>OZ020618.1:14827871-15317871 GCA_963971575.1 Liopterus haemorrhoidalis | reverse complement strand
GAGTCTTTTAGATGGTTATCGCAACGTCACTAGCGCGTATCGACAGCGGAGACATCTTTTCTCACATCATATGGGTAAGAGCTATGCTTTAAAATAGAGATTCTCAATCAATGGGTCGCGGAACAATCTGTAATGGATCGAAGAGTCAGAAATTTCATGGGTACATATCTCAAGATCTCGAAAAACAGGCACCAACAACTTTATGTGAAAGAACTCTCCAATATATTTCCGAATACTGAAAAATTGCAAGGGTAAATTATATTCATAACTGTGAGTTATAAAAAAATAATTTAAAAAATAGACGTCTCTATCATTGTATCGGATGAAAATAACCAAAGAAACGTCTGCCTCCTTTAAAATAGTTATACTTTGGTCCCATTCAAATTAATAGTGAATGGAGAATTCGTCAAAACAAAAATATCCGAGAACTGTACTCAAGGCAGAGTATCATACAAGAGCTGAGAGGTAGACGATTACAATAGATAGGACACGTGATTAGGAAGGACAGAATGGTTACGAGGATATGGGAGGTAAGATTGAATACTTGTCGACCAGTGGGAAGACATCGCAAGAGATGGAGAGATCATATAACCGAAGATATAACAAGTATTGGTATACAGGACACATGAAAAGACCTAACAATGAACAAATCAAGTGGAGGACTTATTTGAGTGGGGCCAAAAGTTGACCCGACAGTGCCTAAAAGATACGAAAAAGATTTATGAAAAAAAAAAATACCTAAACCAGTATTAGTTCAAGAATGGGAAGTTTGATCGCACGAGCCGTAGACGAGTGCAGCATCTTATGGGTTTCATACAACATTTTTTCTACGACTGTTCGCAATAAGAAATCAGTGGCGAAGGGAGACCTTCGCTAGACTTGCCCTCTCATAAAAAAAATAATAAGAAGAAAAAATAAAATCAGCTGTGGCCACCACAGGACCGACCGCCATCGTAAAGTACTTATATAAAATACATTCTAGCAGCAGAGTAGAAATAACTTGGCCTAATATTTTTTAACATAGATATTATTTATCATGCTACATGTAAGTATGAAAAATTGAGACTCAAAAATTTTACAGAAATTATTCAAAAATTTTCGTTTTATCAAAAAACGTCTCAAATAAAAGTTATTAGTTATTGCTTTTATAGCAACTTTTGTTCAATAATTTTTTTCGAAATATTTTTCTGTAGTGAAATATTCAGAAAAATCTTAAAATCGACACGAGTAAACTCCCATTTTTAGTCAACTGATTTTTACCAAAAATTGATCAACTCGTTCCATTGATGGCAGAAGCTTAAATATGAAGTTTCATAAAAATCCTTACAGCCGAATTTGCTCTGCACGTGTACACAGACAGGCAGACGGACGGACGGACAGACAGACAGACAGACAGACGGACGGACAGACAGACAGACAGACCGACAGACATCATGCTAAAAATAGTCAAAACGTTATGTAGGGACATCAATTCGTGGAGATCCATCGAAATCTCGAAATGTCAAAATCGGTATGATCACAATACCTCCCTTATATATGTTAGCGGTCGGATAAAATAAAATAAAATAATTTGATAAAATCAAAGGAGGTATTGTAAGGTCAACAATTTTCATCAGACACTGAAGTCCGGGCTGCTGTTCGCAATTGGATCAACAGTAAACAAGAAAGATTTTTCATGGACGGAATGAAAAAATGGATTCAGCATTTGGAGAAATATGTTGCACTAAATGGTGATTATATGGAAAAATAATTATGCACATTGGGAGTACAATAAATTTGTTTCATTTTGAGACTGCCTTCTATATTTTGTCTTTTCGTATACTTATTTTATAGAGTTGGAGACTTTATATAGCAATCCGCCTTCGTATATCAAATAATAAACTACTTTTTGGTAAACTGTTTCTTGATACTTCTATAATGACAGGTCACTCCAACCTAAAATATTTAAAGTAAGTACGATTTACGAGTAAAAGGAGTCGGTTTACAAAAATACCGACTCGGGAGTCTTTTACTTTTCTGCTGACTCCTCATCTCTGGTAGTATTACTTTAATCTTTTTACATTTTTAAAGTTCTGCGGTATACTACAAACAAGTGCCTACTACACAATTTGGGTCGCTCTTCGAAAAGGTTAAAAAGCACTGCTTTAAAGATTCGAGTATGGACGCGGGTGCCGTATGGTCTGTGTACAGCTGTTGTGATGTCTGCAACAACTTTTTAGAATGTAAATGTTTACATTCTAGTCACTACTGTTACTGTTCTTGAAATCTCTTGTAGAAAAGATGTGTTTGGTTGTCATGTTTTTATTCACATACAAACTCGCCATTTGATACTCGTTTAATATTCTGAACAGAAGGCTGGAAGTCAGGTAGCTGTTAAATATTTTTTTTATTAAGTAATGCAAATTTATTACTTCTTTATGAATAATAAATAGCAACGAAAACTGCTGCCCGAAGCAACTCGTTAACTTGATTAATTATCGTCTGGAAAAGAACAAATGTTTTCTACCCAACTGTCAAATAATCAGCGGCTTTAACAAATTTCGATACTCCGGGTTAAAAGTTATCACAAGTGAGTAAACGTGAATATGAGTTAAACATACATCCGGTTTTGTGTACTCAGACGGTTCCAGATGGCAAATGTGTTTATATAAATTTGTCTATTTTGCGTATCGTCATTGATGATTTATTTGTGTGTACAAACGTTTCACTTTTAAAAAGTGTTTCCGGTCTATATCTTTATGGCGTTTCTTTGACATACCCTTGTACACAGCCTCCTGGAAAATAAACAGCTTGGCTTCAGTACTAATATTTATTTATCGAGTATGTGTGGCTAAAGAAATGGCACCGTTAACTTTATTAATCGATAGAGAAGCGAGCAGCGAACTGACAAGTTCCGCTTGACAGTCGTAGCGAGTGAGAGTGGCAGACGGTGAGGCAGGTATCAAATCATCACGGTCTCGATTTCAAGCCCGCGGCGGTTCGTCAACCAGGTAACCCGTATAAGCGATGACGTCAGTTCCGACTGTGCGCTAATGAATGGTTCCTGTCCCGGTTAGAAGTACTCCGGTTACGCGGTTATACATAATACCCCCTTGACATTCGATGGTAATCCAGTGTTCTCTAGCTGTGGACTGCGGGGTTATTGTTGTATAGGGCTTCTCCTACCAGCAAGTATTCGCGAAAAGAAACTGGAATGATGTAATTAATAGTAATTGGATACGGCAGTATCGTTTTTCAGATGCTGGATAATTTAAATTTATGAAGGTAATTGAAGTCATTAATTTTACTTTCTGCAAAGGAAAGCTTTATAAAGTCAGAAGTTGAACGTTTGAAATTGGAAGATAAAGTAAGATTCCACTGGTTTTCGTTATTCTGATTCTTTGAAAATGGCGCAGATTGAATCAATGCGGCATCCTGCACAACAACATGCCGACCAACATTAATAATAATACCTCCTTTACTCTTGATTACTTTCATCAGGGTTTCTTATCTTCATTTAAGTTACTTTCTAAACTTTTACCCCGGAAGGTTTTCTTTTCACAAAATAACAGATCTAATTCCAATTTCCTCACTATCTACAACAAAATAATTGATTAGATACCAGTTATATAACCAATTATGCATCTTATTGCATTTCGTGGTAGAATTCGGAGGAAGACAAATGGATCAAGTCCAAACGTTTAAATATTTAAGGTCAGTATTACTAGATAATTGTAAGATTCAAAGATAATAAAAAGAATAGCAGCAACTTGAAAATTATTTATTAGCAACACATCTATATTCCTGACAAAACTGGAAATCCAACGAGAAACCAAAGTACAAATGTTCAAAAAGGTTGTAGTTCTAATACATGAATCCGAGAGACGGATGAAAAAAAAAAAAAAAACTAATAGTAAAAGCTACATAAAATAAAGTATTATATAATTATTAATACAGTACATCTTGAACAGTTTCCGCAGAGTAATCAGTAGAACAAAGCCAGCTGAGGTATGGATTTAGTAAGTAAGAAATACATTTCGTCTTCCCGATTGATTCTTGTTCACAAGTCAGAACAGAACTGACTGTTAATACGACGATTTAGTAAAAGAATGAGAACAAATAGGTTCAGTTCTAAACATATTCACATAATCTTATCAGGTAAAAATAACATAATCCTGTGAGAAGAATAAAATCTTTGTGGGGAATCTCTCTACCACTTAAAATCCTGTAATGTTTGTTATGTTTGAGGGTTGCATAATACGCGATGCACCTGCGACCATGGGAACGCACCGAGTGCAACTTTAAAACTTCCATATGGAGTGCAGGATCACACGCTTCGACAAACTCCAATCCGAACTGACGTTAAACAAATAAAGCGGCAACGATACACACATGGTCGGACACTTTTAAAGAACACAATGCTCGCCCAATGAAACCTAAGTAAGCTTATAATCACAATACCGTGCTTAGTTCACTCGTAAGTGATTTTTTATGTATACTTGTTAGGTCTGGTAATTGGTATAATAATAGCCCTGAGCGACGACTTAAACAAAATTACACACACGTCCTAAACGGTCGAGGTTAACACATGAGACGGCTACCAATACCTGTATGATTACAGGCTTGCGCTCGCCACAGCATCTTTCTACTCGTAGATAGACAGGTTTATTGTATGCTGTTTCGTTGCGGTGCTTCGGGGGCGGGTATTACTCTACGAGAGCTTCAGACGAGACAGAAAACAAAGAGGATTTTCCTTAGAAACAACAAAACCATCTGTTATGATTTCGTTTATCCTCAATCTCTGCAACCCAAAATACGCCTACCATCTGCGTTGTTCGGGATAAATTGAAAAATCCAGTACCCCAGGGAGATTTTTATAACCCTCGGATAAGTCAGTTCATATGCAAATGCGGTTATTTCGCATACAGTAGGGACACCTGGTATACGGTGCAATAGAGACAGTGTCGAACCTTGGTAACTTGTGGGCGAGGGTCGGGATGATTAAAGCGAGCCGCTGATTAGACAACCCCACAAGAAGGGCACACACAACGGCACACTAATGACGACCTTAATAACGAAATGCCGTTAGCTTTGCGCCAACAATTATCGCTGTTCAGAGTGGCAAAGACAGAAGCTCGCATCGAGTGTCGAAAGATCCCTTAAAACTGGTAGACCGCTTTCACTATTTCCACGGCCCGTACAGCGGTTTCCATCTCTAGAGATAATGTTGTGATAGGTAAATTAACTTCACAGCTCTCGCAGTGAACAATTGTTTTGTTTGGCAGAAGAGCGTGACAGAGGCGGGTAACTAAACATCTTAGAAAACGTCATTGCAATCTGTTGCTGCAAACTGTCAGATTTACGCTGGAGCTCCTGATATACTGGAGCTGGGAGGTAATTCATCTGCATGAACATTTCATTACAACTTACTTAACAACATTCAACAAACATTCATTTAACAGATATCGATACTTACATTTAAAAAAACACCCCACTTTCGTAAAGTAAAAAATTAATCATGTTTGACGCGGAGACCTAATTTTCTCTCTGTCACTCAAACTGAAATTTTAATTAAGACGAGGGTTCAAGATACTTTTTAGAAGAAACTTTTCTCTCATCTTATGTATTCCACATCGATTTCAATTTTATTCATTCCTTACAAAAGGAAAATATTGAAAGCTATCTGACAAACATAAAAAAGCGTTGTTAATGCAGACACACAGATTTTATTATCAATAGAAAATTCTCTAAAAAATCTCATTAATGCCAGTGAACGTACACCCTTGAGGGGTAGATATACTGTTCATAGTAAAAAAGTGAAGGCGGAACACGCAAGGACGATGCCATTCAACAGCTGTTGAGTCCGTAGGGTTAGGGCCCGCGTGTCTGTGCACCTCTGGCCTATACGGCGCCACCACTTCCTTCGTCCGTTCTACGCGCTCCATTTATTACCGCTTTCTGTCCCCCACTAATCAATATTGAACCCAGCACGGGCAGAACTTAAACTTGTTTCATGTGAGTCCGCAATGAAAGTGAATCGCAGCAGCTCGCGACTCTACTGCATTTTGCTATTCGTGAACAGTAAGGATGATGAAGATTGCACAAATGCACGCATACACTAATAGAGGCAGCGGACACAGATACGGACGCAAGGCAGTTTTGGGGGAGTAACTGTGGTTTTGGTGCGCCTACTAGTGAAGAATTACTCTGCAGCTGTCACTAGGAGAGCCCTTGAGTTTAGACAGGGCGCGCTGTCGGTGACATTACATGGTATATATGACATTCACATGCAAATTGGAATTCGTAACACAGCAGCCACATACACAGTGGTGTATTATTACTGGCGAGGCACGTGTGAGTAGAAACAGCTGGAGTGGGCGGTCCGTTCGGTTTTGCTTCAGGCCCGGCGCGGGTCGGTCCGGACCACGGTTAGCTATTGCATATTTGGGACCTAGTGATAATCGACAAATAACACCAACGGCTTGTTGTACCGGAATTGATTATTCATACAGTTGATGGAATCCTCGTAGCGCAGAATTACACAATATCCAGTAATAGCTATCTATGATGGCTACATCTACATAGCCGGCCGGTGTAATATTGCTCACACTCTCGCAGAGGTTCAGTGACGCCTCGTCTTGTTCGGTAGTCATAGCGAATGTAATATCGCCAACTATATTATTAAACTCCCATACTTTTTGTACGACGTTTTAATATTTAACTTTTCATTTTGTGAATTGGTGGGAAGTGTACGACCTCAGGCCTGAGAGAACACGTAATAAGAAGAGAACAAGTCGAGTGTCGCACGGTGGCTGGAAATGTAATCTTATTTTCATCTTGGAACTTCCCTTGCTTATAATCTATGTCCCACGTTCGCGAGCCCAGGTAATAGACTCGATAAGTTACATCTTAGAGAGTACGATGGGAGGGCGCCTGTTGACTTGGGGTAAGAATATTAGAGACAAGCGATTAAGAAAATTTAAAGAGGATTAGTTTCCTTTTTGATATTCTATATACCAATATTCTCCCTCGGCCGGGGGAGAGTTTTGAAACGGTTCAGCGTCTCGAAGTATTACTTAGTATGAGATTTCAGAACGTGCATTTGAAATTATAATTTTCTTTCACGAAACCATTGCAATGCAAATTTAAGGGCTTTGTATGTGAAACCTTTGCGGAGTTTTACGGAAGCTGATCAATTAATGTTCTTGAACACTATAGTCTATTAATACACCGTTCCTCGATTACAGTAAACATCCGAGGTATAAATCTACGTTCATTAGTTTACAGGCGTATCAGGTACAAGGTGTTTAGCGCAACGTACATGGAGAACAGAAATAGGAATTTAAAAGACACGTTTTAAGTGGTTGCGCTCTCGATGATTAAAAGATAAACTGTTCAAAAATGACCTAGTCTATCTATATTAATAAAATTGGAGACTATCAGACCAATTCTGTAACTCAGTTACTATGATCATAGTAACTAAATTTGTCACTATGAGCAAGGTCAGTTACTATCATCAATGAAAGTCATTATACTTTTTATAATATTTTATCTTGTAGTAACGTTACTACACCGTAACTTTTTACAGAATTGATATGACTATCTGTCTTTTTTATTTTATATTTATTTTTTTTATTTATTCGGCTTCATATTTGGTCTCTACACGTTTCAGATAATTATAAGACAATATACGAAAAAAAAAACAATTTTTGTCTGTCTTTCTCTCCGAGATTGAAGCAAAAACGGCTGACATATATTCCCGTAATTTGGTTTGATGATAGAGTATTTCCAGGGTTCGAACATAGGCTATAATTAATCTCAAAATTGTCATTCAAGGGTGGTGTTTCAGGGTCAAAACTGTTTATTAATAAACTTAAAATATCTCTCTTATTATTGACTTGAAAGAGAAAACTTATATGACAAAAATTGTTTGTAATAAGAAAACTCTTCTTCTGGATTGGTTGAATATTTAGGGAGTTACAAGGGTGCGCTCTAAAACCAAAATGTGGAAATATCTCACTTATTGTTTACATCAGTGTTTCTCAACCAAAAACGCACCACGGAGCTGTATAATATACTACTATAATTTTCTAACGCGGACCACTAATAATAATTGTTGGTTCATTTTTTGCAAGAAAACAAATATATTTAATGTGCTACTAAATACATTTATTTTATTTTATAAATTTACAGAAAATAAACAAAATATACATTATTTACAAAAAAAATGTGCATAAAAAAATAAAAAAAACTGCAAAAAAACACATATAAAAACTTTCGCGGGCCAGTAAAATTTTTCTGGGGACCACTGGTGGTCCGCGGGCCACCTGTTGAGAAACACTGGTTTACATTACATCAAAAATATAAACTACTTTTGTTTTCAGTGCAGTTTTTAATAAGATTATTTAGGGGACAAAGGGTGTGTTACTTATAAGGTTAAGATATCTAATTTATCATTTACTTATCAGTAAAAATGAATATAAGAAAACTATTTTCCTATGTTCAATTTAGTTTATAATAAAATATATATTTGGAAAGCTATGGGAAAACATTCCTATAAAAGAAGTATCTCACTTATTATTTACTTAACATTAAAAATACATATAAAATAATGGTTTAGAACACCGTTTCCCAACCTTTTTTCATGGCGGACCGTAAAGCGACCTAGAAAAAATTCGCGGACCGGCAAATTTGGAACGTAATGCGTATCGCAAAAGTTTTTAATTTTTTATTGCACTGATTACAATCACAAAAAAACAACAAATAAAAAATCAAATATAATTAGTGAAAAAAGAAACAAATTATTACTTAAGCAATTAACAGATTAAGGACAGAGATTTTCATCTCAAAATTAAGTGGGTTATAACTTATTAGGCGAATAGTGCATAGTAAAAAAATATCTCGCGGACCGGCGTTTGGGAAACACTGGTTTAGAATAACGAAAGAATTTTTTCTGTTCTACTTGAAACTGAAATATACAAATGTATTATACAAGGTGTCTCAAAAGAAATTTTATATTTATTTAGCTTACTGCGTGAACGCAACGTATCCGAGGGGCGCGGGGGTTATGTCAATCGGTAGCCTGGCTCTTGGGAATTCAGTCGCTATGGAGCGTTTCTCGGGAGCAGACCGCGTGTTATGCGTGCGATAGTTTTACAAAAACGGTGATTCGGCGACTGTAGCGCGTAGAAAATTCTGCAGTATTCGAGGTTTTCGCCATTTAAATGATGCGCCAAGCATTCCTCTCATTCGACATTGGGTTAAAAAGTTTGAAGAGACTGGTACAACGCTGGATAAATCAAAATCCGGGCGACCTAGGTCATCAAGAACGGTAGAAAACGTGGAGAATGTTAATCAGTCTGTTCGTGACGACCCGAACCTTTCAATTCGGAAACGCGCAAGTGATTTAAATGTGTATAGATCATCATTACATCGCATTATGCACAAAGACCTAAAGCTGCATCCCTACAAAATTCAATTGGTGCAAGAATTAAAGCCCCAAGATGCCAGTCAAAGGCTTAATTCTCGGGCAAATTGATCTCCCGGAGAGGTGACATAAATTGGCCTCCACGCAGTCCAGATTTAACCCCTATGGACTTTTTCCTATGGGGTTATCTTAAATCTAAAGTTTACGCCAATAAACCGACTTCACTGGCGCATTTGAAAGAAAATATCCGTCACGAAATGGCAGCCATCCCTGAGTCCACCTGCCGAGACGTCATAAGTAATTTTACTGTTCGATTAAATGAGTGCCGAGATCGCGAGGGTCTACATTTAGACGATATTATTTTTAAGAAATAAATCCCCAAAAAGTGTATTTTAATAATTAATAAACATTTTTTCTATATACGGCTTTTTTTTTTTTTAATCGATCCACTAAATATAAAATTTCTGTGAGACACCTTGTATATTACAAAAACCGGTAGAAGTTCGGATATTCCAGCTAGTTGTAAATAAATACCTTGATGTGAGTGATTTACGGTTTCGGATATGGTCATAATTAACGGTGGCATTGGAGACCGAAGGGTGGCATTGGAGTGGGCGATGACGACGCGTTGGTCGGCGCTATCGAGGGGGTGTACTATCGTTAGAACGCCGATTTCTACGCCTTCGTTCCCGCCGCGTTAAAACCATCCCCCAGACAGCGGATATCCATGCCGGAAATTAACTAGCTCACTCCTCTCTCCATACTCCACGCAAAAATGGTTATACACATTCAGTTAATTTCCCGACGTGGCTTTATCCCTCTGGGCGATTTTGAAGCTAACGTTGAAAAAAAAAAACATCAATCTGGATTTTCAACGAACAAAAAGTTATATATTTTCTAAAGGGTTATTAATTCTAAATAACACTTCAAATAATCGCTACCATTTCAATGATCATTTTTCGGTGAAATTGCACAAAGGGCGGCCGATGGATTGGCGAATGCTAATGGCATAACCTAGGGGTTACTCTGTGGTTGCAGTTCCCTCATAACATGATATCTGATGTTTGTTGGGGTAATTTCAGAGATAGTGCCAACCACACTGACCCTCAATGAACTTGCTGCATGACAGATAACAAATTATATTTACTCATTGTCATATGTTTAATATTTTACAGCAGGGACCCCAAAACTCCACACCGGGAATTTCCAAAACACGATGAACTCTCAATACAGCATTAGCACTTTTCATATAATTATGCATTGCAAAATGCCCTAAAGCTGACAGTAGTTTTCCAAAATGATAATTATTTTGCATTAATATTCAGCCTATTTACGATAATATGATGTTTGATAAAAAATACGCAGACTACCGTTATTGTACTTCATTAATAAAAAAATAAAATGGCCTCCTTCAAAATAGTTCTGCAGAAACTAGATACTGCTGCTGACGCATTTTCCATTTATGAAAGCAATCTTTGTGGGCACTTTTGAGAAATGCTCTTACATATTTGTAAATACGTCTAATGATCGGTTGCTAAAGAACTAATTAAATGTTTTAACTCAAGTTATCCCTAACTCAAGTTATAATGATATATTAAAATGATATATATGTATTGTTTATATTCGAGATAGGCATAACTCGACTGATAACATTTGACTCGTTCTTTAGCGGCCATACGACTTTTATTTAATCTGTTCTATCAAATTCAAAACAGCATCCTTTTAATGAGCTACTCATTTTGGAAACAAAAGGTTAATGTTCCGTATAAGTCCACCACGTCAAATTAGAACTAGGCTGTATGTTTAGAATAGAACAGCGGTTCCCAAACTTTTTTGACCGCGACCCGGTACGAGGTTTTAAAATTTTTCGCGACCCACCTTATAAAAAAAACATTTATTTACGAAACAAATTTTATTTCAAAGCAGTAGCTTTATAGTAATAAAGAGTAATACATAGTAATAAAGAGTATAGTATAGTAATAAAGAATATAGTATAGTAATAAAGAGCACAAATACACACTATTCTAGTGATTAAGTGACGTAAAAAAAATAATATGTACAAAAAAAATCTTTTTTGTGTTTTTACAATTTTTTTCGCGACCCGGCAATATTTTACTGCAACCCGGTGCTGGGTCGCGACCCACACTTTGGGAAACGCTGGAATAGAATATATGTAAGAGTGGGAACCAATAGTAATCATTCTTGCATATGTGCTCGGTGTAATCAGACACAACTTTTGTGCAATTTAGAATCAAGGGAGGACGGTGTCTACACAGGTGTTATTTTCATAGTTAGTTCCTGAAACTTGGAAAATGGCTGATAATTATTTAAATTTTTTAAGTAATGTGGAGAGTAAGGATATGAAAGAGGTGTTAAGGTGGTGTATGAATGAGGGTCTGATTGTGTCTGAATGTAAACTTCAAAGAGTTATAAAAAGGATGGATAATTTTATATAAAAAGGTATTCTGTGGCGATTTTCACGGCTCTGGATTTGCCTACTAGTTTTATCATTGATTGTTTGCATATAGTGAAGATATATAAATGCTTTATACATTTTTAATACATTTACATAATTTGGTATGTATGAATGCGATGAAAAACGGAATGTCCTATTTTAGACATAAAATTGGTAGGTCGGAATATATTGATAATTTGAGGATTCTCTCTTTTAATAAAGTTAGTGTTTTTCAACATATGTATACTATAAATCTCATTCAAACTATTTAAATATGACTTTAAGCGTATAAATAATGAAATTTCGTTTTAAGTTTTTCTTTAAAAACTTTAATACGAGCTAAATGTTAACAAACACTTGCTATAATTGCTTGGATTTCAAAACGTGTAACTATAAAGTCTTATTTAGATTTCAGAATCGTAAATGTTATGTTTTGAAAGAAAGGGGCGGCGCTTCGTCAAGACCAAATCTCATTCCAACTAGCATACACGTTCTGTCTGACGAGTTATGCGTGGTGGACTTATACGGAACATTAACCCAAAAAAGAATTACGAAAGTTGGCAAGTAAAAAACGTCAGGCTCAGTAAAAAATCTTCTTTTAGAAATCCAGTCGTTAATTAGTTAGTTCAAAATTTTGGCGCACAGCAAAGATGACTATTTGCGTATAACATAGCGTATCTTTATAATTAATAAAGAAGGCAATCGATAAGGTCCAAATGATTTTGTTGATCGAAAATGTTCTTAGAGAACAGAGCACTTAAAAAGAAAATAACATAGACCTGATACACATTAATAGGGAATTTGTTTTCATTCTAATTAGAATTTTATTTCATCTACTCCAGTATCTTATTATTGATTTTATCAACCCATGAAATGTGCAACAGTTTTCTATAATTCCTGGGCTGTGGCAAGCGCTAATAGCCGTAGATGATGTAAGCCAAAAATAAATAACTCGAGAACTGCTAATCCTATTTTCATAGGTTTTTTTTATCTGTCGGCTGCGTTTTATTAAAATCGGAACAGTAGTTCCAATGTTATAATGATATTTGTGCGCGCGGGTAATACATAATCTATCTAATGAATTTTCTTGAAATTATTAGCGACGACATATTTTTCTTCAGTGGCAAATTTAGTACACGATTTATGCACTAATCAGAACTGAAAGAATGTCTAAAATCGGTTTAGTAGTTCCAAAGTCTGAGAAAATAATCTTGGGTTTTGAATATCTTTTCAGTACTTAAATGTCTGTCGACAGGGTTGTAGATGAGCACGATGCCGTTCAATATCCAGTCTTATTCCTGAATTTTCTTACCCCATCAGTATTACTTCAAGCTTTTGTTATAAAAGTGTGTGCACCAATAATGCTGCCGAGGAACATTAATTCGCCAAAATTATGTAATGGAACGCGCTTATAGGTAACTAGTTTAGGATGTAGTAGAAGCCAGGCGCGCACCCATGATTGGGGGGGTCAAAGGCAAATATTTTTTCGTAGGTGGGTTTACAAGCAAACATTTTTTCTAAAAGTAGACTCATGTTTAATTACAAGAAAAATATGTCTCATAAAAGTGTGTATTTTTAGTGTTGGGGGGGGGGGGGGGCTGTGCGTATCCTCCCTCCTGGGTGCGAGGCAACCATTACGCGGTATAGGCGAAAAGGTGGTATATTCCTAAAATACCGATGATTTCTATAATTTCATCATTACAGTTCAAGCGCCCTAATTTCCTATCAGGGTTTGTTTTGCGATGACTATCAATAAGCCTGAAGGTCAAACTCTGAAGATAGCTGGCGTTGATTTGCGGAATCCGTTCTTCTTGCAAGGGCGATTATATGCAGCTTGTTCGCGTGTTAGTTCTACCAACAACCTTTACCTGCTAGCGCCTAATGATAAAACTAAAAATATTGCACATAAATGTGGAGTTGGTAATGTCCGTAAATAAGTACATGTGGAAAAAGGTTGTACGGGGTGCGGACATAAATAATGCAACTAGATTTAGCTGACCAGTTTTGAAATAGTTTATTTCTTCATCAGAGCTACACCAGTGAGTGATAGTTACTGTTAACTACCTCTTGTATTTAATATTCTATATTTTGTGTAGCTCTGATGAAGAAATACACTATTTCGAAACTAGTCAGCTAGTTGCATTATTTATGTCCGCAACCAGTACAACATTTTTCCACATTGTACATAAAGAGGCTCTTAGATAAGTAGTTCTGTTCAGTTTAATCCTGGCCAATCATTAGTTTATACAGCATCTTCTTCTGTTCAGTCACCTAATTACGAGCAGGTATGTTGTAAGTTCCAAAAATATGTAGGTCAATAATAACGAATTATCTCAAGCAAAGCCGGGCGATGCAGCTAGACTTATATAAATCTAAAGTTCAAATTACTTTATTTGTAAATTGTAGCAGTCCAGGCATTTGTGTAGTTGCTTCAAAGGATTATTTAGAAGAGATTTTAATTTAGAATATGTTTCATAACGATAGTCCAAGTATTTTTTTTATCGAACGTCGTATAACATATTCGTCTGTCTGGTCTGTATACAAAGTAAACAGAATTTTATTTAATAGAATCTCAGTACACATAGTTCATAAAAGTGCAGCACTAAGTCCAAAATAGTAAAAAATCTTATTGAATTATTCAAAACATACTTCATAAAAGTTTTTAACTTTTACTTTTTCAGTTGGCAAGTAAACGAAAAAGTTATAAAACCGCCGCTTCCAGCTCTGAATTATAATATAATAAATCTATTTTTTGGCATTAACATATACTTAACAGAAAAAAAAAAGAAAAACAAAATAAAAAAATAAAATAAATGAACCCAGTTAGAGCTTAATCCAGACATCGTAAATAATTCAGAGAACAAACAAAACATTTGTCACTTTTTCTACAGGAGCATTAGTCTTTCACAGAAACCACTTATTATAAAACAGAGTATTTTATGTGTGGATAGTAAGCCATCGTATGCAAACACGGAAAATATACATTTGGGCCAATTACTACAACAGGTGCAAAGAACAACTTAAGAACATTATTAGACCTGCGAACTAGCACACATAGAAACATAATAACATAATTTCCAATTGCATGACAACTACTTACTAGGTGAAGGAGTTACAATTGTTCAGACACTTTCGAGATTTAACGAGATAAGAACTTTTGGGTTCATATATTAGGGGGACCAGAAAGAAATCCATTATTTTAGAGTACAAACAATTTTTTTACCAAAAATTTTTATTACGTATAGTTACAAAATATAATTTTTTTACGACTATATAGATATACGTACATTATAGGCGTATCAATGATTAGTAAATATAGCACTTTCCCCACCCCTTTGTATTATACACCGCTGACCTGTTACGTAATGGGATCATTACGTAACAGGTTGAGCTCATTACATAACAGGTTCAAGCAGCAATGGTCGACCGTTGATAGGCAATGTAATAAATTGGTTGAAAGCATATGTCAAATTATTGTTAGTTTGTGAAGGAAATCGGGTTAAAATTAAATAATATAGTTAAAAATGTCGAATTTTACAAATATACTTTTTGACAGAACTGGGTTTGGTCAGTCAGTTAATCAGTGGAAGCAAGTATAGTTATTGAATAGAATTTACATTCCGTATGACACGTTATAAATACACTAAGCAACGTTATAAATAGGTTGAAAGCAACTGTCAAATTATTGTTAGTTTTTAAAGGGAACTGAATAAAAATGAAATAAGTAATAAAGTAGTCGTGGAAAAAGCATAGTATGAAAGTTGCATGGAATAAAGTCCATTCGCGATAAGAATGAGATGATGTCACACTTGGTTAATTTAATTACCAAACTCAAAATGTAATATAACCAAATTGCAAGCATTACTCAATTGTTACATTTGGCTTGTATAAGTTAGTATCACTTGGTACAGGTTGTTATTTATGAGATATCCTAACTTTTTTAACAATTAACGAACTGACAACACACCAAGTTTTTCAACTGTGACGTCAACTCATATTTATCTTGAATAGACTTTAGTCATTTCTTCCATCATTCCATGCTCGTTGCATAATATATCGTATTTACATTATTTATTACGGTTTCCCAACGTTCTACTAATTTTTCGACATCTTTTCGACAGAAGTTTTCTGGTTTTGACTTAAAATAACTGCTCCGGTGATTTTCTACATCGGTGATATTTCGAAATTTTTTATCTGTGTGTATGTTTCATAGACCTAAATAGGTGAAAATAGGAAGGCGCGCGATCGGGTGAATATGGTGGATGTGGAATAATTTCCCAGTTTAGAATGAAAATTTTTGTTCCGAAAATATGAAATTGCTGAAAAAATGTTTTTTACGGAACGCGGTTACTGAAGTTTGATATATTGATTACTAACCAAAACAACGAAGATCGAATCCTGTTTTTTCTCGATTTCTTACTCTCCTCCAATTTTGTATAGCGTGAAACTGTCCTCTGTTCAAATAATCCATGATAAATTCATCATCGTCGCCTTCAATCGACGACAAATCGGTTAGAAGATTCTCATTTAATAGATATTGTTTATACATATTTATATATACATATGCAATGTGCAGAACAGCATAGAATATTGCGGTTATTGTTTTAAACAGAACTGTCTTTTGAATAGCGTCGCTTAAATATTTAAGACTAAAAAAAAAAACATTTCGCCTCTTAAAGCATCGTTTATAATAGATCCGTAGCACAAGTGCATGGCTTAAATAAAGAGATGTGTCAATGGAGTATATTGTCTGGCAACAAGTCAGAAGTCATAGCTAATGTACGCTGGGCTTGGCGCTGACCGACCTTCGCTTCCGAGGCAGTATTCTTATCACAAGTCAAAGGAGTTTAACTAACATTGGTGCATACTTGTATAAGTATGTTAGCACCGTACACACGACGCGCACACACTTGTCATCCAATCAGTCGAGAGTATTGTGCTCAAAAGGAAGGTTATAATCATTTTTGCTTAATTATGTAGTCTAGTTTACAAAAGTATTTTTTTTATACTTTTAATCTAATTTAATTATCAAAAGCATGGTCGAAACTGCACCATAACCTCACTTTCACTGTTAGACGCCAGTTTACAAGCGTTGATACAATTATTATATGATTTTTTTTAATATACTATGTCATCCTGTAGGCAAAAAAAAAAAAACAGAAAAAGGTCATATAGCACAGGACCCCATTGATATAGCTCGTGGATCTCCTGTTGAGAAATGCTGAATGAGAAAAACCTGTGATTAGAACTTAAAACACTTCTACTTACATAGAAAATACATTTTAATCAAAATTTCAGTAAACTAATTTAACAAAGTTCGACTACAAATTATATTCGGTTTAATAATACGCATTGACGTTCTAATAATAATTTTGTAGATGGAAACTTGATGAGTGTAGACGTCTTACGAGATTGTAATGTAACTCTTAGTAGACGTAATAGGTCGGTTTGAGAGGAAGAAGAGGCAATACACAAAGCCTCTTTCTACCCTCGTGAACTGAAATGTTTGAGTTTGTCATGTGTTTTATTTATTCTCCGTTTCTCCCAAGGTTCAGCGGAAGTTTAGCTCGTTTTGATATTTCACTTTTACCAAATGCTATATGAGATCTGCCTTTTGCAGTATTTGTGTGTAGCGAACTATGAATGCTAGTCCCTATGGCAACCCACCGCCGCTCTGATTGATGCATGGTATCTACCCCTTTGTGAAAATGCTTTCCTAAAGGGTTTTACCAAGCTTTCGTGACTACTTGTACTTTTTATACGACTTAGAACGGTCAAATCTACGTTTGTCGTGTTTCTACTTACTTTCTGTCATTTTTGCTAAAAATACAATTATAAAAAGGTCACGATTTTTATTCAAAGTGTTTCTACAATTCGCAGCTAGTAATGATACTGGAGATAATTATAAAATTCTGAAAAGAAAAACAGGCTTATGCGCAGAAGTTTTGCAACGAAAAAATTAAAATCAAAGAAGTTATGATAAGGACATATGGCAACATTTAGATTCATCGATCAGTGGGAAGACCTCGCTAAAAAATCTATATTAATAAAATTGCAGGCTATATCTATTTTTTCGGCCTCATATTTGATTTCAACACGTTTCAGAAGATTATAAGACGATGTCAGCAAAAAACGAGATTTACGTAAAAAACGGCTGGACATATTTTTACGTAATTTGGAATGATGATAGAGTAAAACCAGGATTATATTGGATCTTATTATTGACTGAAAAAATATATACAGTCGATTCCGCTTAATTGGGACACATCGGGACTTAGGCATTTTGGCCCAATTAAGCGGCTGCCCCAATTAAGCGAATTTCACATAAAATTAAACAATGCATATTTTTCTTTCAATAATTTTATTTTATAAACTCTTGGACAAAACTATAAATTACATATAACCAAAAAATATAAACTTTTAAGAAAAAATAATAATAAATTCCAAAATAAAATAATAAATAGGTACATACAATTTAATTCAATGCAAAAATGCGTCAAGTGTAGTCTGTTTTTTGATTTGTAACATTTGACTTCTACAAAATCAGCACAGGTATTCAGTGTGGATGTAGGGCTCCCTTCATTTCCTTCCTGCATAAAATAACGCTGTAACACGGCCATATATTTTTTTGCCTCCTGGTTGTGAATATGTGTAGCATAATATGTACTGTGATCTTAAATTTACTGTCCCAATTAAGCGGAATGTTGTCGCAATTAAACATGTAAATTTACTGTTGGTTCCTTGGTTTGGTTTCTGTTCTTTGAGATTTGGTCCAAATAAGCGGCTGCCCCAATTAAATGGTGGCCCAATTAAGCGGAATCGTCTGTATACTTATATAACAAAAATTATTTATAATAAGAAAAACAAATCTTTTTACCGACCGCCAACTTATATAAGGGAGGTATTGTGATCATACCAATTGACATTTCGAGATTTCGATGGATTTCCACGAATTTTTAGCATGATGTCTGTCTGTCTGTCTGTCTGTCTGTCTGTCGGTCGGTCCGTGTACACGTGCAGAGCAAATTCGGCTAAAAGGGTTTCTTTATATTTAAGATTTTGACATCAATAGCACAAGTTGGTCAACTTTTGGTAAAAATCAGTTAACTAGAAATGGGAGTTTATTCGTGTCGATTCTAAGATTTTTGCGAATATTTCACAGCAGAAAAATATTTTGAAAAACTTATTTAACGAAATTTAACTAACAACTTTTATTTGAGAAATTTTTTGACAAAGCAGCGTAAATTAAATAAGTACTTTGTGATGGCGGTCGGTCCTCTGGTGGCCAAAGCTAATTTTTTGTTCCATATACATTTTTGATTGTATGAATATTTGGGAAGTTACGGGGGGACACCCTAAAACTAAAATCTTTCTTATTATTTACTTTAAATCAAAAATGTGTGAGGAAACACTTCTTTCTTCTCTTCAATACAATTTGTGTGGCAAGGGGTGTGCTAATTATAAGACTGAAATATCTATTTTATTATTTACTGAACAACAAAAATGAATATGAGAAAAGAAGTTATTCCTCTATGTTCAATGCAATTTAATTGCCACTTCTATTGATAAATATGTTTCACGGGTCGGATTGAGTTGAACTGGGGTTCAGATATTAAAAAATCCGAGGGCGGTGGGGGTAGAAATTTAAAAAATCATTTTGGGACGGGGAGAAGAAATTACGTGCGGGCTGTATAAAATATAGTTTCGGGTAGGATCCAACCCGTAGGCTGTATTTAGAGCACCACTGCTCTCAAACAATATGAGCGTTATTGCGTAAGGAAAAAAAGAGTTTCCAATGTAATTGCCTCTGGCCCACATTTCATGTTACACCTTTAAGTAAAATATTCGCTAAGAAAAACATAATGGAAAAAAATCATGGAAATATCAAGATCCAAGAAAGGTTTTCAGAATTGAAAATTATGTATAGCGTACAAAATAATTGAGAAGACGAGCAGGGCTGGAGAACTGTGATCCTTCATACAAGATTAAGCAGTTGTGTGAGTGGGGCTAAAAGTGAACCCTTCTCATAGTCCCCAAAAAGAGAGAAAGAGAGACAGATAAAATACAATATGACCAAACAGGCTCAATTTCTCGAAAATCGATAATCACATCTGCCATTATAACAAGTTACGGTAGATTTCATAAGATCATTTGAAAAATGATGCTAGTTATATTTACGCTTTCTTTGCTTCTTACTATTAAATCATAAAGAACATTATTCAGTTTGTAATCAAGATTGGCGTTACGCCACTGTAAGAAGCACAGTCACTGCCTTCAACAAGTCATCCTCACATGTGTCAGTTCAGATTTCTTGATTATTACGTCATTCTTTCCAGTTGTCTAGCAATAAAAAAGATATACACGTGCTATTAACTACGTGTGGTAGAAACAGAGAACATAGTTCCATTGTCTTATTAGATTTTCTTCTAACAATCTTGATTTCACAACTAATAGACTCGTTAGAACAAGTTATTGCTAACCTGTACCACGAATATCATACGACAAAATATTTTATAACACAACGTCTGAATGCAAAGATAATAGATTTTTATATATTTTGAGTCTTATGGGTCTATTCTGTATGAGTTTTCTACCGCTGTAAGCGCTATAACTTTGTAAAATACAGCGCTGTAAGGAAAGTGCTATTCTGTATTGACGCGCGTTGCTCTGGAAACTCTACACCGATGTAAAATATCGCTGTAACGTTACGGCGATATATTTCTGGCCGTAAGTCAGTTACAGTGCTGTATAGAAGTCAAGTTGTATATGTTCGTATTGTTCGTCACCTAAAAAAAAAATTAATGATCCAAATTTCGCCCTATTTCTAATGCAACTACTACAAGAGGATCATAACAGGTAATTATGCTTAAAATATCACGTTACAACCACACATAAACTTTTTTTTTATTCATACATGTTTTCATTTATATATTTTTATATACATGTTTTATAAACACTGCATTTTTTACGTAAAGGATCCTATCAGGCTACTACAGGGGCTCACAATTTCACTTCTTTGAGCCAGCCTATGGTTAGTAGATCGATAATAGAAATTTGTTATTTGATAACAACATATCTAATGCCAATTCATATAAAGTTCCCCACTATGAGGGAAGAAAACCGTGAAGTGAAAGAAGGGTAAGTTTTGCATAATATAGCAACAAAAGCAAGAATACCTAACTATGCTGAGATTGATGATTATGAGCTTGAACCTGTAAATAATGAAGATCCTGAACCTGAAAATAATGAAGATCCTGTACCAAATGGTAAACCATTTGAAAAGTATTTAAAATTTTCAAAAACTGATTTAAAACTTTTTTTAATAGCTAATCAAGATATGAATTTGGGAAAGCAGATTAGTATTTTATATGTTCAGCAGTCCATTGTATAATTAGATGTAAAAAATATATTTATATGGAATAAAGATACAAAGAGAAACTTTTATTTTTATAAACAAATTATAACAATAATTAATAAAAATTACAAACGTAAAAAACATGAGTATATGTGTATATACAAATATGATATACAATTACCGATCGATGACCAATACCTCAAATTTTGAGGTTAGAAATAAACATAGTGAAGTTAGCTACAATGTAAGCAAAGTTTAAATCGACCGAAATTACAGAATGTGTTACAGAATAGCTAATACTCAATATTTACAGAGCCGCCGTAACTTGGCACTTTACAGTGCTAAGCTCACTACAGCGCTATAGTGATACAGTACTGTAAACATTTATTTACAGAATAGACCCATTAACTAAAGTTTTTAACTTACGTTTCGATCATCGGCTCACCGCTAAGGCGCAGGAAACGCGTGCTGAACCCACAGTTTTATAAGGACCTCATTTGTACCCTAGTCTCATAAGGAAGAAATATTTTGACACGTGGTCAAATCTGCGTCACATGTCTCAAGATGTTAATGTTACGCTGGCATAATTTGAATTAGAAGATGCTTTTGTTTGCCTTGGATGCCCAATCCTGATTAAAACTAGGTAGTTGGTTTAAAATTATTCCTCATGAATGAGGAATCCTTAGTAATAATTAGACTTAAGCTAACATTTGTTACCTAGATGGCTGTAAATATTGTCTATATTCTATATGGACAAGCTATAGTTTGCTTTGGAACTTGTGAAATTCTATTAAGATTGTTAAGATTACGAGTGATAGAATTATATTCTATAACTGACAAAAAACAATAATAATTTGTCAACCGCCAATAGATAGCGTTATTGGCAAAGCTAGAATAGAATTCTTTTCATCATAATACCAGCACAGGAGTCGATTTTACTGTTGACACCTTTTGTTCTGTGAAAGATTGTAAATTATGATAATCCGGCTCGAAAGACCATGTTTGATTCATTAAAGACGATAAGGTGCCATGTAGAGCATACATTCATACGCAGTTCAAGTAATATAGAAATAAGAACTTTTGAAACCTATTAAAGAGCAGCCTCATAGATTAAACTTAAGGCCTGCCAAAAGAATTGGTTTTCAACAGGAGCAATAAATTTAAAATTAAATTTTGGGGGTCGTATGCAAAACTAGATGAACAAAGAAAATATGACTATCTAAATGTGAGTTCAAAAATCCAGTTATCTACTACGTCGCTCAATAAGTCTCCGGTCTAACTAAGAAAAACATTTTTTGTTTAGAAATTCGACTTTATTCATCAACATACTCTCCTTCAAGAATGATACATTCATACCAACGCTCCTAAAGTTAAAATTAATTAAATTAATTAAATTTAAATTCAGCATACCAATCAGTAATAGTTGATTTGCCTGGTGCTAAGTGTCTATAACGCTTATCAAGCCACTGTTTGGCTTCAACATTATTTTTTTCCATCAAAAAACAATGTTTAATCAACACACGAAATTCTTTTTTATCCATTCTTTTGAAAATTACAAAACTGGAGTCACTGAAACCACTGTAACCTCTAGACTAATTGTCATGAAATTTTCACACGTAACCTTTGAAGATTGGTACTATCCAGAAATCATATGGGTCTGTCAACAGTGTTGCCATATATATGTCAGACCGGAGACTTATTGAGTGAAGTGTTAAAGCTATATGTAGGTGTTAAGAGAAGTCTGTTATTTAAATAATAATAACAATATTAATAGGATCCCAACAACTAGATAGGCGTATAAGGGACAGAGAAGGTAAATTCTCCGTTTCTAGACCGCCGGCATTAGATATGAATGCCACGTGTTCAGCGTGAGGTTTCGACGTGTTCTATTACCCCTGTATAAACAGGTCCTCATATTAAGTATTAAATACTTGATGCTGAGTCGACCCCAGAGAAATTAGGCTGAGTCGATTGCACAATTTCGAAAGATAAAAATTCGAAGGAGGTGAGGGGTTTCGAACCCGCGTGCCTGTGCTCCGTAAGCAAACGTCTTACCACGGAGCCACAGCAAACCAAAGTCTGTTATTTAATAATTATAATCAGTTATAAGATTATTAAAGCTATTATATTTAAGACAAAGATTCAGTTATATATAAGGTCGTATAAGAATCGTCCTTAAATTTGCAGAAAAGCGATTTAAGATTACTCCTAAACCATTTTGTACCAAACATCAATAAGTTGTGAAATCTTGACCAAATTTAAGGAGCACATTTGTTATTACTAATATATTATCCTTTGTAAATTTTGTATCTATACGTATCAAGTATTAAAGAATTTATGAAACTGAACTTAGTGTTTTTTATTTTTATATTTCTATTTAATATGTATCAATCTATTTATATTTGCTTTTGAATTTTGTATATTTTATCATGTACCAATATCTATTCACTATAAAAATATATACTGTTACGAATACAGTTCTGCCAAAGAATACAATAACCTTGAAACGGACAGCAAACTATGAATATTGAGTTGCCCGAAGGTTCTAGAAATCTATGGAACGTTTTAGGCTCGATAGAAATATGCATTCAACTAGAAGACCCCTTTACTAATACCTACTCCTATTATTTGTAAAATGTTGGGATCTATGTCCTAGGCCAGCTGCAGCGAATATTTTTCCCAGAAAGGTAAAATTAAATTTGAAATTTTGTATATTTAAAAAGCGGTCACATATATGATGCGTAAATAAACACTTTATTAATATTATCTATATTATTAATAAAATCACTTAAGAGTGTAAGTATTTATGAGGAATCCCCTGTTGAACTCATTAATTCTACCTAAGCTAGTGGCCTTGTGTTTGACGTGTATATTACAGGTATATACCAGGCAATAGTTGAATTTCAACTTGCTATTATTATCATATTTGTCGATTTTCCGAGTTTCGTGAATGCACTCGCTTAGACCCTAGACTGAACCTTAGTTAATCCCTCTTTAGAATCTTCAGAACTACAAAGATCTTCTTTTGTACGGATCATTTGAAATTCGCGGGTTATATGTTCGCCATCACTGTCCTAGACCCTAGTTAGACGCTGGATTCACTAAAAAATACACTTATTTATTATAATTCATAATACGTCCTCAATAACTGTCTGACTTAATGATAAATTAAATTATTTATTTATTTTTTTACTATAATTTATAATTAAGAGTAATACATGACTTTTTAATTGCAGTTATCTCGCTGAATTCATCACTAATTAATTAATATTGAGAACTGAATTCTTGAACTGAAAAAATTGATTATCATCGATGACACTGCTACAGTTTTTAATTTGGTTCAATTAATTTAGTTAGTCTAAATATTACTTTCTTGATTAATAAGAAATCTGATACAGAAAAAAAGTAAAACTTAACGACATTTGCCTTATTTAATTCCTGGACGGTGGCATCAATTCAATGACTTCTAGGTCTACTTTTGCATAGACAGGGGTGTTAGACCCATTAGGTGTTCATTTTAACTTATTGCTATGTTGAGAACTAATGCTTAGTCCACATCTACATACTTTTCATGTTTAAAATCTGTTACCAATCATGTTTAAAAACTGTTTGCAAACATTTGAGTAAAAACGTTTACACAAATGAATGGGTGTTTTTTGTTTTCCATCGAAGATGAACTGTGCGAAGATTACCTGCGTCTCTAGCATGTGTTACCTGCTTACGTAATGCGTACGCTGCATTTTTGTAATAAGGTAATATTTGTCATGACGAATGAATATCGGCACTAGGTCAATCAGAAGTATAAGTACATGGATGTCGTACAGAATCCAGGGCAGAGTAACCTATCCAACTCCTCTACAAATTACATTCAACACGGTGATGACCAAGATATCGACGCCATATACCAATACATCTGGTGAGCCAAGCAGCAGTACCATGTGAGTGGGAGAAGACTTCTCCACGCTCCTCGACTCCCTGATGGGCAACTTTCGCCTCGGAGATAGATCCAAGCCGATTCCGGCCAACACGGGGTGGGTCGAAGACTTCCCCAACTCCATGGACAAATTCAATCATACAATTACATTGTTAATTTGATATACGAGGTGTGTAAATTAAGTAACCGAACTGGCAACATAGCGTTTGATCTGGCAACATTTGGGACGCGTGACTTGAAGGGGCAGATGAACATGTGATCCGCCTTCAGTACGAGTTTGAACTCGCTAGAGTAATTTTGTTGTCCGTAGCGATTTTTTTCGTGAAACAGATTTTTCTAGTGCGTTCTAAAAATGAGCGACATTCATTACGAGCAACAGTTTACTATCAGGTTTTGCTCCAGACTTGGGCCAAAGTGCAACGGAAAATTTTGTAAAATTTCAGCAGGCCTACTGAGACGGTGTTTTGTCAAGGACCCAGGTTTTTTGGTGGTTTAAGGCATTTTCAGAAGAAAGAGAGTTGATTGAAGATGAATCACGCAGTGGAAGGCCTTCATCTTGAAGAACCGATGAAAATGTCGACAGAATCCGTGATCTTGTGCGTTCAGATCGTCGGTTGACAGTCAGAATGATCGGGGAAGAGTTGAATTTGACTCACACTACCGTCCATCAGGTTTTGACCTGATGAACGGATGAATAAGGGATGAGAAAAATCTGCCCAAAAATGGTTCCAAAAAACCTTTCACATAAACGAAAAACATAAGTTTTTGGCCAGTAAAAACATTCCTGTGACTCCTGAGCCTCCTTATTCACTTGACTTGAGTCCTTCTGACTTTTTCCTCTTCCCAAGATTGAAAAATCACCTCAAAGGACGTCATTTTGACACTCGAAAACGTTCAAACGCCCGTAACCAACCAGCTGAAAGCTATTCCAGTATCCGAATTCCAGCACTACTATGAGGTTTGGAAGAACCATCTCCAGCGCTGTGTGGCTTCCCAAGGAAGTTATTTTAAGGAAGACAATATTGAATTGTAATTCTATTCGAATAAAAAAAAAAAAAAATCATAAATCAGTCCGGTTACTTAATATACACAAATCGTATATATTTAATAAGTTGTATTATTAAAACCAGGAGTTGCATTTCCATCTAACCACCCACCTGACAATATGATAACATTAATCTCACAATATCAATCATAAACTCGTTGATAATTCCTTAAAAAACATCGAATATCGAAACTAATCTCTTTTTCTAATTTCATTTGCCCAAATAAATACAAACTAATATTTTGAATTAAAAGTGTTTTAAATAAAACCGCAATATTTTACTGCAAATGTAATTTTAAAGTTATTTCATTTTTCTATTTTAATAAGTGAAAACAAAATTAAATATCCTTTAATTCCACCATAATATTAAATTTTATCCCACTCGGCGGAATCTTGATTGCGATCTCTTTCTGCAATGAACGCTGAGGGATTTTTAAATGTGTGCTGTGGGTTTCCATTCTACTTTGCACATAATTTTTAATAATCCTTAATTTGGAAAATGACCTCTTGTCTTGGGTACAATTAGCACATTTAAGATGTCTCTCTGTTAGGGTTCGTGTGATTCAAACGGTAGCTTGAATTATTTATTAGTGTTTGTATAGAGCGTAATGTTGCTAAACAAGAAGTCTATTTGAATAGAGTATATTCATAACTCAAATTATAATATCAAATGTCATACATTATTGTAATCTTGTAGAATATGTTATGGTCTTGTAGAAGGCTTGCTTTGTTTGAACGCCCTTTAGCTTTGTGGGATCATATTTTTTCTTGGAGAAAATTAATGTTGTAAATCATTTCTTCTTCCTACAAGTTTACAAAGGTTAATACAATTATTTAAATAAGAGGACATTCTATTTTTTCCCCAGTATGACTTTTTGAACCTGATTTCTCTCTCTTTTCTACAGTGTCAGTCGGGTTAACTTTTGGCAGCACTCGAAAAATCTTCCACACTGTTTTGAATACTGAACTTTGTAATGCGTGAAAAAAAAGTGAATATATATATATATATATTGAACTCGTAGAACGATTGTTATCGGCGCCGTTTAATCAAAGTTTATCAAGTAGAAATATTGTTGCCGGCGACTATAGGTAGAGCCCTGCAAATCTGCGGATATCCGCCATTTTTCTGCGGATGCGGATAAATTATCATTTAAATCGTGTGGATGCGGATTATATATCATATCCTATTATCCGCAATATCCGCGGAAACATAAAATCTTCAGTTGGACGCTTCTTCCTACGGAAGACGCGTTTAGAACCCCAAAAATGTATCGCTGGCATTTGTATTGTGCTTATAGCAAGAGTGTAATATGATCTGTTACGGTACTTTTTACTTTTTTTACTCTTCCTATAAAGAATAAAGAGCCAACGGAGTGGCCGAGCGCATTAAGTCGTGCGGTTTTAGACTGTTGGAAACAGGCGTGACTGGGCGGCCGGTGGTTCGAGCCTGCTTCGTTGGTGATATTATTCGGGCGAGAATAATATGTTTACATTACTCTCATTTTCACAATCATTCACCCCTCATCCAGGTGTAGGAGCTTGCCCCCTGGCATCAGCGATTAGCCTCGTTGCAGAAATAAAGGCCGATGTAAAATAAATAATATAATAATAATAATAATCTTCCTATAAAGACCTACTTTACGCTTACTTAAATCGTTAAATATAGTACAATATAACAGTCGTAGATACAATAATTTCTTTGGATTTATTACCAGTTTATTAATTTAAAATTAAGTAATGTATCGCCTTATTTTGCATTTTTAGAAATGTTAGTAAAAATTAACCATGGTAATTTGTCACATTTAAAAACAAATGAAACTCCATAAAAAATTTTAAAAAAATAAAAATATCTTAAAATTCTTGAAATCGTCTTATAACTTTCATCTTTTAATAATAGGTTGAATTTAAGAATTTAGTTTTATTATTAAGTACTTATTTTTTTAAATTTGCTGATCTTATAGATCTTTCCTTGTTATTTATTGGTCATAAATGTGATAAATTAACCTGTTTAATTATTTCTAAATATCGCTGCTTTAAAACAATAGTCAAATATCAGATAAAGTTTCTGAGATATTGCTGCTTAAAGTTTTACATTTTATATAAACTTGGTTTAAGAGTCGAATACTTTTCATTATTTATTAATTTCCATCTTTTATTTTTTAATCTATATAATCCTAGTACGACGTAAGATATAAAACATATTTCTGGACCCAGTAATATGTAATGTGATGATATTTATTAGTACAAACCTGTATTATATTCAGTGCCGCAACAACATAAATTGGCGCCTGGTGCGTAAAATTATTTGGCGCCCCCCCCCACCTTCCTCACTAATTACGTACGCAATTTTTAAAATTTTATGGTAGGGTGATTGCATCAGTAAGGGAACGTTTAAAACATTTACTTACGTTGTTTTCTTCACCACAATGTTATTTAAGATATTTACTTTTTATATTTTATAGAGAATCCTTAAAATCTTATTGTTTTATTTTGATGCAAGTGAAAATAAAAGAATAACTTAGAAAAATAAAAAACATAACTTTATTCATAAAAATCACAAAATCGCCAGAAAAGGAACACTTACTCCTAATAAAGGAACTATCTTATTACCAGTAAAGGAACATACAACAATATATATTATAAAGTCATTTTTTTTTAACAATAAATGTATAAAAAAAAAATTTTAAAAAACATTCGTTGGTATTATTTTTTAGTTTAGTTTTAACCTTTTTCTTTGGTTTGGTTTAAATTGCAATATTAACGATTATATTAATATCAAATTATGTTACAAATCTTTTAATAAACTCAAAAATCATGATAATCAACTAATATAAAAGGGGACAAAATATAAACTCTAGGTCAATAAAACACAAAATGAAAAACACCTAAAATGAAACACAAAAGGGCTAAAGATATATTATATTACATAATTGAATAACAAAATAAATAAAAAAATATATATTTAATGACAAAAAAAGGGATATTTAAAAAATAATAAATATATAGGTATTTTAATAATATATTATATAATCAATTTAACGGAATGGAAAATTAAATAATATGAACTTTTCTGGCTTTTAACTGCGAAAATTCGTTAATTAAGTCTTCATAATTTAATGACTGCGCTGTATTTTCTAGTATTTTCTATTAAAGCTAAATTTTACAAGCTTTTGGCCATTGTAGAACGCAAATAATTTTTTATTAACTTTAATTTACTAAAACTGCGTTAATTCGAAGCAACAGTTACAGGGAGCGTTAAAAATATGCGCAGTACAATGCCAATATTAGGGTACACATCTTTTAAATCGTAAGTGTGGATCACTTCTAATAATTGCATTGCAGTGGCAGTTGTACAGTCATCAATTAATGATCTTGTCTGCCATTTGAAACTTTCGATTATGAAATCAAATTTGTGTTGATTATAGTTTATTAATATAAAAGATAATAATAAAAAAAAAAATTGGCCATTCGGCGCCCCTATGAATCCGGCGCCTGGTGCGGCGGCACCTGTCGCACCACCCTTGTTGCGGCACTGATTATATTTTATAATTAAAAAAATATACTATAATTAATTATTAGTAATAATTGATTAAATTCAGTCCTATTAAATTAAGCGTTGAATAGTTGTTTTTCAGAAACGTCACTCTCAAAACTTGAGTTAAAATCGATGGTTAAATACTAAACCGCCCATATTGGAGACTTAAATATTTTTTTTAGTCCTATTTAGAACTAACTTGCACATTAACAACGCATTTTTTGTCATTTTTACTTGGGTTAGTGATGAAGTTTAACTTAAATGTCAAAGTAAACTTAAAAACGACTGAACAGTAAAATCTAAACCTGACAACATCTAAAAACGTTACCAACATTCAGTAAATAAATGTACCATCTGTGTAATGGTTTGATGTAGGTTAAATCACACCATGATATTGGTACTTAAATTAACCAAGTGTGACGTCATTTAATTGTTATAGTAAATGGACCTATCCTTATTTACATATTCTTAAAATATCCATATTATTTCATTTCGTTTAGTGGTTAAATTCTAAAAACGTACCTTGATCATTAACCAGAGTACTGTATTTGGTAACGTACACGATTTTCTATACTTTAGATAAAACAAATGAATAATGGTTGTTTAATTCTAGGAACTGTAAAATGTCTCACATTATTCTGGTGTCTTATTACATATTCTTACATATTTGTTGTATGCATCATCGTTTTGCAATAATACCCAAGAATTACTATCTGCTTATCAGATTCTTCTATTCTATCTTCTACACTTTAATTACGTGTCATTTTATTAAGATTAATTTGACATACATGTAAAATAGTGAATATTGTTTCCAAGTACTTATAAGAAACCTGTGAAGGACTACAAGTATTGCAATTTATCTTTAAATAAACTCTTTGTGTCAAGGGTCAATGCTAAAGAATAGAAATGTTAGCTACTTGATTTTTGCCCTAGGTTATATGTCTGTTAATCAATTCATGATAATTAACAATCCATGTTTTTTACTACATTATACATTAATATGAAGACATAACAGATCCGGAATTTAGTACTCCGGAGTACTGGAGTACTCCTAATGCAGTCACGAAAAGTACCAAATTAAGATATGCCCACTCCTTTGTATCCCTAATAGCCAAATATGAAGCTGAACAGTGCATGATAAAAAAGAAATGAATGTATGCAACTTAAAGACTCTACAGACACCATCACCGGATAGAGCAGCGATTCTCAAACTATGTGCCGCGGCGCTTTGGGCGCCGTAGATGGGTTACAGGGGCGCCAGGAAAATATTACAATATTCCTTCAACTGCATAATTAGTTAGACTAGTTTTTACTGGGGGCACCGCGGAAACATTCTGATATATTAAAGACTCCGAGAACTGACAAAGTTTTGGCACCACAGGGTTACAGGCATCTAAAAATCCCCGTAGTTTATTTAGTATAGAAAAAATTTGGGACTTAAATCGTTTAACGCATTTTGCGATTTCGATTTTTTTTTTTTTTTTTTAATGGTATAATTTAACTAACTCTAAAACAGTTTGAGACAGCGACCTCCAGTTATAATTTTTGGATTCTCCGTAGTTTATTTAATCTAGAAAAAAATTGGGGCTTTAATCATTTGACGCGTTGTGAGATTACGACAATTCTTTATAATGGGATATTATTTGTGAAATTTGTGAACTGAAAAAAGCAGAACTCAAAAACAGTTTGAGATAGCGATCTACGGGTGAAATTATTTGATTCTCCGTAATTTATTTAGTCTATGAATAATTTGGGGCTATAATCTTGGTTATAAAAATGGTTCCAAAAAACGTTTTTGGCCAGTAAAAACATTCCTGTGGCTCCTCAGCCTACTTATTCGCCTGAATTGAGTCCTTGTGACTTTTCCACTTCCCAAGATTGAAAAATCACCTCAAGGGACATCCTTTTGGGTCATTCGAAAACATCCACACGTCCGTAACCGACCAGCTGAAAGTTATTCCAGTATACGAGTTCCAGCACTGCTATGAGGATTGGAAGAACCCTCACCAGTGCTGTTCTTCCCAAGGAAGTTATTTTGAGGGAGGCAATATTGAATTGTAATTCTATTCGAATAAAAAAATTCCAAGATCAGTCCGGTTACTTAATTTACACACCTCGTACGCCTATCTAGGCGTTGGGATTCTATTATTATAATAATAGATGAGGACGGATTAACGTAATAACTTTAAATTATTTTATTTTTTATTTTATAAGATAAATAATTTAAATTTTATCAAAACATAATTTTAATTCATTTTCTATTAAGCTTTTTAAAATTTAATAATAAATGTTGAAACTGAGCTATACCTAGCAGAAAGTAGAGGTAGCCTTTAGTACCGTATTCTAAATTACTTCCAATCGCCCCTCTAAAAGTTCTTGAAGTTTGTCGTTAATAATTTAACTCTATATAATTATACAACTAAATTCAAGGTTATATAATTTTTAACTGGTGTGCCACCAATACTTTAACTACCCCCTTAACTTGTTCGGGCATGTCGAAACTTTTAAAAACTTTTATTTGAACGATACTTTAAGAAGTAAACATGTTAGCAAACAGTCCTGTTTACATCAGAACACATTAAACATTCGGGAATATAAAAATAAAATTTAAATAACCTGAACAATATTTTCCGGTAAATAAACAATTTTTATTATATTTTCCAAATGTCTTATACTGATCATATATTTCTTATCATATTTTTATATTTTTTCGAAGTAGAATGTATGGTTCTTTTAGTACTGTTTCTAGAAAATAAAAAGGTAATGTCTTGTGATATGAACTTTTGCAATGTCATATTTCTGTTCTCTACTACTAACTTTTCTAGTATCAAGATTTTTTTTATTTTTGTTCTCTTCAGATTTTATATATTTTTCACGATTTATGAATTCCTCTTGATCTTTTATGAACATACGTTGAAATGATAGAAAATATTATTTAGAAAGATTTTTACTTGAGAGAGTTTCTATTTTCAAATATCACTATGATAAGAGATTTTATCGAAAAATTCGCGTCAAAAACTAGTGTCATAAAATTTTAATAAGAAACTATTATTAGTAATTATACTTTTTATAATATTTTATTTTGTAATAACGTTACTACACAATAATTTTTTACAGAATTAATCTGATAATCGAAATGAGACAATTCCATTGTAGTGGTAGAAAAAAATAATTTCCGTGTTTGCAATGTCTGCATGGTACAAACTCTGTCAGTCTGAATATCTGACATCCTTATAACAGATCTAGATGCATGCATATCTATAATCTGGTTAGTCTGGAAGTTTTTGTTCCAAAACTTTGTTGAAAGAAGCTCAAGTTGGTTGGAATTTTCTTTCTTTCCATACGAACAGCTTGGCAGTTTATTAAAACTTTAGGTTGATGAGGTTTTGGTAGGCGGACGCGTTACGGATATGTAACTGACAGCTTCCGTTCAAACCAAGTTTTATTATTCTCATTAATATGCGTTGCTTTTCAAAGTATGATGTGTGGACGGATGTCAGTAGTATTATTTGTATGTGTACATATTATTAAAAATCTTTGAGCATTTAACTTCGTGATATTGTCATGAATGTCTTCTATACTTTTGTTCTTCAGAGGAACCGTAAGACGGAAGCATTGTCTAAGTCATTATTCTGTCAATAAAATTTGACGTTTGGTCATAATACTAAGACAATTTACATAGAAAATTTATTTGGTTGCGTGACAAAAATTTTAAAAAACACGGTAAAATTTCAAACTGGATTTAAACTATTGATAGTAAAAATAATCGTAAAATTAAATTTATGCTAATTGTCTTTTGAATTTTTTTTTTTTTCTACCTAGGGTCGGATCCTACACTGTTTACGTAAAGAAATCATTGTATTTCTAATAATTTCTCTATTTCAAAATAGGTAAGACTTTAAAGCTACGTTCACAGCTCTTAAATTAGTCGATTATATACTCTATGCCAGCGTTTCTCAACCGGGAAACCGCGGTCCCCTAGGGGCCGTGAAGGCTTCGTCCGGGGCCACGAAGTGTTATAAGATAGAATCATGAAATTATAATAGAAAAATCAGCTGTGGCCACCACAGGACCGACCGCCATCACAAAGTACTTGTATGACATAAATTCTAGCAGCAGAGTAGAAATAACTTAGCCTAATATTTTCTAACAAAGATATTATTTATCATGACCATGGAAACGGTACATATAAGTATGAAAAAATAGATACTTAGAAAAAATTTCGAAATTTTTTTTCGTTTTATCAAAAAATTTCTCAAATAAAAGTTATTAGTAATTTCATTTATAGCAACTTTTGTTAAATGAATATTTTCGAAATATTTTTCTGTTGCTAAATATTCGCAAAAATCTTAAAATCGACACGAGTAAACTCCCATTTCTAGTCAACCGATTATTACTAAAAGTTGATCAACTCGTGCCATTGATGTCAAAAGCTGAAATATGCAGTTTCATAATAATCCTTTTAGCCGAATTTGTTCTGCATGTGTACACAGACAGACAGACACACGGACAGACGGACAGACGGACGGACGGACAGACGGACGGGCGAACAGACGGACAGACAGACTGACAGACATCATGCTAAAAATAGTCAAAACGTTATGTAGGGACCTCAATTCGTGGAGATCCATCGAAATCTCGAAATGTCAAAATCGGTATGATCACAATACCTCCCTAATATATGTTGGCGGTCGGTAAAAATGCTCAATTTTGCAAGATATATTCATAAATATGTGACATTTTTTTTGGTGTTGTCCGATACACTTTATCTTTTAAATACCCCCAAACGAAAAAATCCAATTGCGCTTTTTTTATTGTTTTCAAAGCTTGCTACGTTCAACTTTGTCAAACTTATGTTGATTAACATAAAAATATGATTTTTTGGTGTCATTGTAAAGCTAATTTAATGTACTTTTAGGAAAAAAATATATAATTATCGATTCCCTATGCTAGATCAAAAGTTGACATCATTTCCGGTGAAACCGGAAGTGCCTCAGAATTCTTATAGTAACCTTTAGATGGGCCTTTTTGACTAGTTTAACTTCTGTTCTGAAGATTTTTTGTATCTTTACAAATAAAGGAGATTTTCTGGGTGCCCCGTTTCAAACAAATTCAATATTTTTTTAAAATATTTTTTTCTAAAATTACTGTTTGGCGCCCCCCTTTTACTAGAAGCCGGAAGTGCGGCCCTGTATTTTTTTTCTTTTTGCCTACCCCTCCCCCACCCTTTTAGTAGTAGCCTGAAGTGCCACCCAGTAAAAAAATTTAGTTTTTTTCTAAATTTCCTTGCATGACGCCCCCTTTTACTAGAAGTCTGAAGTGCCGCCCAGTAAATAAAAGTAGTTTTTGCTAGATTTAATTAAAGTTTACAATACTTATTACAAAAATGGATATTATTTAAATTAAAGCTATTTTGATATTAATAGGTTATAAACTTTTTCCGGAACTCGGCGCCCCTTGAACATGGCGCCCCGATGCGGCGCCTGGCCTGCATACCGTCTTGAGCCGCCCCTAAGAATAGTATTAATAATTATTATAGAATGTAAACCAATTCTTTCAAAGCCGAAAGGCACGAAATAAATTTATTATTAGAGTATATTCCCGGGATAATTTGAGAATTGAACCCGCAACACTGTAATCCGTATGCAACCGTCCCACCACAGAGCCACGGCAACTCTCAAATTAGTTTTAATGCGTCAAAAATCTACTATTATATTGTACAAGTGTTGGTATGTATGTTCTATTCAACTTCTGGTGTATCTTAATTTTTCCGGTAACGCGTAGAGAGGAAAATGAACCGCCGTCTTATCCGGGTGATATTTTTTTAGTGCTTATACTTAATTTTATTTCGACAGGGGGTACTGACTAATTTTTATTGATAAAAATAATGCATTTTTTCCTCGAAACCGTGTCGAATCAAAGTCACAATTGATCGGCACGGACAGGTTTTATCAGACGATAATTCAAAAATATTCTTAATACAAGACGGCCGGTCCAGAATATCTACGGCGAGAATCAAAGTGTTAAATGGTAATAATGATTCAGGATAGCTTTTTGGACATGCGAGATAATATTTTGAGGTATCAGAAAACATTTTTCAAAGAATCTGGGCCATTATTGGAGCATTTTGAGGCAAAAATATGCTTACAAGGTTTCTCGACAGCTGTCAAAATTTTTGCATTTTAAAATGGGACGAGATTTCACATTTTGAACGTGTTTCTTGACAGAAGAATACTAATTAAGGATTTAAGGTGAATTAACGATAAAGTTTAAGACATTTGCAGGGCGAATTTCCATAAAATAGTGTTAAAAAAAGATTTATATATATTAAAAATTTCAGGGTTAATCAAAGTGTTAAGTGGTGATAATGGTTCAAGATAGCTTTTTTGACGTGCGAGATAATATTTTGAGGCATCAGAAAACATTTTTCAATGAATCTGGGCCATTATTGGATTGTTTTGAAGCAAAAATATGCTTACAAGATTTCAAAGGGTGACAGCTGTCAAATTTTTTGCAATTTAAAATGTGACGAGATTTCACATTTTGAACGTATTTCTTGACAGAAGAAAACTAATTAAGTATTTAAGGTGAATTAACGATAAAACTTAAGACATTTGCAGGGCGAATTTCCATAAAATAGTGTTAAAAAACGATGAGCGACGAGTTTTAACAACGTAGGGGAGAAGACCGGCGTAGTCGGGCTGAGGCCCCTAGTATTATAATATCCCCCAATATTTATCAAAAATCTTTGTTATATCTTTGTTCACACCCCTTTTCCGGAGTATCATTAAAAGTTAAAAGATGTGAAAACGGGCGTTTTTTATAACCTGGGGCTTGATTTTAACAACACAATGTGAAGAATTTCGTGGGTGGGAATTTGAAGGGTGATAATATCAACGACTCTTTTTATGTATTATGCCTTGAGCATTTACGGCCCTGTATTATGGTAATGAGCATGCAAGCATTAATGTAAAAAAAATGATTTAAAGATTTTATAAAAATGTTTGCAGCAGGTGTCATAATTATACCTTTTATACCTGACTTTACCAATTAGCATTTTAAGATAAAATCCCGAAGTTAAAGTGTTGTAATTATGAAAAGTGGTTTTTTATTGTTAAAAAATCAGCAGTTAAAGCAATTTTTGAAATAATGTCAACAATCTTTGACTATATCCGGTTCTTGATATATGTAATATAGTCACTTTCGACATATCGCCTTCTTTCACTCCACCAAGGATCGTTCCAAGAATTCGCTGATCGAAAGAACCTAGGAGTCTTTCAGCATATTTCGTTTAGTCTTAAGTTTCTAAACCATACAAGTCTTATTCTCTCTGTCCTTTTAGCTCCAGCGAACTTTCTGTCCTTTTAGCTCCAGCGAACTTTATATCTTCTTTTTCCTATCATTTTAGTTGATGTTTTTATTATCATTTTCACTTATTTTTTCCACGGTCCCTCTCTTGGCTTCTTTTTTAATTTCTTCCCAGGTCATTCCAATTTCGGCATGTTCTTTTTTAACGCTTCTTTTCCATGACTCTGTCGGTCTTTCAATTTTCCGTTTTCCCTTTGGGTTATATTCTATTATTTCCCATAGTTTTTCGTTTGTTATTTTACTTAAGATATGCTGGATAGACTTCACCAATAACGAAGAATTCTGGAGTAAAGATAGTAAAAAAGAAGAGGACAGAAGAGAATTATAGAGAAAATGGAACTGGGTAGCATTTAAACGGGAAGAAATATTGTGAAGAAGCCATTTGTGAAGCCGGCAAACCTCAAGAAAGCAGGAAAAAAGAGAGCCAGCTAATGGGAGCGATGGTAGAAGACTGTGAAAAGGAAAACTACCATCTAGTATCAGAGATATAATAAAACAATTCGTTGCATTATCTGAGGAAGAGAACCAACTTAGGCCACCGCTCAATATGTCTCTTTGTCCAGGAAAAACTCAAAAACTACTAATCAAATTTTGATGAAATTTTGCATATATGGTAATAATATTGTCATTTCCATGATGGGATACTTTTTACGGGCGTACCTTGCTTAACGAAGTCCTGCTTTAACGAACTATTTTGTAAATCTGCCATTAAACAACCAATATTCACCTGACTATCAGTTTATTTCTCTCTTATACAATACCCAATCCAGGTTACTTTTTGTGTGTACCGCGGTTAACGAATTCCCGATTTAAAAAAATATTTTACAAATCTTCAATTAAACAACGAATAACGGGTTCACTTTTCACAAACACAAGACTCACATTTTACATTCGGACTAACGTTCTGTTAAGATGTGCTACAAATTATATACTCGAATATTTATTTAATGTTACTGACCCCTGATTTGTTTCTGGATTATTCTTATACATATTTATTCAATTAGCTTTATTCTAAAAATACATATTGTAACACATTTTATTAATTAAATCTTGCAGTGGGTTTTACTAAATACTAACAAAAAGTACAAGAAATTATTATGATGATTAAAATTAGAAAATTAATACTCTTTCTCGGCAGGGACCACAATGTTGCCATTACCTACAACAAAAACTATTGTTTCTTTGTTCCCTCTTCATTACTACTGCATTAACACTTAGGAGGCGTTCAGTTTTCAGTTACAATATTCTTTAATTTTAAAATATATTTAAAAAAACCAGTTTCTTTGGTTTAGGCGGAACTAGATTTTCAATTTTAGTTGCTTTTACCGATTATGTGAGCCTTCTGATAATTTTGTTTAGCAAAAGCCTACTAAAAACCATAAAAGAAGAGCTTATGGCAACTTACAAAAATTAAAACTCCTGTTAGTTCCGCCTAAACGTTTGAAATAGCCCATAGGTCATATCTTTGCTTTAACCAGAACTAAATGGGAATTTCGTTCTTTTAGGTTGTCACGAGAAGGGACCTTGCTTGGGATATTTCATATTTCAGGTTGGTATGTAAAAATTTAAAATACAAACAATGAAACCATGGAAACGAATAACATTTGTTATAAATTATAATACATTTTTATATATTTTGAAGATAAAAAATAAATAAATAGGAATTTTTTTTTAAGAATGACACAAAAAATCAAAATGTAATTTAACACTTTATAGTGACAGTCAATTTAATCTAGAATGTGCAATGTGAGTATGATGTACAAAGCTTCAAAATGACAAAATGATCAAAAGTCAGATTTAATACATAAAAATTACTAGACTTCAAAATCTAGTTCCGCCTAAAGGTTAGGTCTGTTCATGGGTGAGTAAAAGCATAGATTGTTTCATTTGTTCGCCGAAAGGGAAGAATACGTGAACCACATGGGAACCACAAGGGAAGAAACATTGTGTACAAAGAAGTTCTTTATACATGCGAAGAATTGTTAAAAGTCTCTGAACTTAGTTGAACTTATCCTGTGCGAAGAACGGGTCTCACTCCGTTGTCTTTATCTGTGCTATACGAACATTCATTTAAAAAAAATGAGTACTAATTGGGTTTCTTCGTATGAACAGTTCGTAATTCGAAAATTCGTATTTCGGTGGAAAGGTGTGTTCCTATTTTGAATTTATTCTTAGAATAACTGTGAGTGTTCCATTAATATATAATCAAAGCTCACGTATTCAAACCAACAAAACTGTTTAACTTAACTTAGGTACGTAGTTACCTACACCATTTCCCCAGGCTATAAAAAATCCGGCCCATTTTCACATCTTTAAAATTTAATGACGCCTTTTCAACGAATTTTAAAATAGAAAATATGATGAAATTTAAAGCAGGTGCCAAGTAATTTCGTTTAAGAAATAAAGCGTGAAATTAAAAGTCATTATATATACATAAGATTTTTTCAACTTCTGTTTCACGTCCCATAACCTATAGTTTACCTCAAATTTATTAAGGTTAAAATATAGCTTTTAAAAAACAATCTAACCATGATCTTGGAATTATTAAAATTTCTAAAGGTGAATGTTATGTAGTTGATAGTAGATAATATGCATAATGCATTTGATGTTTACTTGTTTTGCATAAATAATAGGTGCTTATGTCTGTTATTTTAATAAACATTATTAGTTATTACGGCATATAATTAATTAATAACATTTAATTTGCAAAATACCGTTGTTAGAATAAATATAAATAATATTAGCGTCAGAAGAGAATTGCTAATATTTACATTTGTTTATCCTTTATTAATGACTTATTATCTTTTCGCACAACATCAGATGTGATCATCACATAACTTTACAATTACAACTAAAATGTTATTAGATCTTACTTCATACTATAAATAGCTGCCCCACCCGGTTTCGCTCAGGGACAATTCGTTATTATTGAACCACATTTTTATGGAACTTGCAACATAACTCTTATTGTCGCTAAATATTTCAAGTAAATGTAAATAAATATATACCTATATGAGAATACAAATTTTCCAGTAAAATTTTTTATTTTCGACTAAAAAATTGTCGTAATTACTCAACTGATTATAAAAATTCTTTCAATTTTGATTAGTGCATACAGAGCCGCAATAAGAAAAACTTGCGCTAGGGACAAAGCCGTGTTTTGGCGCCCTTAGCAAATAAAAACAAGGTTCTCACCTCTCAAAATTTAGGTGATGAGCAAAAAAAAGGTCCTCACCTCCAAAAATCCAAATGACGAGCAAAAAAAAAAGGTCCTCGTCTTCGCAATGGCGCCTCTTGATCAAGCCCATCAGTGCCTTTTTCTTAAGTGCGCCCAGGGCCGTCGCCCCCTCCGCCCCGCCCCTTACTGCGGCTCTGAGTGCATAAATCGTGTAGCAAGTTTTCCACTAAATAAATATATATTGTCACCTATTATTTTAAGAAATTATGTTAGATATAAACAAAAAAGATGGATTTTGTATTACTTGCGCTCACAAATATCATTATGTTTTTGGAACTACTAAACAGATTTTATTTATTTTTTTTTTTTTCTAATCTGAAGTGTATAAATCTTAAATCAATCTTACCGCTAACGAAACACTGTGTTTCGCGTTTTGTAAAAGTTCAAGATAACGCGTAAAATATGGAGGAAAACATGGATTTCGCTTTACCCGCGCGCACAAATTTTATTGTTACTTCAGAACTACTGAACCGATTTTAGTAAAAAACAACCTAAGGCCTAAAACATAACCAGATGATGTAGCTATTTCACTGAAATTACAGATCTTTAACTGAAATCCTAACCCTAAATTTCAAATTTTAAGAACCGGAACCGGTACCGGAACGCCGCAGGATGAGTGTTTCGTAGGCCACCGTTCGATCGGCTATCGTTGGTTCGCCGAAAAAGTTTGACAATCTTGTTACTTCCATAGAGATTTTATTTTTCTCCAATTTTACAATATATACATTGAATTTCTTTTATCCTGCAACATTTAAATTATTATAATGCATGGTTTCCCTAGTAACGACAAATTATTTTGACAGCGATGTAAAGTTGCGTTCCATTTATTTTGCAACATAGGGATAAACATTTTTTATTGAAAATACAATTATTAAATACAAAAATAACAAAAAAACACCTAAATTAAAAATACCACCATTAACTTGTAAACAAAAAGTAAGGCGATCATAAAAATTATTTAAAATTTATTATTTACCCTTGTGGGATAGTGCTTGATGCTTGCATAATTTAATTTTGTAAGATCATGATGCTCCTTACTTCTCCATCTAATATTTTTGTTTTAAGATATCCCCAATAAAAAAAAAAAAATCGTTTGGTGATAAATCCGGAGATCGTACTGGCCAATTTATCATCTCTCCTCTCCCAATCCAATTGTTGGGAAATTCCCTGTCCAAGTAATCCCTTACTCGTTTGGAATAGTGCACTTGAGCTCCATCTTGCTAGTACCATATTTGACCAGCAAAATTTAAATTTTTAAAGCAGGTAAAGTCTATTCCAAACGATTAGGCGGAACTGGATTTTCAAATCTAGTAATTTTTACAGATTGATTGAAGCTTTTGATCATTTTGTTCAGGAAAAACCAACTTCAATATATAAAAAAATAGCTTGAAAATGACATCTTATAAAAATGAAAATTCCAGTTAGTTCCGCCTATCGTTTGGAATAGGCTGTACTATGTGATTTTGTAGTAAGGCCAAGTATTTATTCGCATTGAGCGTACAATCAATGAGAAAGGGTCCTATTATGTGTGTTCCTATTATGCCTGCTCACACATTTAATTTTTGCGGCCTTTGCGTACGTGAAGCATTAAATAAATATAAATTCTCTCGACTCCAATATCTAAAATTTTGGCGGTGTACCTCACCATTTAAATTAAAAGTTGCTTCGTCGGTCAATAAAATTCTTTGGAGCATAATATGGTTGCTATTATTTTTTTTGAAAATATTAAAGCAAAAGTCCATCCATACTGCCGCATCTTTCTTTAAAAGTTCTTGATGATTTTAAAATTTGTAAGACCGGTATCTGTATATAGAGCTCTTAAAAATGAAAAATCATTTTTAAGAGCTCTATATACAGATGACTTACTCACAGATACGGTTTGAGCGATTAATTTAGTAGATTTACAGTTATTACTTTCAACTTAAATATTATCTAATCGAACCGTATTTAAAAATGTATACCGAAACCGAACCCTTCAAATCTTTTCAGGGGTTTTTCGACGCTGGTTAAAAGACAGGTATCAGACAGATATATGACCAACTATCAGTACCTAAGAAGAGAACGAGAATATTAATTTAGAACTGTACTTTTTTTAGCCATTTGAAGAAAATCTTATATTTCAAAAAAATGATTAATCATATTTTTCAAATTTAATTCTCCGTCTTATTCATTTTAAAACAGTGAATAAAAATGATGAAACGAATTAATAAAAGTCTGTAATATTACGAATTCATGAATAAAAAAACAAGAAAGCTAAAAAAATGAAACCATTTAATGTAATCTAGACATACTATTTTCTTTAAGCGAAGCGTAATTTTCGAGAAGAGATCCTTTTTGTTTCAACTTCGTAATAATACTTTAACCACAAAAGGGTTGTCAAAGTAGATCATTAATTAAAGAAACAAAATCACTCAAGTATTCTAAAATTTACAATCTGAATATAATTGTGAAAAACCTCTTGAATAGCGCCTTGTAATCATGTCAATTAATCTGCTTCGCACGTGACTAAGTATTTTTACTTTTTGTACATCGTATGCCCTTTAATTTTCCAATTTACAACAAAGTTTCTGTCCTTCAGGCAACGACTCATCTGATAGGAATATTAAAAACCTTATTTCTCTTTTTAATATGAACTTTTACCATCAAATGTCAGGATAAAACAATGGTGAATTGTATTGTTTTCTCTTTTACCGACAGTGTTAAATTAATGTTTCATCTTTTACCGACAGTATCCTAAATTACGTATGTGTATTAAATTTACTTGAACACGTGGTTTTAAAAGATTATTTGAAAAGAAATTGAGGATTTCACTACACGTATGGAATACAAATGTTTTATACGTGGATATTGTAATAGATGGCTTCCTTTACTGTGATCTGTTCTGATAGCACTGTTTGATAAATTTTGTGTCTTGTCGTATATTGTAACATTTTATCCTAAAAATAGATATCAAGTTGTATTATGTGCGATTTTGAAACTCTATTTTAGCTCGTTATTAGACCACTACTGTATTACGCGAACATGGACATTTCAATAGGAGGTGATTATGAGCAGGATTCGTTGAGTCCTACAAAGTGCTGTCAATGGTTAAAACAGTCCAAAGCTGGTAGAACAGGCCTGTTATCTGTGAAACAGGCCTGTTAGAGTTCAACGATTGTTAACTGTTAACCGCAGGAGGTGAGTTCGTATGAATGCTCAAAATGGTTACTTTTCAAAGGCGCAACACCTCACGTTCTTCTGTTACGTCAGGTGTTCCTCAATGGTCAAACCTTGGACCTCTTCTCTTCTCAATGTTCATAAATAATATTAATGCCATTATTACTAGCGAGCATTTACTTTTTGCAGATGAACTTAAGATATTTAAAACAATTTCCTCTGTTGATTATTGCCACATACTCTAAAATGATCTTAAGCGTATAAGTGAATGGTGTAATTCTAACCAACTTAAACTCTATTTATCTAAATGTAAAATTCTGTCTTTTACCCGTAAGACAATCCCCAGCCATTACTCTTATGCTGTAGCTAATCACCATCTAATTCGATGTCATAATATTAAAGACTTGGGAGTAGTGTTTGATGAAAATCTCACATTTGATCTACACTTAGATCATATCTAAGCCTCATCACTTATAATTCTTGGTTTTATTATTCGTAATATCAGGTTTTTTACTAACATTGCTGCCATCTTTACTTTGTATTATTCCTTTATTCGATCCTGGGATCCAATATATGACGTCCAAAAGAATTCTTTGGAAAAGATCCAGAATGTATTCCTTAAATTCATTTATTTTAAGGTCATGGGATCTTATCCTCCTCCTGAACTTCCTTACCAACCAAATTTTCAACCAAACCATTCTACAAACGCCGAGAAATCAATTAACTGTCATTCTTGAAAACTTAATATCTAATAAAATTGATGATTCTGCACTTTTAAGTTTCCATAACCCCCCTTGCCCACATCCGTAACCCATCACTTTTTAGGGTTTGTAGGTATGAACAAAAAACCCTTATACCGTAATTTTGTCTTTCTGTCTGTCTGTCTGTTCGGTAAAAATTGTAGCCAAATGGCTAAACCTAAAGAGTTGAAATTTGGTATGCTTATACAAGTCTTTGACCCGCACATAGGAAAAATACTAAAACATCTAAAAAACATATCCCTTTAAAAATATAAACTAATATTTGCTCTTCGAAAAAAATATATTTTTTTTAAATTCTGACTAGGTTGTCAAATGAAAGCCCTTAATACGTGGATTAACGATTAAAATTTTATTTTTGCAAAATAAATTATTTTGAAGCGATTTTTGCCAAAATTGTGCAAATTTTTTTTTGTCCCACACCCTGTAGCGCAGATGGTTTAAACTAAAAATCTGAAAAAATTCTAATTAATGTACATTGATGAGAACCGGAATAATACAACAGGAATTTTTTTATCAGATTAGGTTTTTGGAAAATAACGCATTTTTTGTGTTTTTTTGTTGACGATGTACAAAAGTTATAGTTATGGAACACACTATACTAGAAGGCGTATCCTGGTCTAATGGCCAGCTTGTTCGCAGAAAACTAGGGTTTGCTCCCGGGCAAAGGAGACAATTTTAATTTTTTATTCCATTTTTATTTTGTTTAAATTATATTGTCAAAATTCTAGATATATTTTGGCAAATGTTGTATTTAATTTTTAAGAGCGTAAATTTAATAACCAGTTGGAATTGTTATAGTTGGAATTATATTTTTATTCTATGTGTCATGTATACGAAACCAGAGGGGCGGAGCATGACTTAAAACAACCAATGGAAACCATAGACGCAATTTTCAAAATCTTACTGAACCTTGCTATATAAAAAAATACTGCACGTATTTAGAAACCTAAATAATGGTATTAGGCATTCGAATTAAAATTAACAAAAAAATATTTTACATACGATAAATAATTTAAAAAATATCGTTCATTTTTACGTGATTACTACAAAGCAAAATTTGTCCTACACACTCAGCATGCCGCCTTCATTTATTATATACCTGCGAAATTCTGAAATGTGTGAAAATTCACACTTCACAACAATGTTTTTGTCTATCGCATGCGCGTACTAATCTGTTTCTTAATTCCCCAGTTAACTCCTGTTTCCAGGAGTAATATGGTCAGTATTACGTCCATTTTTAAGCGTACACAGAAAGGCACCTACAGTTTATAGCCGGTTGTGAACGGCTTGTATAAGAATCTTGTAAGAACTATACTGTTGTGCCTCCCCTTAAGAGCCCTTGGTACAGTTTCACAAATATTTTTCTTAGTCATGCTGACAGTTTCGGCAATAACCATATTCCAAGCCATAATGGACATAGTACATCGTATAAAGTTTTTTGTAGCAGTAAATATTTAAAACTTTGCTGTACTGATTGTATTTATTTATATTAAAAGCATTACAAATTCCCCGGAAGAAAAAGAAGAGTAAGCCTTCGCATACTGTTATCTGGAAAACATTCTCTTCTCTCGCTGTAAATTATAGTATCCGGCATATATTTTTTGTGATTTACAGTAAAGTTCAAAACAAACAATAAACGTCTTTTAAAAGAGTCACTTTGAACGTTGTTTATTTATAAGAATAATTACCACGGCCATATGGTAAATATTACGAAGATGCTAAAGCTTGGATAATATTTCAAATTAAGTTGGCACTCGGCTGACATTTATAGAATATAATAAAATAGCAACAAAATGCAGTAGTTGTTGCATTGGTGTAAATGGATATACATAGGAGTGTCAGTATTATTAATGTCGAGTTATATTATTAAAGTCCTCTTTTTCTCGCCAGGAAATCAATAAACATTCCACTTTAATTGCTGGTTTCTTGCGCCATGAAATAAGAACGAAAAATCAAATAATCTATCTTTAATTCTTACTCAAATTACTGATACGTCAATTTAGATAAGTAATTTAAATAAAGTTATTAAGTTAATAACGTTAAGTGCTGGGATCGATTCTTTTATTTTATCCTTTGAACTTGTTTTAAATCATTTATTGAATGCTGTCGTTTTATTATTTCTGGACTTCATATACATACCAGAGTGTTTAAAAAAGTTTACGACCTGATTTTAATTCTATATCTAAATTTTTTGACGAGTTGTATATCTACCTGCCTTTTGCCAGGCTGTAAAGTTATTAGTTCTGAATAGCTGTATAAAGTCATCATAGTGACAATTTTAAATGACAAAAATAAAATGATTCGCAAAAAAACACAGCCTGGGTTTATCAAAGAAACAAATCATTTTCATTTGGCTAATGCACGTGGAAGGTAGATTGCAGATTGGATGGAAGTCTTTGTCACCATCAGAAGTAAAGAATAAATTTCAGGAATGGTTTAATAAGGATCCTCAAAGCCATTTAACTGTCCGTCGAATTCATGAAAAATTTGTGCGCACAGGAACCTTTGCAAAGTATTAGCTTTACTTGGACTTGATCTTATTATAATAATGAAATTTTTTTAATAAAAAATTGCATATATTAGTAACATCTTTTTGACAGAGACTGTATATCGGTCTTTTGGGCAGCTCTTAAAACTTCCCAATCATCCACTTTATCCACCAAATTTAACTACACCTCACTTTCATCTTAAAAAAAATCCTTCATGGCAAATACAAAAATTCGGCTTACGGAGATTCTATGAAAAATAATAGTAATTCCATCCACATATTACATGAGGCCAACTACATCCAGATGCGCGTTTGACTGAAAGGGCGAACAAAAATCCGAAAGGTGGACGCTACATCACCGTAAAAACGTAAGATAAATATGTGCGCATACCATCTCAGTCGATTACATCCATCTGAATCTATGATATGGCTGATTTTGATCCTCGTTCTGCATTCGGTGTTCCTTTTCTTGTCAAGTATTGTAAATCCACAGCTTAGTAAAAATAATCCATACCCTGCAATAAAAAATAAAAAAATAGATAAAAACTTTATCATAATGAAATAGTATATTGTGCAACTACCGCGGAATGTCATATATTCCACACGAGAATGAAGTTTTCAAACGAGCTGCAGGCGAGTGAAGCAAATCATTCGAGTGCGGAATATGTATTCTGTGCATGTTGCTCACTATACTTTTCCTTCGACTACCATTTCTCAATAAATAAATAATCAAGACAATATAATATAAATATGGTTAACAGCCATTAATGCGCGCGCAGCCAGTACAAGAATGAAAATTCTCGGAAACTGCACATGCCCATTGCTGCGAATTTATTCTTTCCTGCATAACGCACCTGCGCATTGAAGCGCATTAATTATTCCTGCATCGCCTGCGCGCGCATCAGTATAACATGAGAAATTAAGCTAATTTCATGACAACTAACAGTATCGAAATGAGACAGTTCCATAGTAATCGTAGGAAAATAATTTTGTCTTACAATCAGTTTTGTTAACGAAAGATTGCAGTTTGAATTTTGATCATCATTAAAAATAGTGCCATCTGCAATTAACATTGTCCCAACTGTATTCGGATCAAAAAAAAAAAAAAAACGGTTCCGGGTTCACACGATTTTACCCGACCACAGAACCGGTTATCCGGAACTGGGTGTTCAAAACCAGGTATTCGGAACCAATTACACTCGAAACCTCGAAACCGAATCCCCGTTAAACCGGTTTTGGTTCCTAGCAAAAAATGATGAGCAAAAATAAGGCTTTTTTATGTTTAGGGATTTTATATTCAATCGAATTCATTAACAGATCCTTTTAGTATAATCTGTAAATTTCAAAATTGCCCTAGAACTAGAAATCTCAAGAACAAAGTTTAGATTATGTAGCTTATGTGATTCCCATCAGTGGCAGCTTGTGTAGTAGAAATCTGGGGGTTGCAACTTTTATAGGTACCAATTATTCAGTTATATAAGTTAAAAGTTACTAACTAGACATGTTTTCTAGATAAACATTTATTTTTGTACTAAAGTACTTATAATGAAATGAAAATGAACTAACTTTCAGACTCACCATCATTCTGCTTTATTTTAAACATAGAATAGTATATTCTGTGTTTACTGTTGTAACAAGGTTGTAATGAGAAAATTCGATGCGAGTGGACCATGCGAGCGTGAGGAACCACGAGCATCGAATTTTCTCTTCCAACCGAGTCACAGACCCAACTTTCTCCACGACCACAAGTAAGAATAAAATAAAATAAATAACAAATAATTATTTTAACAAATGTTTTAACTTAACAAATAATTTATATTTGATGAAACATTAATCAATCAATTAAACTTATTTTTTTTTATTTATTATTTGTTTAATTTTAATTTAGTTTGCCGCACATCGCCCACTATTTTAGTACTTTTTAGGAAGTTATGTTGCATTTATTTAATGTAAACCTTGCATATATTTTAATGTAACCCTAGCCGACCGGCGTAGCGTAGTGGTAACACATCTGCTCTGCGTTGCGAAGGTCTCGGGTTCGAATCCCGTTCAGGCATGGAAATTTTCTCAAATAAAAAATTGTCCTGGCTAATTGCCATTGAAGCAAAGGCCAAAAAAAAAAATAATAAAAAAAAAAATGTAACCCTACAAAAACAAATGACAATAAGCATAGAATATTTATTCCATAACAAGTGATGGAATGAAATACACGCAAAATGCATAAGAAGATAAGTCCTTTAGAATAACATTACAACTCTTGTGTTAGAATATTAACTTTCTGTAGTCAAAATTGGTAAATTCTATAGTGGTCGTGGAGAAAAATATTTTATGACAAAGAAAGGAATGAAAGAAGTATATGTTTTACATTACAACCACATATCTATGTATGTTTATTATAAAATGTCCGAATTAAATGTTCTATTAAAGGTTTGATTTTACTAGAGACGAATTGCTTTATATTTTAATTCGAAGTAGGTCTTCCAGGTTTTTTATTTCAGTCTTATCTATGGACGATCAACTAAAAAACTGCTCCGTTTATCTTGCTTAGAATGAAGTATTTTTGTTTTGTTTAGTCTTTATTGTGGGATCGCGCAAACCAAAGCAAAAACCTCCATTGATTCCCATACAATTTATTTATGAATTTTCCCAAGTGAGATTAATTTTAGAACATCGTACATATATAATTAGCTACCGTATGTTAGTGATTCTGTAACACTGTGACGTCATTGTTTCTAAGGTTCTCGTGATTGGCTAACTGGGAAACAGGGTGTTCCCAGTTTGACTTGATTGACAGGTATTTTGCAGATATATTCTCTTAGAATCTACGAATATAATTACATATAGAAATGTCTAGGATTTCGTAGGCATAAACAAGAAACTATATACACTGCTTTATCCTTCGACCAATATGAATAATATTTTGCAGATTTATTTTCTTAGAATCTACAAATATAATTATTTACAGAAATACCTAGGATTTCGTAGGCAAAAACAAGAAACTCTGGACACTGCTACATCCTTTGACCAATATGAACAATATTTTGCAGATATATTCTCTAAGAATCTACAAATATAATTACATACATAAATGTCTAGGTTTTCGTAGGCATAAACAAGAGACTCCTATATCCTTTGACCGATATGAACAATATTTTTCAGATTTATTCTCTAAGAATCTGCGGATAAAATAACATACAGAAATATCTAGGATTTCGTAGATATAAAGAGAAACTCTAGAAACTCCTATATTCTTTGATCGATATGAAAAACATTTGCAAATTTAATCTCTAAAAATCTGCGGATAAAACATCGTATAGAAATATCTAGAGTTTCGTAGGCATAAATAAGAAACTGTAGAAACTTCTATATTCTTTGATCGATATGAAAAATATTTTGCTGATTTATTATTTAAAAATCTGCGGATAAAATAATCTATAGAAATGTATAGGGTTTCGTGGGCATAAACAAAAAACCCTAGGGTACTCCTATATCCTTTGACCGATATGAACAGTATTTTTCAGATTTATTTTCTAAGAATCTACGAATATAATTATATGCATAAATATCTAGAGTTTCGTAGGCATAAACAAGAGACTCTAGGTACTCCTGTTTCCTTTGACCGATATAAACAATATTTTGCAAATTTATTCTCTAAGAATCCACGAAAATAATTACATACATAACTGCCTAGGGTTTCGAAGCCATAAATCCTATATCCTTTGACCGATATGAGCAATATTTTGCACATTTATTCTATAAGAATCTACGAATATAATTACATAAATAAATATCTAGGGTTTCGTAGGCATAAACAAGAGACTGTAGATACTTCTGTTTCCTTTGACCGATATGAACAATATTTTGCAGATTTATTCTCTAAGAAACTGCGGATAAAATTTTATTTATAAATGTTTTGGGTTTCGTTGGCATAAACGAGAAACTCTAGACAAGCCTATATCCTTTAATTGGTATGAACAATATTTTGCAGATTTATTCTCCAAGTATCTACGAATATAATTACATATAGAAATGTCTAGGGTTTCGTAGGCATAAATTAACATCTCAAATTATTTTTAGTTTTAACAATATAAATGTAATGTACTAAGTAAAAATGAATCGATTTCTCTTCTTAAAAAGTTAATGAATAAATAATCTAACTATATAATTAGCAAGTGTCTGTATGTAGTGTCGGTAACATTATGACGTCAATTTTTCTAAAGGTCTCGTGATTGGCTAACTGGGGACACCCTGTTTCTTGATTGACTGACAGGTGACGCCCTCTCCCGTGATTAGCTAATTGGTGATATCCTGTCCCATGATTCGCAGACTGGCGACGAAATTAGGATAAGTTAAAAAATAAAACCAAATACACATACAAACAATTGAAATTTTTATATTATAAATCCGTCATTGTTGACGGGTAATAACCTAGTAATGTAATATCAATCATAGTAATAGTATTAAAATAAAATATGTTGACCTAATTTCGTGGTAAATTCCGGTATAAAATCGGTAATAATAGGTACTTAGTGGTTAATACAGAAATAGATTTATTTTTCATGGCAAGTCAAAGCCTAATGGTGAAACTGGCTATTTAACAAATCCTCTTTACTTCGCACATAATGACTGACCGCGTTCTCGCTGCAATATGCCCGGAGTTTAATCCATTCCGCTTTTGTGTACGTTCATTAAAGTAATAAATTATCCAATGAACAAAGTCATAGAGCGAACAACAAGATATTATTTGTAACACGAAACAAACACTCCTTATACGTAGGTGGCAACCGAACACACTTCTATAGTAATCTGTTAGACTACGCTAAGGGTTGACGCGTTTAACAAACGTAACACGCATACCAACCATCTAACATCGGCACGCAAATTGTTACTACATCTCATACATACATACAACCGATACCCGCCACTATTAAATAGTAAATAAAATTGATGTCTTGTATTTTCACACATTCCAGGATTTTTTGTACGTATTTACTATGACATTTTTTTAAAACTCATCCGTAACCGGTCCCAAGTTCGGTCGGAAAAGGAAGATGGGTTATACTAAGGCAGGGTTCTCTAAACTTTTTTGACCATCGACCCCCAGAAGAGTTTCTCGACTTCTTATCGACCCCCTCTGTTTTACAATTACATTATTATAATACGACAAACGTAAAATACGCTTATGTGATTTCTTATATTGTTTAATGTACAGTGTTTTTTATTTATATTACATTTATGTAATAAAATTATATTTAATCAGATGCATTACAATAATATTATTATTAAATAAAATTGACTGTCATTGTCAATGTGATGGGTGTTGGTGATTCTTTCCAAGATTAGCAATGTCGGAATCAAAATTATTTAATTTCAGCCTTAAATCGCCATGGAATTCTACATCTAACTTTTTTCTCTGTTTTGTCAGGATTGAAATGCTAGCAAAAAAGGAACTACCATTTCCGAAAGTTTTGGATATTTCTATATTACATTTACAATACTCCACTTTTTTCCATCGACCCCCAATCGACCCCCGAGCCAGAATCGACCCCTAGCAATGTCATATCGACCACTTTGGGGACCCCTGTACTAAGGGATAGTAACCCATCCGTAAATAGTCCAAACTCAAAGCACCGAAGATATATTGGAGCCACAAGACCGCGAGACCGAAGAAGACCAAGGGAGTCAAGAGACGGGAAAAGCCGTTTAAATTGCTGGGGCCCGGGACTGAAATCTTTTTTTTACAAATCATTTTGTTAAAGAATTTCTTTAATTTCTTTGTCATTAATTGTAATACGTAATAATTAAATTAACAGTGTTTATGGGCCGGGCCCTAATCTGATTTGACTGCACACTTTGTTTATGTATTTAGCTGTTACCAATTATCAGTATTTTGGGTTCCTCTGTGGCGTTTCTATCGGTAGCTTCCGCGTGGACAATGGGAATGTCACAATTTCTATCAAAATTAAGAAATATTCAAAACATGTTTTCCAATATGCAATAATATCGAAAAATTTATCGTATCAAAAATTTCAGAAGAGTACTATTTGGTACACATGAGTATGCATTATTCCATTTTTTTAAAGTTCTGTAAACCATCCAATCTGTGAAATAGGGTGGTACAAAATATGGAAAGTCAAGTATAAGGATTTTTCGTTCATTAAAATGTCTGTTCATTAAACTACTCTTTCCTCTTTACGCCTTTCATTTCATATCCAACATTAATCCTAATAAACTATTTTTTTGAACAAAATATAAATTTCGAATCTAATCTAATTTAATCAATATCCGAGCGTACTACTTCCGTTCGTATCGACGTGCATTACTCTGATTTTTAAAGCAACCCCGTCAAGAAAAATGGTGGGTAACAAAATATTTTTTGGCATATTTTTGGTAAAAATCACAATTATTTTTTCAAAAATCAAATTTCGTTCCTTCTTCTACAAAACTAGAGCTTTCAATTAGAAAAATGTATATATTTTTCGAGCGATGCGTTTTTTCGGTATATTTTTTTATGGGACATAAAAAAGAGAGGACAGAAACATTCGAAATGTGGTGCTATACAAGAATTTTGAAAATTCGATGGGTAGATAGAGTGACAAACGAAGAAGTATTGTGGCAAATAGAAGAGGAACCATGTCTGTGGAGAATGTTGCAGAAGAGAAGAGATGTTTCAATTGGACATTTTACAAGACGCGAAGCCCTTGTGAAAACGATACTAGAAGGAGCAGTCGTGGGAAAGAACGGTAGGGGTAGACCAAGGCTACCAAGAGTACCTGAAACAGATAATGGAAGATATGGATTACAACACGTTGAACTAAAAAGACTGAGGACTGAGGGAAGAATGGAGAACTGATGCAAACCAATCTATGGGTTAAAAACTTAAGCCCTCCTATGCACGCCAAATTTCAACTGTTGGTCTAGCCGTTTAGTCACAAATCTATACAGACAGACAGACTTATGAGTGACAATAAAAGAGTTTCTTGGTTATACTCACGATTCGTAGAATATACGGTTGTCTCACTTCGGGTGAGGGTAACGTACTTCAGTATGTCCAATACACAGCGTTTGTGGGGGTTGCTATGCTATTTATGCTTGATAGTTAACATAGTAGCGAAAACGGCAATTCTCGCTTCTTATATAAAATGTGTTTTAATTGTGGTTCTATCATATTTTCATTTTCGCAAAACCTTGACGTGTAAGTGTTGTGTCTCTGGATGAACACGAGCATCAGGTTCACACCAGTCTGTGAATATGGTCGTTGTCTCCTTAGAGGAGCACTACCGTTGCAAATTCATCCCTTATTCAAATTACCGCAACAATATGATGTATTCAGTTCACGGGAGGAAAATGTACGCGACTAATTTCCTAGACGGAAACTGACGTGACTCCGACACAATTTGACAGACGCCATATTGATTAAAACAGTACGCTTAAAAAAAAAAACACCGTCATATTTAGCATTCAGGTAAAACAAATGAGTCATTTCGATCGTTTGTTTCGAGAATGTATTGCGCAGCGTGAAGCCATTAGAAATAAATTACTGGACTATGAAAATATGGCTAAGTAAAATACTGATCGGTATTGATGATATTTTTGTGATAAATCATGTGTACGGACTATGAAATTTGAGTTATGGCTGAAGGAGAGTTATTAACTAAAATCGATAACTTTAAACAGAAACTATGGAAGAAATATGCTTCTAATCACGTGAGTTTTGCATGGAAACTTTGGGTGTAAAAAATCAATAGAAAAACTTCTAAAAATAAGTAACTAAATAACTAGAGGACGATTTTTAAAGGATGTAATTATGTAATATGAACCACTTCGAAATATTCTCAACCAAATTACCATCAGTTACGCATTCGTGATATTTACATGTAACGTTACGGGTGCACACAAAATCAACCAATTGCTTATAGGTACCCATATAGGTACCCATAAAGCCAATAGAGTGCTTACGGAATGCGTTACGGGTTGCACAGAATTTACCTATTATTTATAAGAGCCCTGTATTTGTCTTTGCGTAACGCTCGAGGTATGGAGCGAAGATGCAGACGTGCGGTGGTCATACATGCTGACTGGAAGAGAAAGGACAAGTGACGAACCAGTCCAGTGCAGAGACGTACCTTCTATGCATCTGATATTAACAGAGGTCCGTGGATATTAATTTGAGGCCTTCTTTGCCTAACTTTTAGAAATTTTACTAATATTATTACTTCTAGAACAAAATTTTTTATTACACAATAAATATTAGAGTAGTGCATTTATATTCGTACTATAAATTATACGAATTAATACATATTTGTTACAAATGAATATAAAATTTTAGTGTTTTTAGTGTCTATTTTTTGTTTGACGAGGCGGGGAATCCCTTGAAAACCACCACGGATTTTTATTAATTTAATTTTACGCGAGTCAGATCAAAGAAGGCAGGGTACTGAAGAGTGATGATTCATTCACAGCAGCTCAATGGGTACCATAAGAATTAGGACATGCACTTTCAAAAACCTGGGCACCATGATATATCAAGAAATAACGAACAAAATTAAAGCTGCTAATGCATCGTAATTTGCACTTGGCTCCCATCAAAACGAAACACCTGACTAGGAACTCCAAGATCAGATTATACCAAGCTATACTACATTGCGTACTTATGTATAGCTCCGACACATGGACCATAACAAAACGAGATCGAAAACACCTAATAGTTTTCGAAAATAAAATATTACGCCGAATCTTTGGTCCCATTCAAATTAATAGAGAATCCGTAAGAATAAAAATACCGAGATCTGTACTCAAGGCCAAGTATCACACAAGAACTGAGGGGTAGACAATTACAGATAGGATACGTGATGAGAATGAAAGAAGACAGAATGGTTAGGAAGATATGGGAGGGAAGATTGATTAGTTAATTTGATTTTGTCGCACAGCAACAAAGGCTATTTGCGCAGGAAGATTGAATACCCGTTGACTATTAGGAAGATCTCGCAAGAGATGGAGAGATCAGCTAACCGAAGATCTAACAAGTATGGTACAGAAGACACATGACAATTAACAGATCATTATGGAGGACTTACGTGAGCGAGTTTTTTTTTTTTTAATTAGTATTTATTGGTCGTAGTTGCACTGACTATTAACCAGTGATGTATACAATAAAATAATATAGCAATAATAATATAAGTTACAATAAAATTACAATTACGAATTAGAATAGACATTAAAATACAAATATAAAATTTATTTATTCTTCTTCATTTTTATTTTTATCAAAATTTTTGTCCTTAAGAGACTATTATCCAGAATATATTAGTATTAATGTTAAGTATAAATACGATTTTATTACACTTTAATTTTTTCTACTTTGATGTAGTCAAAGATTATATTATAAATTTTCATCGAGTTTGTGGCCAAAAGTGTTTAAATGTTTGTTGGAAATGGGATATTTTCTGAAATTAATTTATTTAAAAATTATTTACGATTACCGAAATATAATGGACATTTAAAAAGTAAGTGGTTAACGTCACCAATAGACTGGTCGTCACATTGACAGTACGGGGTTGATTTCAAGTTTATTCTATGCAGACGAGAAGGTGCGAGGTTATGATTAAATCTTAGTCGTATTATAGTGCAGATGAAAGCCCTGTTTTAGTCTGACGAGAACCAGTGTTTTTTTGGTAGTGTTGTCTGGATTTCTCCATAATATGATGCTTTATGTTTAAGTGACTGTAGGAAATCATGTTGCCATTGATTTAGAACAATTTCTTTTAATTTTAAATTAATTTCATTGTTGCTAGGTGGTACTTGTAGTGGCATTCCTTTTAAAATGGCCTCCTTTGCTAGAAGTGAGCGAGGTTAAAAGTCAACCCGACTGCCATGGCCCAAACAAGAAGAAGAAGATTTTATATTTTTGACTGGAATTTTTCAATTTTAGTAGAGCGCTAACAGCCACAGATTCTGTGAGCCAAAAATTTTAAATAATTTTGGTAAAAAAATCTTCGCATTTTTCTTTGAGGCCAGTACTCGAGGCTCAGCGCTAAAATTTTTCACACAGCTCCAAATCTATCCAGACCGAGCCTGTCCCCGCCTTATTCGATGTATTCCCACTGCTAATTTCGCGTAATGTACTTCCTTCGTGATGTCTAGACATATTTCTAAACAATAGCAGAAAAAAATGTTAATTATTACCTTGCATTACCTTAACAACCAAATTAAGTAACATAAATAAGATTTGAAAGTAAAATTGTCTTTTTATTTATTTTAATTATCCTCCATTTCCAAAGAAAGAAAAAAATACTTCAATATTTACACTAACTGCTTTTTGTATGCTCATTAGCATGCTTATTCGTCGTTAAGTTGTTCTTCCGTCTTACGAAGAAAATTAGTACCTGAGGATACAAAAAAACTTACTGCATCAAATTTATAAGTGAAGAAAAAGATAAAATATTGATCATGTACTCAAACCAGGACTTCATTAGTATATTTACGAAACAAGTTTTCTCGCAATTAATTTTTTTAATGAATTTATTATTTAACAACTCAATAAATTTTAAAGTAGACACTGTCGTTACAAAAACACTCTTACCACGAAAGTATCAAATATTAACAATTCATTTTCATTTTTGATAAGGCGTAAACTCACTTTAAGTTGTAAAATAAGTACAGTTAACAAAAGTTTTGTTAATGATAATTATATGGTTCGCAGCATTAAATATTCAAACATATTCAACAACCCTAAAAGTTTTATTTAATACTAGTTTTATTTCTGTGACAATGAAAGGCTGATTACAATCGATAAGACACGTGGTGAGGATGAAAAGGAACTGAATGATAAAGATCTAGATCAGTTGTTCTCAAACCGTGGTCCGCGGAACACTGGTCCTCCGTGAAACCACTTCAAGTGTTCCGCAAAAAAATCAAATAAACAATTAATAATTGTTGCAAACAAAAATCAATACAATGTAAAATAATTATAAACTGAACAATTTGATTGGATTAGAAATCCGTTTGTTTCTTCCGAATTCTCCAGTTTTACTCTGAATAAAGAAGAAGAACTGACGTCACTCTCTTCAGATCGTAGATTAAAATTGAAGTTCATTGAAAATACTCCTGAAAAATTCTGGATCTCTGTTAAAGATGAATACCCGAATGAATACTAATAATAAAGATGTATAGCAAAAAAAAATTGATGTGAAGTGTGAATATTCACACATTTCAGGGTTTCGCAGGTATATAATAAATGAAGGCGGTATGCTGAGTGTGTAGGACAAATTTTACTTTGTAGTAATCACGGCAAAATGAACGATATTTTTAAAATAATTTATCGTCTGTTAATCATATAATAAGACTGGTTATTAAATTTACGCTCATAAAAATTAAATACAACATTTGTCAAAATATAACTAGAATTTTGACAAAATAATTTCAACATAATAAAAATGCAAAAAAAAAACAGAAAAAATAAAATTCACTCCGTACTCGAACTCGAAAACCCTTCGTTTTCCAGCCAGTTTAAGAGTGCTTTAACGCATGTAGCCATCGCACGCCATGCATGTGAGTGTCTTACATTGGTATAACTTTTGTACTTTGTGAACCAAAAACCACAAAAAATGCGTTATTTTCCAAAAACATAATCTGATCAAAAATTCCTGTTGTACTATTTCAGTTCACACCAATATACATTACTTAGAATTTTTTTAGATTTTTAGTTTAAACCATCTGGGCTACAGGGTGTGGGACAAAATTTTTTTTGCACATTTTTGGCAAAAATCTATTTTGCAAAAATAAAAATTTGATCGTTAATCCACGTACTAAGGTCTTTCATTTGATACCCTACTCAGAATTTAAAAAAAATATATTTGTTTTCGATGAGCACATATTTGTTTATATTTTTAGGGGGGTATGTTTTTTAGATGCTTTAGTATTTTTCCTATGTGCGGGTCAAAGAGTTGTATAAGCGTGCCAAATTTCAACTCTCTAGGTTTAGCCGTTTGGCTACAATTTTTACCGAACAGACAGACAGACAGACAGACAGACAGACAGACAGACAGACGACAAAATGACGGTATAAGGGTTTTTTGGTCATACCTACAAAACCCTAAAAAGCACTTAACACATTATTATTATATTCCACGTCATATCTTTGCGAAGCAGGATTTTTAACGATGGTTAATATTAAAACAAAGAAACGCGAGAGCCTGGGAAATTTACAAGAGGAGATTATCATTTATGCGTTCTAATATTTGCTGAAATCTGCAAAGATCACCAAGCTCATGTCTGGCATTGAATATGAGATTTTTCTAAGTATTGCAATTTTAAGTGATTTTTAAATAAATATATTTGCATCAATCAATATCAGTATTTAATTCTTTTATAAAAGTAACACTTTAAAGAAGGGTGGACAAACTCGCGCCCGCGAGAACAAGTACCCCCGCGACACTATCTCTTTTTTTTCTTCAATAATGAAGTTTTTTTGCGAGAAATATGCTCTTGATTTTCATTGCGCCCTTGATTTCAAAAAAGCTTTCACACTGGCTTTAACCGCTTAAGGAATACACCCGAGTATGCTCGGGCGGCTATTATGTGCGAAAATTCCCACACCCGAGATAATTCTGGCAAACTTTACCTGCAGAAAAGATCACTCCCGAAAGTACTCAGGCGAAAATTATTTTTTAATTAAATCTTTGCATTAATAAGGCATAATAATTAATTATGATGAATAAAAATTAATATTTTTTTATGAATTTCTTTTATTTCTCGACCCACACTATGCACCATAATATCAACTTTCAATCCCAATTTGGGCCTGAAATGGCTTTTATGAAGGATATACAGGGTGTTTGTTTGAAATGGGGCACCCCGAAAATCTCCTTTATTTGTAAATATACAAAACATCTTGATAACAAAAGTTAAACTAGAGAAAAAGGCCCATCTAAAGGTTACTATAAGAATTCTGAGGCACTTCCGGTTTCACCGGAAATGATGTCAACTTTTGATCTAGCATAGGGAATTGATAATTTTATATTTTTGCCTAAAAGTACATTAAATTAGCTTTACAATGACACCAAAAAATCATATTTTTATGTTAACCATTTCAAAATGGCGACCATTTACAAAATAATAATCAACATAAGTTTTACAAAGTTGAACGTAGCAAGCTTTGAAAACAATAAAAAAATAAACAAAATATCTCTAAAATAAACTGTTATTTTGATATATGCTTCGCAACGAAGCGGCTAAAAGAATTTTGGTTTCTGCATCACTGCGTCATTGCATCTCGTGGATAGAGAATTCTAGAATGCTTTGCTCACAAGATGAGGCCATTACGTCACCAGCGCAGAACCAGAATTCATACAGTCGCTTGGTTGCTAAACAACGGACGTAGAACCGGCTGCAAACTGCATTGCGATTAGTTTTATACGCCGTTCATTTTCGAAACAACACAATGAGTCATCAAATCGACGCGAACTTCAGCTATTTTACCAGTGGTGGTCCGAAACACAAAGGTACCAAACAAACAGCTGATTAATAAAATAATAAATAATACGACACGCCACTGCTTTGCTTGCGCGCAGACGCAGTAAGCTCTCAGTCAAAAACTCGTTTCTGCGCAGTGTGTTGTTTCTAAAATGTACGACATCATTGCTTGGCGCATATACGATAACGCTCCTGGCCTCAACTCCTGAGAAACGCATCTACCACATACATCCAATGTCATCCAACTACAACATAGAACGAATTGTCTGTTCCTGATATTTTAAACGCACAAACAATTGTAAGCTGGATGCGAGACCATACATTTACACTAGAGTAGGGATAATTTTATGTTTCTTTAATAACGGGTACGGAAAACTTTGAAAATTGTAACAAGGGGTACGACCGTACCTGTGCGCACCATCTGAATATCATCCCTAAGTATATCTGAAAAGGCCTGACATTTAACAAAGTAAGGCGGAGGAAGTGTGAAAGTCAACCAGATTCAATGTACCCCAGAAGAGACGTTTGTTACACTCCAATACAACTGAACTCCTGAACAATAACTTTGTATTGATTTGTAAAAATTTAAATTTAATTCAATTGAAACATAAAAAGAATTGCATTTGTGAAATGCTGAATTAATACCTCTATTTTGTATTCTATTCAAAAATTCTAAATTTTCTTCAAACTTTTCCAAACAAAATCTTATTCCTTACAGTCAAACACAGTTAAGAGTTTTCAAGTTTTCAGACATATTTCGGCAATCTAGACAGGCGAAGTGAGAAGTTTTTCTCGATGAAGACTGAAGTATAAACTTTTTAAAAACTGTTGTTTTAATCAATAGGTTTTGACGTCTGTCAAACACTGTCATGTCTTGGTTAGACAAGTAAATTAGTTTCCTGAGTTACTTTGGAATTAGTAAATAAAGAAAATTTGATTTGACATTTTATAAATTACCATATTTTCTCAGAATTTGATGCAATTTTCAGTTTGTAGCTGTACTTTAAACAGTCTGCAATAGATGGGGTGATAGTAGCAAAATTATACAAGGTGTCTCAAAAGAAATTTTATATTTATTTAGCTTACTGCGTGAACGCAACGTATCCGAGGGGCGCGGGGGTTATGTCAATCGGTAGCCTGGCTTTGGGAATTCAGTCGCTATGGATCGTTTCTCGGGAGCAGACCGCGCGTTATGCGTGCGAGAGTTTTACAAAAACGGTGATTCGGCAACTGTAGCGCGTAGAAAATTCTGCAGTATTCGAGGTTTTCGCCACTTAAATGATGCGCCAAGCATTCCTCTTATTCGACATTGGGTTAAAAAGTTTGAAGAGACTGGTACAAACGCTGGATAAATCAAAATCCGGGCGACCTAGGTCATCAAGAACGGTAGAAAACGTGGAGAATGTTAATCAGTCTGTTCGTGACGACCCGAACCTTTCAATTCGGAAGCGCGCAAGTGCTTTAAATGTGCATAGATTATCATTACATCGCATTATGCACAAAGACCTAAAGCTGCACCCCTACAAAATTCAATTGGTGCAAGAATTAAAGCCCCAAGATGCCAGTCAGAGGCTGAATTTCGTAAATCAGGTGATTGAGCGATTTTCAACGTTTACCAACATTTTGTTTTCGGATGAATCTCATTTTCATCTTAATGGCCACGTAAATAAGCAGAACTGCCGCTACTGGAGTGCAACGAATCCGAAACGCAAACATCAGAAACCCCTACATTCGCCTAAAGTGACCGTATGGGCTGCGATGTCGGCGCGAGGAATTATCGGCCCTTACTTTTTTGAAGACGGACAGTGAATTCAGAGCGTTATGTGGAGATGTTAGACAACTTCTTGGTACCTGAACTGCAAAACTTTCCTGGCTATAACCAAAGAACATGGTTCCAACAGGACGGAGCAACTTCACACACGTCCAATATGTCTCTGCCACGTGTTCGTGAAATTTTCTCAGGCAAATTGATCTCCCGGAGAGGTGACATAAATTGGTCTCCACGCAGTCCAGATTTAACCCCTACGGACTTTTTCCTATGGGGTTATCTTAAATCTAAAGTTAACGCCAATAAACCGACTTCACTGGCGCATTTGAAAGAAAATATCCGTCACGAAATGGCAGCCATCCCTGAGTCCACCTGCCGAGACGTCATAAGTAATTTTACTGTTCGATTAAATGAGTGCCGAGAACGCGAGGGTCTACATTTAGACGATATTATTTTTAAGAAATAAATCCCCAAAAAGTGTATTTTAATAATTAATAAACATTTTTTCTATATACGGCTTACTTTTTTTTTTATCGATCCACTAAATATAAAATTTCTTTTGAGACACCTTGTATAACCAATTACCGAGCGAACTTAAACTTTAAGGGGGGGGTAGGGTCTGATAACCACATTTTAAGCATATTTTTGTGAATTTTTTTCAAATCTATGGTTAACTTTATTCATTTTCAAACTAAATACATATATAAAGTTTGTTTTGAAGAAGATACAAAAAAATTTTGAAGGCAAAATATGGCGAAATGAGCCAGCTGTGGCAAATCTTCTCAGACTCCGGGAAAAAAATTTGATTTTGTGGTGACCAGCATAACTCGTCACTGGATCATCTGAAATCAAAAATCCAAAAAGATTTTGTTAGTTTATGAGTTTGCCGAGGTAATGACGTTGAGTTTTTATTTTTAAAATGATTTTTCAGTTTTTAGCGTTACTTAGAAGACAAAAAAAAATTGATTCCCCCTAAAAAAAACTAAAAATGAGTATATTTGTGATTGTTAAATAAAAAAAAAAAAAACATGAAAACAAAATATCTCAACGTCGTTACCTCGGCAAACTCGTAAACTAACAAAATCTTTTTGGATTTTTGATTTCAGATGATCCAGTGATGAGTTATGCTGGTCACCGCAAAATCTAATTTTTTTTTTCCCCGGAGTCTGAGAAGATTTGCGACAGCTGGTTCATTTCGCCATATTTTGCCTTCAAATTTTTTTTGTATTTTCTTCAAAATATACTTTATATATGTACTTAGTTTGAAAATGAATAAATTTAACCATAGATTTGAAAAAAAATTCACAAAAATATGCTTAAAATGTGTGTGTATCAGACCCCCCCCCCCCTTAAACGAACAATGTACGAGGGTGGATTGATATATAAGGTCTCCAACTCTATAAAATAAGAATAGGAAAAGACAAAATAATGAAACCAGTTTCAAAATGAAGTAAATTTACCATATTGTACTAAAAATGTACATAATTATTTTTCCACATAGTCACCATTTAGTGCAACACATTTCTCCAAACGCTGAATCCATTTCTTCATTTCATCCATGAAAAAACTTTCTTGTTTACTGTTGATCCAATTGCGAACAGCAGCCCGAACTTCAGTGTCTGACTTCAGTAATCTGAAGGTGCCAAATCAGGACTGTATGGAGGGTGCGAAACAACCGTCAATTTCAGGCTCGCTACTGCCTTCATCGTTTTGTTGCTATAATTCGGACTAGCGTTATCGTGGTGTAAGAAAAATATCGTTTTTTTCGGCCTTACTCTACGGATACCATTCTTTAGTGATCGTAAAGTTTTGCAGTATCTTATTGAATTAATCGTTGATCCCTTCGGGAGATATTCGGTATGAATGACTCCCTTTACATCCCAGAAAATAGTGAGCATGACTTTCTGCGCCGATGGAATTCTTTTGAATTTTCGTACACGTGGAGAATCTGAACGACAATAATCCATGGACTGCCGCTTGTTTTCGAGGTCAGAGTGATGAACCCAACTTTTATCCTCGGTGGTGATGTTCATGAGAAAATCATCTCATGAACATGAAGTTTATGTGTGGAACAAAACATCTGTCAAATGACCGCCTCGGCCGTGGCAGCATATCTACATACTTTTGATGAAAATTTTCAAGACATGTTGACATAAAGGCGGAAATTTTTCAGCAATGTTGTGCCGAATTTCTTCTTTGAGATCTTCAATGGTTTGTGGTTTGTTGGTGTACACCTTATTCTTAAGGTAACCCCAAAGAAAGAAGTCGAACGGTGTCAAGTCACGTGATCTTGGCGGCCAATTGACATCACCTAGCTGCGATATAATACGACTAGAGATGGGAATTTCGGCTCAGTTTGCGGAACCGGATCATTGGAGGTCGTTCAGTTTGTTGAGCCGTTTCATTGATCCAGCTCAGTGATCCGGTTAAGTAAACATGTTTCCGAGACACAGGTCGGTCGTTAGTTCGTAAGTAGAACGTCGCTTCGAGCCGGCTCTTGCTTAGAGCCGGTTCTTGCAATATATGAACTGTAAACATGAACCCGAGACACAGGTCGGTCGGTCGTTCGGTCGTAGGTAGAACGTCGCTTAGCCCCGGCTCTTATCTAACATTTTTGAAACAAACAATTCACTTTATGTAGCTACTGTATTTTAAACCAGATGTGTTAAGTTTATGGCGATGTTTATTGCCCTTATAAATTGGACATCTGGGATTTGGGCAACATTTTTAATATTTTTATATAGTATGATTGTAAAAAAATACAGACTAAGCCTATTAGTTTCAAACAAACTGCCCTACAAAGTGATGACAAAATACACTTTATGATAATACATTACAAGCCGAGTTCTCGCGAAGTTCAACGTGACATCGATCCAGATCCGGTTCACTCCGGTCACTGCTCACAATCGCCCGACCAATCGTATCCTTGAAACTTAAAACTATACAGTGAGCCGTGAGCCGTCTCATTTCAATTTGGTGAACCGTGTCACTTCGGTCAGTGTACTGAGCTAGCTCAGTGAGCCGGTTCGTTCATGAACGACCCATCTCTAAATACAACAATTAAATTTTGTTTGCAATAACTGCATGGTTTCGTTGGCAGTGTGTCATGTTGTCTGTCTTGTTGAAACCACATGTCTTTCACATCCATATCATCAATTTCATACCATAAAAAGTTTATAATCTCACGATATCAATACAATGGCTATAGAAACAATTTTGAAAAGATTGTGATAAAAATGATAGACGGAAATCCTAGTGAGTACAGATTGCTTTGCTTCAAAATGTGGTATTCCGCAGAAAAGAGTTTGCAACGTCTGGTCAAATACATCATCATATTAATAGTCGGCCTTGGTAGCGTAGAGGTAGCGCTCCTGCTTCATGAGCCAAAGGTCCCTGGTTTGAATCCTGAGCAGGGCATGGATGTCTGTGAGCCACAGTGTATTTGGGATATTAAGTCCTGTTCTGTGGTTAAAAAAAAACAAAAATCGCACAACGGTACGCTAGTTTATATGTAATAATTGATAATGAAATAATTAAAAATAAATCAATCATTATGGAAGCAGAAATGCCGTGACTTCGTGGTTAGGCGATAGCTTACAGAGCATAATAAAGTGGTTTCAATTCTCGGACGCCATCTTGAATTTACTCTGCAATAAACTTTGTAAAACTTGAAGAAAACTAAAATATTTAATGCTTCAAATGAGTACTTGTTTATACAAGGATAATAACACTGGTCAAAATGTCATCCTAAAAATATGACTTTCTTATAGTGCCAGAGGTTTATAAAAAGACCTTCTTTCTCTGCCCTATTATTGATTTAGGCAATTGTTGACAAGAATCTACTAGTCGCAAACTTCACTAGATTTTGAGCCACATGTTATTATAGGTTAATGGAACAACACAAGCGAGTGCATCCCAAACCCTGGTAATTTGCAGTAGTAGACACTACAATAGGTCGAGCATCTTCAAAATGCGCAACGATGCAAGCAATAGTGTTTTCTGTAATCTGCAGATCAATAAGATTACATTCGATCTGCAGACGAGAAAACTCTATTTCTATTTTCATTGAAGTCTTAAAACCACCCTGAACAAATTATTATTATTATTTATTAATAGTAATACGTTCATTCAAAAGTTTTTTTAAACGAGTTTACTGCAGTTTTTTGTAACGAATCGAAAATACAATTTTAAATTGCAGCGAGGAAAGAAATAAAAAAATGTAACCTGGTTTGTGAGCTTGAAGTATACTTCATACTTGACTTTTTACCATTCATGTATTCCATGAGGAATTTCATTGTAAGATCCAGCTATGCAAGTCACATATTTAGCGAATTACGTTGGCATACTCGAAATTTTTTGCAATTTGTCCGTTACAAAATTAACAGCGCTACGGAGAACTCAAATAAAAAATTTCCCTTGATAGTAAGCCACACTCTTCGGTCTCAATAAATATATATTTTTTTGCGAAAAATCTGTTTATTTTTTACTGTACAGAGTGATACAGCAAAAAACACTTCCGTCCGTTGGTCCCTCGATACAGACAGAACGAGCAATGCACAAAAAAATAACTGTAGTACTTCATAAAAAAAATCTTATTTACCGACTAAACAAAATGAATTTAATTGATTTTATTATGAAAGCCAAGCGCTTGAGAGCTAGACGTTTTCATTTACAGACTGTTTTTAAAAATACGATTCTGTTTAAATTACGTATATTTACAGACGTAGGAGATTGATTTTTACAGTTTTAAAGTTTTCAAATTACATCTCAAATAAAATGTACACGACTGATGAAGTACTACACAGAGACGGTCGCAAACTTTGTGAAGTCCTGTCTAAGTGTGCGCTGACTGTACTTCTTTAACCATTTTGTATTGTGCATTGGGCGAGCGAATGGCTTGGTTATACTGGTATAATTCTTTTTGACATCGAAAAAGCATTCGATGTGATTTTGAACGACGGACTAGTTTTAAAATGGTAAATTCAAAATTTCCTACCTATTTAATTAAAATGATGTCTATTGAATGATTATCTAGTATTTAAAGTTAGCTTAAACAACACCCTCTCGTCTCAAAAAACAATTGAAGCAGGTGTCCCCCAGGGAAGCGTCATTGGGCCCATTCTATATATTTTATTTATAAATCCCTTGCCTAAAATTAAAAATACCCAACTTGCACTATACGCAGACGATACTGTGGTTTATACTAGCTCTTGTCGCTTAGACATAATTTCAAAGAAACTTAGTCAATCCGGTTACAAAATAGAGAGCAATTTTTCCAAATGGAAAACTAGGCTAAATAATAATAAAACTGAGACAATATTAAAACAGTTAACTAAACGTAGACCACATACAATACCAGAAAATAAAATGAAAAATCAGTCGATAAACTGGTCAAAACTAGTCAAATATCTAAGTGTAAACTTAAATACTAAACTCAACTTTTCAGATCACATTAAAAGTAGTTGCAATAAAGCTCTCCAAGCAATGTTTCAGATATACCCGATTTTCAAAAGATCTGAATTAAGTGTAAAAATAAATTATTATTGTACATGCTTGCATACTATGCATTAAGGGTAATATTCAGCACATGCAGGTAATACAAAATAAATGCTTACGAGTGGAAGGTACCCTAGATGGACCAGAATTAAAGACAAGTATGATTAGCTCATTATTTTAAAGTCAACACAAAAATATTTCGACAAATAAATGGCAATAATTTAATAAATGAAATAGGAAATTGTACCAAACAAGGTTTAAACTACTAAAAATATCAACACAAACTTATAAAACATATCTTGTTCTAAACGTATATTTATTAGATTATTGTATGTAACTATATAAGGTCTTTTTTGCCTTTTTTCTAGAGCTTCTAAGAAACCTTTCCATCTAACCTTATTTTTGGTTCTTTAAGAGTATTTTTGCTTTTAGTCACAATTTTTTAAAGTAGATTTAGGTCTGCCTGTATATCGTCCAATCTAGTATAATTTTTGCAGTGTTTGAATCATTTCTATGTAGGATATGTACCCAGAACCACTTGTTTTAAAGATAAATACGGATTAAATCTATTCAGTTTTTGCTTCTATTTGAACGTAAAAACTACATTTGTTATAACTAATGTTCTAAATGTATATGCGCTTTTTATTCAAATGTTCAACTTTGTGAATGGCAAAAATCCAACATTCTGAAGTTTTCCTCTAGTGGCAGTATTTTTAGTTTTTTAAATTTATTTAAATATTTGACAACTTTGGAAACGAAAAAATGTTATGAAAATTATTAAGGTAACATAAAAGATAATTTTATGGAATTATATCATTGCTGCACATACTTGTAAGTGTTCTTGGAGTTAAAGAAAGTGTTGTGAAAAATAATCTCGAGTCTCATACGATCATAGTGCCTATGTATATAAATTCTTTAATAAACACCCAACTTGCACCTTATTTTGAATCATTTGTGCACATACGAGGTCTGTTAAAAAAATATCGCGAATTTTGTGTTTTTTCAAAAATTATTTATTTATTCATGAATATCTATTTTGTCTTCTTCAAAGTAATCCCCACCGGATATTATACACTTGTGCCAACGTTTTTTTCAATCCTCGAAGCACTTGAAAAAATCATTTTTTGTGATCTTGTTCAGCTCCTCCTCCGATGCCGTCTTTATCTCCTCACTCGTAGCGTAGCGTCGTCCTTTCATGGGCCTCTTCAGTTTCGGGAACAAGAAAAAGTCACAGGGGGCCAGATCTGGGGAATACAGTGGCTGCGGCATTATTAGTGTGTTGTTTTTGGCCAAAAATTCGCGCACATGCAACGATGTGTGGGCATCTCAAGCCCGTCTCATGCCCAAATCATTGGTAAAAATCGAATGGCACGAGCCAATCGATATGTTTAGGTCATCAGCAACTTCTCTAACGGTGATTCGACTATTGGCCAATAGTATTTTCTTCACTTCATCAATGTTTTCGTCTGTTGTTGACGTGTTGGTATAGGCAAAAATCGAAGACGAGCCAAAACACGTGCAAGCAAAGCAACTGTCAAAAATTAACTGAGCATTCAAAATGGCCGAACTTGTCGGCATAAGTGAGAGACATGAGTACCAACATAACGCCACAATCGAAAATCGAATATACGTAACCCGCGGAAATTCAAAATTCGCGATACTTTTTGACAGACCTCGTATGTACAAAAATGTGTAATATATTAGATTATAGACAAGCTTTGTCTATAATGCTCACGCGACCGGGATAGTGGACTGTATACCTGGAGATCTTAAAACTATCAGCTGTCCTTTAACACATCACATTACTTTAATTAATGGTCGTACTATAGTCCGTTCAAACGTTAGAATGCAGCATTTCCCTTATGGGAAATGGAAGTGGTGTTGTCAAATATGTCAATGATCGTATGATTTACAAAGATCAGGTAACACAAAACAAAAATGAATAACCATTTGTAAAATACCGTGCCTTCACATACCACGTTTTACAGCCGATATCTTCGCCAAGGAAGAAAAGGACAGCGTTATTGTAAGAATCCATTAGAGAATAGAAAAGAATTACTCCATTTGCCTTACTGCATTCTAACGTTTGAACGGACTATAGATACATTTGAGTGTACAATATTTTATGCTGTTCGTGATTTTTGTTAACTAAAACATCAACAATTTTAAATGGATAAATTGCCGGCGATACCGCTGAAGTAGTGACCCTGGTTCTAATGCCAGACGTTCTGAGTTCGAATCCCATTGATGTTTGTGTTCGTCTATATCACCCTCAGGATGGCCTCATTTAGTAAGCATATTATAAAGAAAAATACTTCTGAAATACAAGTGAAAAAATAACAGGTCCTCTTCCCTATTTTTAAATACATATATTTACCTAAGAACATGGTGATAAAAAAAAAGTTATTTACCTCTTACGATGGGGGGGGGGGGCATCGGAAGCGCTACTTATTTAGATTATCCATTTAGGACTTAACCTTCATGGAAATGTCATTCCATGTTTACTTCACGATCAAAATTTTCGTTTTCTTGCGCATCAACTCTAGTACTTCTAACCAGCCACCAACAAAACGCACCCTGTAGTGGTCAAAATATTTTGCAGTTAAATTTCAAATAATCTTTATGCCGTCAATCAAAATTTACTACCATAGCTATTATTATAAAATGAACATCAGAAACACAATTTTAAAATACATCTACCCAACAGTGATTCGAATGAAATATGTTATACATAGAATTAATATGAGCATATCCCTGTAGGAGTTGTCTGGTTCTGTCATAAGTTGATACATACGATTGCATGACTACAAGCTTGTTATCTTGTCCCTCCTTATTAGTTCTCCGTGGATTACAAAAACCTCTGTTGCCTGCTTGTATCAATCATGCATGTTGTCAACATAAAATACGTGAAATATGTTTTTGAAAAGAAAGAGCCAGCAGGTTAGAACAGGTCTGAAGGGTACGTATATAAAGAATGAGATTACAAGTGCACTTTTACTAAAATGATAAATTGGATGAAAATGTAATTTAATTTCGATTTTTCATGTTTTTTGTAAATTTAAAAATTTAAATATGGATCATTTTTTGCTTGATCGTATACAATCTGTTCGTTTTTTTGTATAATTTTTTACTTACGCTCCTTTTCATTGATGTCTCATTTCTTGTAACAAGCTGCATGCAACTCATAGCAAAATTGTGCCCATAAAAAGTCCCAAAGAGACGCAAGTAAGTTTCTGTTTATGTTGCGTTTAACATGCGTCTAGCATCCGTTTTTGCGAGCAGACCACATAGAAAGATAATTTGATGCTTTTACGAGTGCTACCTTTTAAGTTTTTACAAAAATTAGAAAGAAAAAATATTTTTTGGGACAATCTGATTTATTGCTTTTCAAAATATTCGCCTTTAAGATTTATACACTTTTGCATGCTTTCAAATCAATTCTCGAAACATTTTTCCACTCTGAAGTTGGTATCTCAAAAACATGGTTTTCGAAGGCTTCAACAGCTTCTTGAGGTGATCAAAATCGCTGTCCATGCATTTTTTGTTTGACATTGGGAAAAAAGTCGTTATGGGATAAATCAGGTGAATACGGGCAATAAGACTAATTCGATGTTTTTCTCCTTCAAATAATTAATTGTTTGGCGTGCAAGAATGATGTGACGTTTTTTCCCCTGATTTTGTGACTTTTGGCTTTTATGATTTTTCTGACTTTTATGATTTCAGGCAAACAAATCGTCGTATACCATCCAGCATTAACTGTTCTCAGATCCTCTAAAGGAATGGTTGCGACATGTCCAGTACAACCGAAGAAATAAGCGATCATTTTCTTGGAAGTGCTTCGTTAACGAACAACTTTTGTGGGTTTCGGTTCACCTTAGAAGACCCAAACAGTGGATCGTTTCTTAGTTTCCAGTTCATATGAATAAATCCAAGTTTCGTCACCTGCAACGATGTTGTATACGGATCTTGCAGTGCCTAGGTTGAATTTTTTTAGAATTCCCTTACACCAATTAACACGAGCCTTTTTTGAGCTTATTATACGGAATCCATCGGGAACAGATCTTTTTTACAGATAAATGTTCATGCAAAATCGAATGTATGGAGTCTGCGATATGCTAAAGGATGCCTCTATCTCACGGTAAGTCACATGCCGATCTTCTTCAATCATTTTGCACACAGCATAGATGTTTTTTTGAATTACAACCGATTTTGGTCGACCTTCACGAGATTCATCACTGATCGACGCACAACCACGACAAAATTCTACAAACCAATTGTAAACAGTCTTTTCTGATGGTGATTCATTACCAAAAGTTGGACAAAGCGAATCTATGCATTGTTGTTGAGTTAGGCCTTTACTAAAATCGTAAAAAATCACCCAACGAAAACCTTCACGAGTAATATCAATTTTTTCACAATACTCTATCAATTTATAAGCTGCCACTGATTTCACAATAACAAATGTCAAATTTTACGAATATAGTAATAACACAATTCAATATTGCCATCTAGTGGTGGTTTGTAAAAACATAAAAGGTAACCCTCGTATGATATGAAGTTAGCTTCTCAATCGATAATTAAGTCGATATGTTAAGGAAAGGCACAACCGCGGACAATTACGTAACGTGTTTATAGTAAGTCAAACAAATTTATAGATAAGAGCAAAAACTCCTAGTCAGAACATGTTGTTAGTTTCGCTGAATTTGATTAATGAACGGTTTTCCCGGTTAAAACTTATTCACTACACCGTGATTATAGTCTTATCACTCATACAAATTTAGCATTCGCGGGGACAAGAATATCTAACACGTCTCAGGTCGAACATACGCATTAAATCTGTTCATGAACTTCCATAATTGTTAATATCTTGTTAAATACTTCATCCGCGAACAAAGTTAATGTTTTATCAAATATTTTAATCCCTTTGAAGGCTGTGTTAGGCGTAAATAGCCATTGTTGCTGTGCGCTAAATATTTTAACTAACTAATTTAATCTCTTTGGTTGAATTAATCTTTAATCTTCCTAATTTTTAAAACTGTGAGCTTATTTTATTTCAGAATGTTTTCCTTTCAACTTCTTTCAAAATCATTTTTATTTCTATTTCAAAATACATTTCGGAATCTTAGTTTTGCGATCTTCTGTTTTTATTCTCCTTGTGTTTTATTTCCCTGAATTGGAAATCAGAACATGTGTTAGCAAATCACTACCAACTATTCAAAGAAAAAACATTTGAATTTTAAAATCTACTGAATTTTTCACAAGTCTAGAAAATTTCTTATCTACTTCATCAAAGGTAACTTTAAGTCTCCGATATTTCTTATATTATTTTTAGAAATTTAAATTCTTTAATAGATCGCAGACTCCGACAACTAAGAGAACAATAGAGTGTCTAGTTATTTATACTTAACAAAACTTTGACTGGTGTAATCTAATCCGGAATGTAAACCTAAGAAATCATGGTTAATAAAGATGTCAACCTACTAGGATCAAATATTTTTTATTGATCGCTGTTGGGATTAGAATAAATGATAGTAGCAGTTATTAAAATTTATTATAAACGATTACAAATATAATACAAGCATACCACACTACTGTTCCAGACCTTTGTCTTAAAGCGAACTACGACTTCTTTCAGAGGTCGATGTATGCACTTCATCGTCTTGCATAAGTGATATAAATGGATACAAAATTAAATTAAATACTAGATGTATATAAACTGATTATACCATAAAATACATATGAAACCGTCGTATAAGTGAGGCAGCTTCCGAATACTAGTTTAAAGTTAACTTAAAACTATTGAACGAATCGTCGGGTAGCGAATTATCGCAAAGCAGTGTATATTTATCGAACTGACATTCTAATGATTCCGTCGAAGTACGGATTTCAATGTGGAGATATAACATAAAATAAAACAACAAAATATCACATTATTGAAAGACTAAAAAGCGATGTCCAAACCGTTGAGCCACTGAAGAGCATTATGTTTTAAATTTTGTACGTCGTCTGGGTTCCCATGAAAGCTGTAGATAGGGTAAGAAGATATAATGTGCTCCATAGTTTGGGATAGGTGGTTTCAGGTACTGCTTGCGTCTTAAGAGTAGCCCCATTTGTTTAAGAGACAATCACATCAATTCTGTAAAAAGTTACGGTGTAGTAACGTTACTATAAGATAAAATATTATAAAAAGTATAATGACTTTCATTCATGATAGTAAATGACCTTGCTCATAGTGACATATTTAGTTACTATTATCATAGTAACTGAGTTACAGAAGTGGTCTGAATGGGTAGGTATACTATCATCTTGTCTTAGGTTGGAATCTTATTCCTGGCATGACTTATTGGTGGATGTCCTTTGTATCCATCTCTTGAGTAGTTGTCCTAAGGATGTTCTTTATGTAGGTTGTCCATTTTTGCAAATTTTTGGTAGTCTTTTCTCACCCTCTCTATGATTCAGCCCTCTCTACCTCAGTATGACTGCAACAGTGTCACACAACATTTTAATAGTTTCAATACATCTGATGGGACACAACTTTATCGGCGGGCACTTGTTTCTCGTTTCCAGAAATTGTTGGTAAAGATCAAAGGTTTGTCGTTGGACTGGAATCTAGCGACAAGGGAAAACAAATCAGTCAATATCATGTCATCCGAACTCTATTTAAAATGGCAGATCTTGCCACAGTTAAATATCGTACAAGTTTTACGACGGTGTAGACACAAGCTTAGTCAAGAGCACTATCTCTACTATGTCGTTCCAGTGTAGACTCGCCATTAGATTACTCGTAGAATTCTTATTCATGTAATTCTCATTATCTATTAAATTTTCTTCGTCTCTATTTTTCTATGGGATATGTACAGGACAAATCCTCCTTAAGTTTTCAACCCGTAGGTTGGTTTGCAACATTTCTCCCTTCTTCCCTATTCTAAGTCAATCTTTTTAGTTCCACGTACGTGTTCTATTTCATATCTTCCAATATCTGTTTCATGTTCTCTAGACTTGGTCTATCCCTACTGTTCTTTCCCTCAACTGCTTCTTCCAGTATCGTTTTCACCAGTCCTTCGTTTCTAATAATATGTCTAATTCAAGCCTCTCTTCTCTTCTGTATAAGGGCAAATCATTGCTGTATAAATTTGCACTGTACTTCTTTTGTATTTCTTTCTTCATGCAGTATCTCTGATATATCTTACTATTCTTGCAGTTTTAAAGGATTGGTTTTGATGTAATGTCAAATTTGAATCGTTTTGGATATTCTAAGGTGAAATAACCACAGAATTTGTTTTCGTGGGAGAAATTGTCTGATTATATTCTTTGAAGATTTGTTAGAAGATAGAGAGGAACAGATAAATCTTTTTAGCGGTGTAAAACATCCTTACAGAACATTATTCCATTGGTAAGAAAAATCTAATATCAGTTCATTTAAACTAAACTTTGTAAACAATTACTTTTGCAAAGAAAAGACCAGAGTCGATCAATTTGTATTCAGTAAACGAAAGGATCTTTTACTTAAAAGTCATCAATTCAAGATATGACTTTTCTTTTTGTACCTTTATCATTTCCCTCGAGTAAGTCCCACCTTAACATCAGACACGCCTAAAAGGAAGCTTAATGAAAACTTCAGACAAAACTCGAGACCATCAAAAAGGCAGTGAGAAACGGAAATAAACAAAATGAAAAAGCAAAATCTTCTATAACAGGAAGACTTTATAGAAACTGACTAAATGTAGGACAAACAAAACAACTGCTTTTAAGCTAGCGTGATACTACCTAAACAACAAACAATTTCAGTAACTATATACAGAACAAAAAGTTAAACAGTCGGAGTTTGCACGAGAATTTTCTTAAACCAAGAACGATTCGCGCTTTTCTAACTGTTATAAATAGCTGTTTTGTTCGGAATAGGAAATGAACTATACAAAGTCATGATTTTAGGTTTAGAAAACTACTTTAACAGTTTTAATATGGAAACAAAAGCAACAAAATCTACAATCTTCTCTGTCTTAATGGCTTATGGCTATCCGTACCCTTCGTCGGACGAAAGTCATGAAGAGTTTTTCGGAGGAATAAATCCCTCAATAGAGTGTTTAAGAATGTAATCATTCAGTCGGGTGTCCACCCTTTCAATTAGTCTCGTTATTCTTTATCCACCAAGAAAGTTTGGGTTGACAGTCACAAAACTATTCGTAACATATAGAACTGAAAATAATAAGGCACAAGCTGGTCTACCAGCCTGAGAATGAGAACTTAAGGAGCTCTTAAGGTTCCGAATATTATAAGTCCAATCCATGCCCATAAACTCCCAAAATTTGTCCAATGACGGAGCATGACCCCATCAACCACTAATCAACCGATTAATTGAGCTCATGAGACATCCGTTTTGCTGAATTTGAGGGAAAATAAGTATGTCCAATGCATACTACCAATAACAGCTACCAATAACCGACTAGAATATTCTTCTCTGGGTCTTACCTTACGGAAAACGTAAGTGTATGTGTATTAAGTGGCATAAAATGGAAACAGGGAATAAACCGATTCCCAAAATCATCTCCGTCTGTTTTTCCCCTGGGTTTAAGGAGAGATCAACATACCTGAAAGCTCGGTGATACGTTCTAGAAGTCAGGAGGGCAGAGAAGGAAAGTTCTCTGTTTCTACACTGCCAATAATATATATATATATATATATATATATATATATATATATATATATATATATATAAACCACGTGATGTTCCGCCCGTTAGCGTGCCGATTCATTGTTATTATTACTTATGTATCGAACAAGTTGACTTCTCTCTTGCTTATACTGGCGTTTTTTTGGTGACATTTCTTCTCCAAGCCATGAGCGGTCTACCTCTATTAGATCTACCTTATGGCTTCCAACCCAGCGTAATCTCTCTTTTATAATTTGACAGGAGTCTCCTCCCTCTCCACTTATGCAGCCTTATTTCCTCGTCAATACGTCTTGTGTTGATCTTTGCCAAAAGTTATGCATTAGTAATAATGTTTAGTTAGAAAATGCATTTGATGTAAGCGTCTGTTTACCAACACTTGCAATTTGTTCCCATTGACAATGGTTGATTTCCAATGATGTTTCTTCAACTATACAACAATGAGAACAAAATATTGGTCTTAAAGATGCGTAGTTTTGTATATGGAGCAATGTATATAGATTTCCAGATGTTAACAGGGATCTCATAAGCATAACTGACTTTTTGAATGCACATTTTCACGTTGTTCGTATTAAAAGATAGTCATTTTAATTATTAAATACTTGAGGATAGGACACCTGGCAGCACAGTATAGAAAACTCGTGATGAGATATTATAACAACTCCTAACACACTACATGAGCGAACCAGTGACTAATTCTAATATTTTAAATTGAACATGTCAGCACGGTGTGGAGTCCTGGATATTGAAAGTTACAACAAGGAGTAAAACAGAGGCACTGAAAATATGGGTTCACAATTGTATGTTGAGAATAGCTTGGGTTGCTTGACAAACCAACGAGCAGGTTCTTAGAAAAGCTAATATATTGGGTTGTTACATAAGTCCGTATGTTTTTTTTTTTTACCTTTTATTCAATAAAATATACATTCTAAAAAAACTTTTATTATCAAATGTACTGTCCATTTTTCGTTAAGGGATTTTTTTAGAGAGCTGAACAAATGGTAGTCGGAGCATATGGTCCAGACATCGCACCATCCAACTACCATTTGTTCTGCTTTCTACAAAATTCTCTTAACGGAAAAAATTTCGCATCTTTGGACATTATCAAAATTCACCTCTACAGATTTTTTTAGAGCAAAGACGGAACCTTCTGGAGAGATGGCAATATAAAATTGCCTGAGCGTTTGTCCAAAGTGATAGAAAATAATGGACAGTACATTTGATATTATTTTTTTTTTTAGAATGTATATTTTATTGAATAAATGGTGAAAAAAAAACAAAAAAAAAAACAAACGGACTTAAGTAACAACCCAATAGAATAAGTACAGCTTACTACAATAAAGTACAGAAAATTATCCTATTTGAGACACGTATTAAGAAGGAAACGATATCAAGTACTACAGCTGATACTGAATGAGAAAATAGAAGATCGAAGAGGAATTGGTAGGAGACAGGCTTCCTGGATAAGGAATATCGAGCATTGGACTGCAATCCAAAAACCCGCAAGGCTTTCACCATAGATATTTCCAAAGTTAGGGGACCTAACAAGGAACTTAGAAGAAGAAGTGTTACAGAATAATTTTATCAAAATTTTCTCCCGTCCTAATCTCTTAATACATCCTTAATTTTAATAATTATAATTTAACAACGCGTCAATATAAAAATTTTAATATCGGCGGGGTCAAAGACTTCAATTTTATGATACAGAAAATAATTGAGAGACATCAAAAGAAACATTTTTGTGTTTTGTGTTTGATTTGACCTCCCTTGTATGTAGTGAACCTGCCTGAAACAAACCACCCATAGTGAACATCCCCACATGTTCAAACATGTTTGTACATGCGTTTGTACGCATTGTACGCACATATCCGTCAATTCATATACGCATGTAAACACGTATAACATATCTGCAATCATGTACAGCTCAATAGATCTCTCTTTTATATTTTATTTTATAAAACAAAAGATTTTCTTTTGCCACTGGCGCGCAAAAAGTTAAAAGTCCTTTGTATACAAAATCATTTCTTATTTGCTTTTTAAATATGGTATATATGTTTAGTTATAAAAGATGTTATTCTTTTGTTATTTCGTTTGTTTTTTATGTCTTTATACGTCCTTAAAATTCGTATAATGCCACTGTTAACCCTCTTCTGTATCTGGGTTAGTTCTTGTTTAAAGTTTTAAATATAAGGGTGATCTCTTGTACTGTATTCTATAAGTTCAACAAGCGTAAAATTTTGATGATGCTGTCATTGTGTCATGTCCTGGGGCAGAATGAAATGCACAGATAATATTTCTTTTTATTCCCATCCATGAATGTGTGTGCACGTGTCTTTCAATATCTGATAAAAAATTCACAGATTAAATTAAATTTAAACAGATGAATGAATGACAGAAATTAATTAAATTTGGATTTATAAAAATAAATATCTGTAAGATTGATGCTTTGGTTACTTGCTTTGTCTTGCTGAGTTTCAATACTTTACTCGCATTCGAGCGTCTAAAAATAATAGGTTTCCATCGCCTACGTAGCGTATAGGGGAAAGGAGGCAAGTTCTCCTTTTCTAAATCTTCGGCAGGACCGGCGTCCTATATATCAGATCCACTCAGATAGCACCGGATTTACATATAGGCCGAGTAGGTCCGGGCCTAAGGCCCAGATATTTTGAGGCTCCGCGATTTTGGAGCCCTGAAGAAGCCAAAATTTCTCTTTTTTAGGGTTTTGTAGGTATGACCAAAAAACCCTTATACCGTCATTTTGTCGTCTGTCTGTCTGTCTGTCTGTCTGTCTGTTCGGTAAAAATTGTAGCCAAACGGCTAAACCTAGAGAGTTGAAATTTGGCATGCTTGTACAACCTTTTGACCCACACATAGGAAAAATACTAAAGCATCTAAAAAACATATCGCCCTAAAAATGTAAACAAATATGTGCTCATTGAAAAAAAAATATGTTTTTAAAATTCTGAGTAGGGTATCAAATGAAAGCCCTTAGTACGTGGATTAACGATCAAAATTATATTTTTGCATTTTGATTTATTTTGATATTTGCCAAAATTGTGCAAAAAAATTTTTTTCCCGCACCCTGTAGCCCAGATGGTTTAAACTAAAAATGTGAAAAAATTCTAAGTAATGTATATTGGTGTGAACCGGAATAGTACAACAGGAATTTTTGATCAGATTATATTTTCGGAAAATAATGCATTTTTTGTGTGTTTTCACCAAAATATGTTAAATATTTAATTCGCTATGTAACCAAGAAGATACGTCAGCGCTCATAGCGATGTGCGTTTAGTCATTGGTTTTCTAATTTGCTAAACAGTTAACTTGCAAACTAGAGTTCGAATCCTGTCAATTTTAATTTTTTTGTTTTTTTTTTGCAGTTTTCTTTTGTTTAAATTATTTTGTAAAAATTCTAGTTATATTTTGGTATATGTTGCATTTAATTTTTAAAAGCGTAAATTTAATAACCAGTGGGAAGTATTGAAATTATAATTTAATTCTGTTTGATGTATACGAAATCAGAGGGCGGGGCTAATGATTTAAGCAACCAATAGAAGCCATAGGCGCAATTTTCAAAATCCTAATGAACCTTGCTATGTAAAAAAAATACTGCACATATTTAGAAACTTAAATAATGGTATTAGGCATTCGAATTAAAATTCATAAAAAAATATTTTGACATAAAATTTGTTTTGGCATCCCAAATAATCATCATTCAGTTATTAAATACCTGCAAAACCCTGAAATGTGTGAAAATTCACACTTCACATCAATTTTTTGCTTATTACTCTTCGATTCAGCGTTCTTCTGCGGTCTCGAAGGGTCCTGACATTCCTCTTTGTTTTTGCTCATTACTTCGATTTAGGAGGCCATTCTACCCATTCAGCCTAGAGCTTATAAAGACGTTAATACTGTTGGATGCTCCCAGATCTTTCAAGAAAGAATTTAGCATAGATATTAGGTGTACCGGAAAGTTCTTTCGTTTTATTATTAGTGCAGTATGCGAACTATTCACGACTTGTTCGCTGAATTGAACAGACGTATTTTGCGTTTTACTCTGTACCTTTGAGTACCTAATTATTGTTTTCGTTCCATTTTAAACCCTTACATTTTAAAATGGCGGAAGAATTTCCATCAAAACATTTTTTACTCTGTTTAATGTTTCATGAGTACCATACAAAAAATTCTGCTACAGTTGCTACAAAAAACATTTGCACTGTTTATGGTGATAAACTAATGGTAAGAACATGTCAAAGGTGGTTTATAAAACTTAGATCAGCAAATTTATGCTTAAATGATGAACCCCGATCTGAAAGGCCTTATAAAGGTATCATTTATTATGGAATGTTAAATCCGGGGCAAAGCGTTAATTCTGTTCTCTACTGTGAACAATTGGATCGACTGAATCAGAACTTTACCAGAAAACGGCCAGAAATTGTGAATAGAAGAGGAATTATTCTACAACACAACAATGCCCGACTGCCTGCATCAAAAAAGATACGTGAAACACTTTCCGGGCTTGGTTGGGAGGTTCTACCACACCTACCCTACTCACCAGATATTGCACCTTCCGACTATCACTTATTTTGAACACTGTAACAATTTTTAAGAAACAAGACACTTAGAGATATGAACCATGTTAAACTGACCCTTGAACAATTTTTTTCTTCAAAAATCAGAAATTTTAAAAATCGGGAATATTTTGTCTTCCTGATAAATGGCATGAGTGTTATAGATCACGATAGAAACTATTTTACTCAATAAAACATTTTTTTCTTTCGATTTTTTTAAATTTTAATAATACGAAATAAACGAAAAAACTATCCGGTACACCTAATATATTATCAGTATTCCCCAACTGCCGATTCACCAAATATTTTGGAGTCCCGAGAAATTTTTTTTTCTTCTTAATTAACGAAAATAAGAAGATTGAGAAACCTTAATGAAATATTAGAAAGCGGACCGGTTAGGTATTAATACGTTTTAATCCTATTAAATTAGAAAGAACAATGTTTTTTTCCCATTACGTAGAACTGAAAGGTAGACCTAAACTGGCCGCACTGTATGAAATCATCATAGAGCGGCCAATCTAGATGTTAATACGTTCTAAACCTATTAAATTAAAAAGAACAATGGCTGGAATGGACTACAGTAAATTCGAGACGAGTCTGGAACGAATGTCGCAGGTATATAAAGCGTAACGTTCAATCGGTCAGGAAGTCAACTGAGTCGGTAATTTCTCGAGTTCAGTTATTCAAGTATCAGCCACTGAATACCTAGTCTGAGAATACACGGTGATATACCAAAGAGTTTAAATAGAGCTTGGCTGTGGTATAAGTGTAGTAACTATTGGCATTTATTATTAGTTGTGGAGATGGTCGGGTCCGTAATGCCTAAAAGTGCAAAGGTTGTACGGGTATCGGACATAAAATAAAGCACAACTATAATGGACATAAAATAAAGCATACTATATAATTGTATATAGTAGATAAATAAATATCTATATACACTTATATAATATTTCGATTTTCTTCTATGTCGCAGCTCTGATGAAGGAATAAATTATTTCGAAACTGGTCAGCTGTAGATAGTTGTGCTTTATTTTATGTCCGATACCCGTACAACCTTTCCACTTTTATTATTACTGTCACTATTGTGAAATAATTAATGTACATTCTAATAAATTTAGCTATTTTAATAATCATACAAAATCATAACAAAATTAAATTTATATTTGATTGTTACAACGTTACAATTGGTTCAAATATATATGATATAATTATATTTATATATTTAATGATCACATGATAGAATTTTTCTGCCAATAAGAATAAACAAGCTCTAGAACTAAATAAACAGAATATATGGTTAAAAAGAAGTAATAACTTTGACAAATAAATCCTCCTTGTTATCCTCTACTTTTGAACATTCTACCCTTAACAAGTATGTATTACATAACAAGAAAATAAAGGAGGAAAGTCTGACAGTGAAATAGGTATATGAATATATAGCAAAGTACGTTTAAAATGAAGTGACTGTTGAAGAGAAACGTCCAAAGTTGACGTTTTAACGAATACCAAACGCATTCATCAGTTAACAAGCTTCGAAGCAAAAACCACGCTGGAAATATAAGGGATAAATCTCCATTTACTCAGCATGGTAATTTGTTAGGTTATGGTAATTAGAGAGAACGACACAAGCGGGTACTGAAAAAAATGTACAATACAAAACCGGATATGCTGCTCACAATGAGATTAACAATATTATGCGAGATTATTCTTGTAATTGACAGATGTAGAATTGTTGAGATGCTGGTTGATAAAAAAATATATATGTAAAAATAAATTCATATCTTGTAACTTGATAATGGTATGTAAATCTGTAATGCCCTACATACCATGTTTTTTTTGTCGGTATGTAAATTTTGCATTCGCAACTTTTGATGTGGGTACTGCTTAAGGACAAGAAATGAATGATTTTATTTAATTGGAAATGTAATGGTCCACAACAGGGTAATTACTTTAAAGCACAGCCGTATTCCGAAATTGGGACGTTTGATTCGGAGTTATGACTCTTTTGCAATATATTGTTGCTTCCTCTATCAGCTATATCCGTCGCAACGTATTGGCAAAATGTGTTGTGATGACAGAGATACGAAAAAAAAGTAAGTATCCGCAGTTTCATCAAAAAATTTGCGGAATAGCGTTATAAAACTTCATTAATAAAAAATTATTTTATATTTAAGTTTATTACAATCGAAATACTGCCCCTTGTAAGGCTACGCATCGCTGTTAGTTATTTTTTAAATAGTTTTAAATCAGTTTTGATTTAAGTTAGTTTTGATTTGTTTCAGGAAAAAATTATCAACGTTAGATGCAGTATATAAATGTGTAAATTCATTATACAAAAACATAGATAACAACAACAATATTATAGGCATATTCGCAGATCTTTCCAAGGCATTCGACTGTGTAAATCACGAAATTTTACTGGAAAAATTAAATAAATTAGGACTAAGAAGACCTGCCCACAGCTGGATCTCTACTTACCTAGATAACAGATCACAGATGGTTCAAATCAAAACAAAATTTTCAGAACTAAAAACTTTAACTTGCTCGGTCCCTCAAGGGAGCGTCCTTGGACCCCTACTTTACTTATTGTATGTTAATGACTTCCCAGATTATATAGAAAATGGCCTAGTTATTCAATTTGCAGACGATACTTCGTGCTTGCAAAATGATATGTCCCTTAATAAAGTAATTTCTACTACAAACACTAGTTTAACTTCAATGAATGCTTGGTTTTCACGTAACAAATTAATTTTAAATACGGCTAAAACAAAAATAATGACTTTTAATACAAATGATTTAGAAAATAATACATTAATCAATAATCTTGTGCAATCGCTAGATTATGTCCAACATACAAAGTTTCTAGGTATTATTATTGATAGAAATCTAAAGTGGAAAATTCATATTAATCAAATTAGCTCCAAAATTTCGAAGGGGTGTTTTTGCCTAAGAAAAATCAAAAATATTGTTCAAATACTAGTAAAATCTATTACTTCTCGAACATTCATTCAGTTCTTTCCTATGGCATAATTTGTTGGGGCAACTCTGCGGCTGCGTTACGCATTTAAAAACATAACACAATTTAACCTATTAGGACACCATCACTTATATCACACTCGGCATGCTAGTAAATATTTGATAGTTCCGCGACATCGACTGACCCTGTATGAAAATAGTCCTGAATACATGGCAATAAAATTATATAATAAACTACCTCAAAGTCTACAAGAAATGCCAACTTTTAACAGATTTAAATTCGAACTAAAAAAATATTTACTCTCAAAATGTTTTTTTACGATTAGTGAATTTTTAAGTTAACTATTCTATTTAATATTCCCAAGCTGCTATCTACATTATAAAAATCACACACTTATTTCGATTTGTTTACTTCTAAATTTTTTATTTTCATATACGTGTATACCCAGCAAACATTCAACTAACGGCCGAATGCCGGCAAACTGCTTTTATGCTGGTAATTTACTGGCACCAAAAGTAAGTGCAACGCCAGTATTAATAATGTACTTCACATTTGTATTTCGCATTCCGCCTATACGAAGTACTTTACCAGCATTTTATAAGCACTCTTCTTCACTCATACTTTTTACTTAAAACCATCAGAAATAAATCTTGCAACTAATGCGATTATTTTGCACTTTACCGTTGCTGGGCCGGCAACTGATACATCAATGGCCCAGTAACGGCCACGGGGACACCGGGGTACTGGCCCATTACTTTCAATGCCGGGGAGTATGTGCTTTACCAGTACTGGCCCGTATAAAAATGTTTGCTGGGTACTTATTAGTACTATTATTTATATCCTGTATTCTATTTGTACTTCTTGCATTGATTTCTAATATACAATTCTGTTCTATATATATAATTATGATCTCTTGAACAATAAAAATTGTTAATATCATAATTATACATATATGTTGTATTTCATTTCGCTGTTACTGTATTCGTATATTTTATAATTTATTCTATTATATTGTTTTATCTTAAAATTCAGACATGTGTAACAAGTTAACATTGATTAATTTAATTCTCTTTAGTTAGTTCAATTTATTTTAATTTATTGACTATTTATATTATTTTATTATTTTATTTTATTTTATTTTATTATATTCTAGTGATAATTTATTAATTAATGTTTTCTTTTCTTTTATTGATTTTATGACTGTAATAATAATTTTTTATAAGAATTTTAGACCTATATTTTAAGTTACTGACGTCTCATATATCATTGTATTGATCAACTGAGTTAAATAAATTATTATTATTATTATTATTATTGATTTGTTAAATCTCCTTAATTGTTTGAAAACGACGTCCTTGTGATGGCCAAAGCTAACTAATCGATAAAACATAGTCTGTTGACGCCATAATTAGCAGACAGAACTACAAGGTAACCTGTATTACTCGAACCTGTATAGCAGACATATCAAACTGTTCAGTTTTGGAAATAAAAAAAGTCACACGTGACCAAATCAGGTCACTTATCATCAGGTAAGTATAGAAGGAGGGAAACGAGACTGATATTTCTACTTCTTCTGCAACCTCTTTAACAGTCAATCGGCGATTGGTAATTCATTCGCCAATTTGGATAATCTTTTCGTCGCTTTTAAAAACTAAAGACCTGCCTGATCTTTCATCATTTTTATATTTCTACCATCCTTAAAAAGCCCGAACCAGTCTTCTCCAAAATCTGTTTTCAAATGTTTCTGTCACCGGTAATCCAAATTTGCAACAACATTTCACACAGCCTTTCATGGTGTCCCATAAGTGTCGATTTTGATGCCTTAATCAACGTTTGAATCATCCCATAGCTCCAGTTCTTCTCACCAAAAGAAACCCACTTAGCATCCGATGATCTCCGGCTTCAAATGTCAGGCAAACCGGAGAACTCACCCAAGTTTCAGAATAGGTTGAGGCCGTTTCAACACCAATGCCACTTATCATTTGGTTTACTGGATGAGACTCGTTTGAAATGGAATGCGTTGAGTGCCAACGATTCTGAGGGAAACTTCGGAGGAAACCTGCTACTTCTAAGAGCAGCTTGCTCTTATAAAAGTCTATCATAAAAATAACGCTTAGAAGGGACAATTGTCCAAGGTAAAGTCGATTGAAAAACAATCTCAATGTCACTAAAGACTGCATAAGCCAATAGAAGAAGCCCTGAAAACTGCACAATATCGCGATATAGTTTAAAAAGGAACGAGCTCCCTATTTCATGGTAATTGATCACAATTTATCTGTCTACAAGTTCAATTCAAGAAAGTGACAAACCCCGCCTCGGAGATAGGTCCAGGGTATTACACAGGTAATGATATGATGAAAGAAGAAGTACCAGTATCATTTTGGTTATATACTCTTCCTTAGCGTCATCAATAAATATCATTTATTGAAAATATGTTTTGTACATAATGCAGAAATTTTACCGAAATGTACAAATATTCCGCTATGTGTATTTCTGTCAGTTCCGGTCCAGATAAGAAGGAATCCACAGCAAACATGTTATGGCATGTCGTTAACGCCGGACTCGAAAGAGATAAGGAATTTTAGGCCCCTGTTTTCCTGGAACTTTTCAAAGAGATGTTTTGAATCAGAGATGATTTATTTTACATTTACGATTCTCGTTTGCAACCATTTCGTTGATGTTAAATATTCTTTCACACAAGATGAAAACATCATTAGACAGAATATATAGCGAGTATTAGTATTTAAGAGATCAGGAAAAAATATCAAACAAAACAAGATGGAGAAATTGTGTGAGACTAAAATAAAATCCGACTGACACTGCCGAAAAGACAGAGTTAAATTACGTATGAAGAAACAAAAGTACAATTTTAAATTAGACCTCTGATTCAAATTTCTATTAATAGTACAATTACTATATTATTATATTAATGTGTCCGGTACACCACTACATCTGGATTACTATTAGTTAGTACATCATCTGGATTATAAATATATTTCTGTTGCAAAAACTTTATTTACGTCACGCCGAACTTCATCATATCTTTATAGTTAGTAAAGTAAATTTCCGAAAAACTTCTTGACATTTAGATTGCAAAAACCTTCTAAACTTTCCTAGATAGCGATTACAGGAAATAGGCATTTATTGATTATACAGCATGGCTAAAAACTAACTTTACAACTTTCATTTCAATTAGTGCGTATAATAAATATAAATCAATACATATTTTTAAATAAAGGTATTGTTTGTATCTTACAATTATTTGAAGTGTCGACCAATCACACAAATACGAGCTCTTGCGATAACATTTCTCGTTAAAATTACATACATTTCAGGCGATATTTCAACTATTGCTCGAATATTGTTCGTTAGGTTTTCAATCGAATTTAGAAAATCACACAGGAAAAAGGGTCTAGAATTGTGAAATCTGGAGATCTTGGCAGCCAGGAAGTTCAGTGTAGAATTAAAATACAATGCAAACTTGAGGGGCGAAATCCACGAGAGGTGTGCGACAAGGAGATGCGATTGCACCAATACTCGTCAATATTGAGTTAGAAGGAACAATCAGAAGAATTGATATTAATGCGAAAATTACCCTTAGAACCAAAGCAAATCTTCCATTGGCCTATGCGGATGATATCGACGTCAAACCGAAAATTCTCCAGGAAACAAATATGTTTACAAGTTAATGAGAGTAAAATAAAATATCCGTCTGCAAACAGGAATACAAGTAGAAGCAATACAGCTAAAAGAACGTCAATTAGAGGAGGTGGCGGAGGTTCAATTACACCTCCTGACCAAATTCCACACTACACTATCACTCTGCGAGGGTGTAATGGCAGTCGATAAACATCTTGTGCATAACGTTTCTAGCACTCCTAGTAGCGGCTATTTTGATTGTTAAATAACCGTTGAAGTAAAATGGGGTTCGTCGCTTCTTAAAATTTTCTCAGAAAATTTTGGGTCATCATTAGAGACGAATAACAACGCGTTGTTGAATCGAAAAGCACTCTACAACAAGTCTTTTTTGCCACGTCTACATTGCTCGACTGTCAAATATGAACTGTCAAAAATCAATTTTTATATTTAAATGTATATTCGATTTATCTATGTCTTTATATTTATATGTATTCCCTTAAACATAAAATTTAAAATGAAATATTTAATTTCTGCCTGTTGGCTTGAAATCTGTATGCCAAGTTCTAAATTACGTAGATTATTTTATTTTTTTCTTTTATTGTTTTAAATTTCTTTAATCTCCTTCCATCTTGTTATTACATCTTTCATCCATGCATATCCTCCTTCACTTTCCCGTAAGATGTCCTCTCATGTTTTTTCCTTGTTTCTTATTCCTCCAGCGTGAGCTCAATTGTCTCTCTTCCTGCTCTACACATCCTACACATTTTTTCTTCTTCCTTTAACCACACTTCATTTATCTCTCTTTTTAAAATATTCTTTTATGCATTTTAAGGTCTAGTTCTTGGTGTTGTATGTTATTCATTTTTGTAAGTTGATTGTTCACCCAGTACTTGATGACTTAATATTACAGAGCTTCACGAAGTGGTGTTAAACGCATCAACCTTTCTATGTAAATGAACAGCGTTATAATCATCTGCGATCAGAGCAGCAGTGTCCATCGCTAAATTGCTTTTATCAACTAATCATCTCCCTCACCGTCAATTTATTATTTTAATGACACAAGTTTAATGATTTGCCACCATTGGCTTTGTATCAATAAAAACTCTGATAAATAAAATTTTTAAAACATTTAAAATGTTTTTTGTATATAAATCATGCAATGTCATATAAAAAACCAAAATAAAATATTTTTGTGGTAAATGCGGGGTTTGTTGAATATTGCAACATATGCGGACGTTGAAATGACGTACGTTATCCTCTTTTTGCGTATATAAAATTGCAATATGTAAAATTGCGATACATATAATATTTTAAACGCTCAAAGTTTTTTATTTCACTATATTTTATCAGGGGTGTTATCAGGTTTTTTATTAAAATAGCCAGACTACACAACAATTGTTTAGCCATTATAAACAGGGCCGTAACTAAAAAGTAATAACAGAGATATAGAGATATACAGAACTCTAAAAAAAAACCTTACAATTGGACGATGATATTGTAAAGATGTGATTGTAAAAGATCGGCTAATAAAAGATGTAGCGAGTATTATTATACAAAATAATAATAATCATCATCATTATTGGTTTTACAGCTCTTAGAAGGTATAGACTTGTTTCAGAATCTTCCTGAATTCTTCGGTGTGCCTGGCCTGCGTCTTTCAATTCCTTTTTTTTTTTATTTCTTTCTCGAACTGATCAAAAAGTCTTATATTTGGTGTCCCCTTTGGTCTTTTATCCAATTATGTCTGCCTTTTTAAGTTCCTTTTGCTCCTACTGCTTTAAGAACCTTAATGAACTTTTGCCATTTTATTGTGTTTTGAGCCAACTTTTTTAGATCTATCAATGTTTTCCCGCTTTTATTGGCTTCTTGTGGTCATAGACGGTACCAAATATCAAGAGATCTGTCTCGTTTTCTGATATCTTGAGGAGTCCAGTCAAGAGCAATTTTACTAACTGAGGGTCTTTTCGAAGAGTATGATCGATCCACCTCCATTCTTCTTTTATCTAATGTTGTCTGCTTTGTTATTTATTTGAGTTCTGTATCAGCTATTCTTTCTAGATGACTCATCCATTTCAGCCTTACTATTTTTGTTGTATTTACTATATCTGGTTCTTTACATTACTGGCGTAGCTCTTGGTTGTATCGCCAGCGCTACATTTCTTGTTCTTTAACTCATTTCGAAGTATTTTTCTCTAAAATGTTCTCAGTATTCTCTTATCATTTTGAGTCATGACACATGTCTCCGAGGCATATGTTATTACTGGTCTTATAAGGGTTTTATAAAGTTTACATTTTGTACTTCTTGTCATCAAGCTTGATTTCAAGTGTTTACAGAGTTTGAAATAAACTTTGTTGGCTAGATATTCTCTTTGGTTTATTTCCGCATTAATTTAATTTTGAACAAACAGTATGCGCGGGGAGGATTTACTTGACCAACGCCCGCCAGATAAAGGGTATGATTCAATTTTAAAATGTTCGGATGTTGAGAAAATCTATTGTTTTGTTTCACTAGCTCAACCCACAGCTGCAATAGAAGCGATCCAGGTACAAGAACATACATACGTTTATCTAAATATATTCAAATATAACAAAGGAAGATAAAAGCTACGCCGTACGTTGGGTATGAGAAGCGCATAGACGTCATTGAATTTTACATAGAACTGTGTGAACTAAATATATATTTGTTTATCGGTTCTCTGTCGATCAATCGGCATGTAAATTTTCATGAACTAAATTTAAAATTTGTGATCGTGATGTTCTGTAAATTCTCGAAATTTCTTAATTCTCCAAAATATATTTAGTTTCTTCATCATTTATTTGTAAACCTAGAATTTTTTCAGCGTTTTCAAGTTATAAGAATGCTTTTATAGTTCCCATTTTATCCTACATCATCAGCATTTGCTAAGATTTGCACCCTTCTATTCATGATTGTTCCCCTTTTGTTAATATTGGCTTCCCTAAAGGCTTTTTCTAGTGCGACATTGAAGAGAATAGTTAATAGCGGATCTCCTTGGCACAAGTCTGTAAGTTTCAAAAGTACGTGATAGGTCATTTTGTATTCTCAAGTCGCATTGGACCTGAGATAGTGTCAGGACTTTGTCAGGGCTCATAAATGTGATGGAATATTGAATTCTTCCAACGATTTAAATAAAGCTCTTTTGTTTTTCACATCGTACGCACTTTTAAAATCAATGAATATATGGTGAGTTTCCTTGTTGTATCCATATCTTCTTTTCCTTGTTTAGGCACAGATCAGTAGTTGATTTGCCACTCCAAAATCCACATTTATAATTCCCTATAATATTAGCAGCGTAAATTTTAGCTTTTTGTAACAGCTGTATAAAATAGTGCTATCTGAATATATATGTCTATTACTATATAATTAAATCTGTTACTTGTATATACCCACAATCTAAATATGTCTGTATGTGTTACTCACATGAGCACACAATACCCGAAATCTGTCAAAACTTCTCCTGCTTTCAACTAAACACGACATCCGTGAAAACAAGTTGGATTAGTAGTGTGGATAAAATCAGGTTAATTTATACTAGATCAGGTTAGATCAGTTTAGTAGCATATAAACCAATCCAAAGACCAATGTGTAATATTAATTACATTACCAAAACCTTGATCCCGGATAACGTTAAGGTTTCCGTATATTTTATGTTTCACTACCAAGTAAATTAGCAACGGGAAATCTAAAATAGATTTTTTTTCGACTTTGATACATGAGGAGCATTCATGCAAAAAGGGATCTCCATAAAAGCTGTTTTTCTCGAAATACAATAAACTTATATCTAGAAAACCTTTCTATTTATAATTTTGAATTTGCAAACACGGATTCGTTAGACAAAAAATACATGTTTAGTAAAAAAGATCAAATAATATGATATGACGACACATTTTGAAAATATAATTTAGACATGTCTGTTTTTGCAACTCTTGAATCAATTACTGCTGAATCCATTATGGCTTATGGCCATATTATATTTCTAAACTATCGAATATAATACAACACAAGAAATGAACAGGTCAGTCTTGTAAAATACAAACAAATCACAAGTCTAAACAGGTATTCTTGGAAAAACAAAGCTGGCTGTTTAAAAGGAGCAAGATGCATATGGATATGTCTTAATTTGGAAAAAATATGTCTTATATTGTTCAATTTCTAACTGGTATTTGATTGAAGATATATGTTTTTGATTGATCCAGTAGTATTTACATGGCAAAACGGTTTAATTTTTCGGAAATTTCACGTGCTGAAGCAGTCTATAGATTGAAACCATACTTAAATACGTTAAAAACTAAATTTTTGTTGAAACTGGACATGTTTCTTTTTGCATGGACATAATGTAAGAAATATCGCATTCTTCGTTGTAGAGGTCCAATTCCTAGACTCTCTACTACGTCTGTGATATCAAGCGATTTTTAATCAAGCGTTCATAGATCATAGCCAGTCCCTGGAGTCTCAGCATTAGCTAAGACTCTACCAGAAACTCAGAACTGAAATTCAGGACCGTCCTTGGAGTCGGCATCAGCTAAGACACAATTTGAGACACAGTTGAGACATTACATAGCACATTATTCGTTCCAAAGGTTTTTAGTCTATGTTAATAGGCTTAGTAATATATTTGTAGATATATTCTAGTCCTTGAATACTGCAAATACGTAGCAAACATTAAAGCACGAGCCACGGGCCTCGTTCTAGAGGCAGAGTCTTTTAATTTTTTGTTCTATGCGTAATTTATAGCATAATCTGAATAGCAAATTCGTAAATCATACTCAGTTACTGGAGTTAATAGGTGCTTTCCAGATAGGTGTGAAATACTCTGAACTACTCCGAACTGTTCTACTCCAAACTATTCTGAAAATTTTTGCATTTGGAACACTTTAGTTGAGTATTTAGTGGAAAGAGGCGCTGCTATCTTACGAATTAACAAAATTTCAAAGGAAAACTATCCTAAATGTACAAATTATTTAAAATTTTCCATATTTATGATAAGATAAATGGATTTTATTTTATATTTAAAAAATACACCGTTATAAATGCGTGATAAATCTTTAACAAGTTTGAATTGAATCAGCTGTTTACCCCCACTACAAAGGAACTCCAAGTTCTAAAATAAAGGTAGGTACTTCAGGGGACGGGGGAAGGAAATTCTGGTGTAGTTGAGAGTGTGAAGTACTTTTACTTGGAACAACTAGCGAACTGTTCGGAGCAACTCTGAGCTAATCTTTACAGCAACTTGGAAAGCACCTAATAATACATAGTAGCTACGACTGACACCAGTGAAACTATCTAAGGGAGGCGTATGTCCAATAATTACTAGATAACGCTAAAGACGGTGCCGACAAATTAACAAAAACTACTATTGTGGAAGCCTAGAACAGTGTTTCTCAAACCTTCGACAGTTGCGGACCACTTTCAGAATTCCACACTAACCGCGGACCACCAACATCAAGAAAAATATTTTTTTTTGCGTAAGAGCCTATTATTAATACTAATGAAGTTTTGTGTGCGCGGACCACCAAGAACTGACACGCGGACTACCACCTGTTGAGAAACACTGGCCTAGAATAAATTTGTGACGCCAAACGACCAAGTAAATGTAGAGAGACGACATAATAAAAGTTGCAGAAAAGGCATAAACAATGGGAGGCATAAGTCCAATATTAAACCAAATACGCTGCTGCTAATAATGATGATACAGTTGTCTTCTTTTTCTTTTTCTTCATCGATTGACTAGGAAGTTTGTTCCTGTTTGTCAAATATCTATTCGGCTGACAAAGAAACAGCTTTATCTTTCTTCTTTTCATCCACTTCACTACATCTTGTATATTATAGGTTTCGCGAATTGCTTTGCTGGTCATTCTTTCTGTTAATATAAAACCTGGAATTGGTCTAGGACTTTTCAATTCTATATGTCTTATTTTTGTTTCGTTTTATTTTCTCAGCTCTTGTTTCCATCGCGTAAATTAAGATAGAGATACAGTTTGTAATTATAAAATTAAATGCAGACGAAGCAAACGAAAATTCTAGGGAAATCTACCTGCACGTTCCTGTTCAAACAATATAAGCGCCAATATTATTTAATGCATATTGGGTTTACTGTCCTTAATTAATCAACGTATGCGCGATGTATATCAAAGATAATCTGTACTAAACAGAAGACACCACGAGACAAGACGATTTATTTTCAAGCGTTAAATTCAGTAATTTTAGAGCATAAAATAAATAAACCCATCCAATATTCGGATAATATCTATTTAACCACAGAGTACATGGGCCATCATACTTAACCACCACCTTTCGTAACACTTAACACATCATGTTGAAAATCAACAACCATTATTAACCACAATTCTTTTTTCACACGTTCTTCACACTATTTTTTGTACGAAATTTTAAATAACCTGCATTTTACTTAACTATATAATTTTAAACAAAGCAGTTTAAGCACGCTTGCCCTTGTTTCGAAAGTAAAAAGTAAAAAAACCCTTATAGCATCAATAGTAGTCGTTATTCTCGCATGTTTTCTTAACCACGTTGTCGTGATCTTATGTAATTAGTACACGATGCACCAAGTTGTTGAAACGTCTGCCCACGGTATTTTTCTTTTTTTTTTTATCAAGCATCGTCCCACAGCTGTCAATTACGACAAAAATTATCATGCATAATGTTTTTAATCTCACTTCTAGTACCTAGTTCTTGTATCCTGTGTTATGGTTGTACAACCATTTAGGATTTATATCTAAGATGACCAGAAGGTCGAATAATTTATTCAGATAATGCAGGTAGATACTAAATTTTATGTACACCACCAAGGGATTTAATATTTTTTAAAGTATAAAAAACAAATTTGTGTTCATTAATTTATCATTTTAGAATCATAAGTGGTGAGACGAAGTTTATCTTATAACAAGATTTAAATTTTTACCTTAAAAGAATGTGAAATGAATAAACAAAACAAAAAATATAGTTAAGAGTACGGTTCTGGAAGAAGAGAACGCCGGCTGCCTAAGCCGGGCCGGCATAGGCAGATATTTGGCCCAAATATCGTGGAAGTTACTAAATGGAAACTACCAATATAATCGAAACCTTTTAGAACAAGTTTGCTGCTGGTGTAAATAGTTACGGTACGCTCGATTACTTATTTAGGCAGCGACACAGTCAATCAGCGAAAACATAGACTGAGTTACTCATTGAGATACTGAACAATATATAAGTATCATAGCCGTGGTACAAAGTTTGTGATATTGTGTGTATGTTCGGAGGATTCCATTTTAGCTGCACTAATGCTCATAGTTTTATATCGTCAATGGCGCACCCAGGGGAGGGGTTCGGAGGCCCGGGCCCCCCTAAGGAAGAAGCAAATAAAAATAAAAACCTACAAACACACTAGAATTTTTTCACCATCGTGTTAGGTAAATAAGAGCCCCGTATCGGTGAAGTTGGCCCAACTATTTAAATCATGAAAATTGTGAATTTATGTTAAAATAAAGTAAATATAATTTAAGATAAATGGTTTTTATTATAACAGTACTTTGTTTAAAAGTATTTCACTAAAATATTTTCTAAAATATTGTATAAAATATTGAAATATCTCCCTTATTTACTTTACATCCCAAATGTATATGAGGCAACATTTTTATTTTGGGGGGAGTGTATATAATGTTGAAATATCTAATTTATCATTTACTTAACAGCAAAAATGTAGGTATATGAGAAAAGAAATTATTTCTTTCTTTTCATTTTGTGATAATTCTAACTACATCTTTAAGTTTCTTTTTTAAATATTTAATTTTTTTGTAAAATATTAGTAAACAATCCCCACATCGTTATATATTTGAATGATTTAAAAATAAAGATGAGATTTTTTTTTTAGGTCGTCACTTGTATTTTAGAAGTGAGGACCTTTTTTTAGATCATCACTTGTATTTTCGAAGCGAGGACCTTTTGAAGTGAGAACCTTATCCATAATTTAAATTATTTTGTCTTCCGAGCCCCCCCTAAGAAAAATTCCTGGGTGCGCCACTGTATATCGTCATAGGCGATAATGTACCTTCGTATAAATATCCGACAATACACGAACAAATGAAGAACCTGTACGCACTGGAATATGATTTTAAGCGAAAAGAGTATTATGCAACACTCACCCAATACTCTGTATGTATATTGACTATTTAAGTGTCATTGTTGAAAAATAATTATAGTGCACACAATATTTAGATAATAATAAATATACAAAATTACATTTATACGAGGGTTGCCTTTTATATTTCGGGATGGCGCTAAACTAGTGCTGCCATATGGTAACTGACGCTTCTATCGTAAAGTTTGACATTTTTTACGGTATACGTACTCAGAACGTTTTGACGTACGAGCCCTATTATTGTTGTTTACAGTAACTAGAAAAAAATCATCTCGGCTAAAAATGGAATTAAATCGTGAACATTTTCGAGCGATTATTTTTTACAACTTTCGACGTGGATTAACCCAACAGCAGTACATCGATAAACTTAATTCGAATTTTGGCGATGAAGCACCATCAAGGACTACTGTTTATCAATGGTTTGCCGACTTTAATCGTGGAAGTTGTCCAAAATCTGTTATTGTTCCGGAAAATATTGATGTTGTGTGTGAACTGATACTGTAAGATCACCATGTGACTTATCGTGAAATTGAGGTATCCTTGAGCATTAGTGGGACCAGCATACATTCACTATTGCACAAACATTTGGCCGTTAAAAAGATTTGTTCGCGTTGGATCCCACATAATTTGACAATCGCAGTGGAAAAAGCCTCAATCGGAGTGGAAAAAGTGCTTCGAAAATTGTCTCTATGAGCAAGGTCAGTTACTATCATGAATGAAACTCATTATACTTTTTATAACATTTTATCTTGTAGTAACGTTACTATACAGTAATTTTTTACAGAATTGATCTGTCTATCTCACGGTAAGTCACATGCCGATCTTCTTCAATCATTTTGCGCACAGCATCGATGTTTTTTGAATCACAACCGATTTTGGTCGACCTTCACGGTCGAATCATCACTGACGGACACACGACCACGCTGAATTTCTACAAATCAATCGTAAACAGTCTTTTCTGATGGTGCTGCATTACCAAAAGTTGGACGAAGCGAATCTATGCATTGTTGTTGAGTTAGACCTTTACTAAAATCGTAAAAAATCATCCAACGAAAAACTTTACGAGTAATATCAATTTTTTTACAAATTGTTTTCTTTAACGCTCACTGTCAACTAACTACTCGGTCAATTTATAACCTGCCACTGATTTCACAGTAACAAATGTCAAATTTTACGAATATAGTAATGACACATTTCAATATTGCCATCTAGTGGTTGTTTGTAAAAAGATAAAATGTAACCCTCGTACATAGATTTTTATAGGAGTTTAGGATTATCATAAAATTAAAGATTGGAAATCTTTAGTTGTATGTATTGAATATTGAACATTGTTGCGCAATAAAAGGGTTAATAACTAAACATATGCAATTAGAAGTAATGCGCCTTTTACTTGTAAATATTTAAAGCACAGAGCACTTTATTTAATGGATAATTTTGTATATGGTCGTACATTAATTACTAGTATTCAACCCTTAAAAATAACAGTAATTAACGCAACCAATCAACCTAATGACAATATTAATACATTCCCATACAACCAGATAGCATCACGAGTATTGGAAAAACAAAAGCAATAAATAAAATAAACTACCCTATTGAGAAAACTAATATCGTAAATATGTCCCTAATATACCATTTGTTTCTAAATTTCAATTTATATCCCATAGAATTAAGAAGTTAGTTATAAAGTTTCAGGGGCGCAAAACTTTCAGAAATACTATAAATCTCAATAAAGAGAAAATCTTTGTTGAATGTTTCATTTTTAAGATTAGAGTAATCCAATTAAGAGGGCAAAGATCGCATTTGGGTAGTTAATTCTCATGAGTTTAGTCTGGGAATTTGATGGCGCTAGATAGAACATGTTTAGGTTAAAAGTACTTATAATATTTACTCAGAGACCCTCAGGGTGTGTTTGTTTTTTTAATAATCAGCAGTGAAATGTCTGTAAGCTCCCCTAACTCACAGACCTCAACAAACATAACTCCTCATTGGCGACTCGTTATTTTCAACCAAAGACATTCTAATAAAAACATATGCAAGAAATGGGGTTGGGTTTTAATCAGAAACGTTGCTCTAATCCGATTTTAGAATGGTTACTTTAATTATTTGAAACTTGTATAATAAAACCAGTCATACGCTTAATGGGGCGAGTTATAACGTCCAAATTTTTCTGGTTTCTGGATCTGGATTATTTCAATTTCACTATATCACTGGAAGTCGGCAGGGGTTACGCGAATAAAGAAAAGAACACACATAGAGATTCGGGATAGTATAAGGGCAAGTGATAGCAAGTCATAGCCGGCGCTAGCTCGTTTTGCACCTGGAGCAAGACCAGCCAAACTGCGCCCTTTTATTAGAATATTCAGTGGCGTACCGAAGAAAGGGCTGGGTGCTCGCAATCTTTTATTTTAAATGATTGCAATTTTAACTTCCGAATACTAGTTATGAGAGAGAACTCAGTATGTTTGCGTGAATAATACTTTTTCAACGGTTCAAAGAACGGACTTTGGAGTTCCTCAAGGTTCAATTTTGGGCCCGTTGATATTTATATTCTATATAAATTACCTGCTAGCAAACATGACCGCCAAAACAATATTATTCGCGGATGATAGTACCTTCGCCATTAAAAGAGTTGACCAAAATGAGGCTATATTAAAGACCAAAAAACACACAATGACGCATTTACATGGTTCACGGCTAACAAACTGAGTATTAATAAAGAATATGACCTAATATTCAGTCTTAACAGAAATTTTTCTAGAAATTCTGAATATTATGCTTGTACCAAAACTAAATTTCCAGGATTTATTTTAGACGTCAAACTATCGTGAAAAGATCATTTTTCTCACATTGCTGGTAAAATAAATTCCTATATTACATGTTAAGCAAAGTCTTGAACCATGTATCTGTGAAAACAGCGAAACTAGTACAAGGTGTCTCAAAAGAAATTTTATATTTATTTAGCTTACTGCGTGAACGCAACGTATCCGAGGGGCGCGGGGGTTATATCAATCGGTAGCCTGGCTCTTGGGAATTTAGTCGCTATGGAGCGTTTCTCGGGGGCAGACCGCGCGTTATGCGTGCGAGAGTATTACAAAAACGGTGATTCGGCGACTGTAGCGCGTAGAAAATTCTGCAGTATTCGAGGTTTTCGCCACTTAAATGATGCGCCAAGCATTCCTCTCATTCGACATTGGGTTAAAAAGTTTGAAGAGACTGGTACAACGCTGGATAAATCAAAATCCGGGCGACCTAGGTCATCAAGAACGGTAGAAAACGTGGAGAATGTTAATCAGTCTGTTCGTGACGACCCGAACCTTTCAATTCGGAAGCGCGCAAGTGCTTTAAATGTGCATAGATCATCATTACATCGCATTATGCACAAAGACCTAAAGCTGCACCCCTACAAAATTCAATTGGTGCAAGAATTAAAGCCCCAAGATGCCAGTCAGAGGCTTAATTTCGTAAATCAGGTGATTGAGCGATTTTCAACGTTTACCAACATTTTGTTTTCGGATGAAGCTCATTTCGTCTTAATGGCCACGTAAATAAGCAGAACTGCCGCTACTGATGTGCAACGAATCCGAAACGCAAACATCAGAAACCCCTACATTCGCCTAAAGTGACCGTATGGGCTGCGATGTCGGCGCGAGGAATTATCGGCCCTTACTTTTTTGAAGACGAAAGGTGGCGTGCAGTTACAGTGAATTCAGAGGGTTATGTGGAGATGTTAGACAACTTCTTGGTACCTGAACTGCAAAACTTTCCTGGCTATAACCAAAGAACATGGTTCCAACAGGACGGAGCAACTTCACACACGTCCAATATGTCTCTGCCACGTGTTCGTGAAATTTTCTCAGGCAAATTGATCTCCCGGAGAGGTGACATAAATTGGCCTCCACGCAGTCCAGATTTAACCCCTATGGACTTTTTCCTATGGGGTTATCTTAAATCTAAAGTTTACGCCAATAAACCGACTTCACTGGCGCATTTGAAAGAAAATATCCGTCACGAAATGGCAGCCATCCCTGAGTCCACCTGCCGAGACGTCATAAGTAATTTTACTGTTCGATTAAATGAGTGCCGAGAACGCGAGGGTCTACATTTAGACGATATTATTTTTAAGAAATAAATCCCCAAAAAGTGTATTTTAATAATTAATAAACATTTTTTCTATATACGGCTTACTTTTTTTTTAATCGATCCACTAAATATAAAATTTCTTTTGAGGCACCTTGCTATGGGGTACCTCCGTAGAGTGGAAAAGAATCTTTATACTGCAGAAAAGAGCTATTAGAGTATTAGCTAGGGTTAGTCCAAATTCTTCATGTAAACAACTTTTCGTTGATTTTAAAATATTAACTCTACCGTCTATTTACATATTAGAGTTACTGTTGCATGTAAAAGAAAATCAACATGTCCTTGCAAAAAGTGGCAGCAGTCATGGATATGAAACCAGAGGACGAGATAAATTCAAACTCCTCTTGGTCACATATAATATAACCAAAAAAATCCCAATCATATTGGGGCAAAGTTATTTACTAAATTGCCGATAACTATAAAAGAATTTTCTGCAAAACAATTCAAAAATGTTTCGAGAAATCATTTCTTAAAGAAAGCTTACTATAGCATTGAAGAATATTTAGAGGATGACACCTCAAATATTATTATGTAAAATAAACATTTCTTTGTATTACATGTACGTAATAGTGACGTAAATTATATATATTTTTTTGTACCTTAAATGCAAATAAATTTATTATTATTATTATGGGGTTTGTCAGATCTTGACAAGCGTCCACTAATCTCAAACTTCAGCAACCTTTTGAGCCGCGTCATACTAGAGACTAGCGGAGCTAAATACACACGACTGCATCCCAAACCCTGGCGATATGCAGACACGGAAAAACAACCATCATTCTTCATCATGACAATGCAAGCTCCCACACAGCACGTCAAACAATTGATTATTTGAAGGAGAAAAACATGAAATTAATGTCTCATTGCCCGTGTTCACCTGATTTATTCCTTAACGGCTTTTTTTGTTTCCCAATGTCAAACAAAAATGCGTGGACAGCGATTTTCATCACATCAAGAACTGTTGAAGCCTTCGAAAACATGTTTTTGAGATACCAACTTCGGAGTGGAAAAAATGTTTCGAGATTTAGTTTGAACGCAAGCAAAAGTGTATAAATCTTAAAGGCGAATATTTTGAAAAGCAATAAAACAGTTTGATAAAAAAAAATCTTTCTTAGTTTTTGTAAAAACTTAAATGGTAACCCTCGTAACAAGTATCAATAACGATATTTAAACCCCGCCAGACCGTAGGGTACCCCTGCTGTATTTTCGAAACAGTTCAGAATTGTTTCATTATGTTTTGTCAAGGTTCAAGTATCGTTGAGAAACTATTTTATTTAATAAATAATTGCTACCATAAATAGACAACTATACATAATGTTTACTGAAAAGATTCTAAGATATTATCTTGATAGTAAAAGCAGACAGTTGTAGGGAGATACTAATTATATAAATGGCAAACTCCTCGTTATTCTTTGAAGTCATTCATAAAATTGAATTGGCAATAAGATAAGGATGTCCCAAAAAATGCCTAGTCTGATCGACAACCAAGATAAATTTAATTATAAAAATGTCAGTGTCCTCTTTATGCATTGGACATTTTTATAGAAATTTTCAATTAATTTATCTACTTATGAAATCCAATTTTTTAATGTCTGTCAAAAATCTTTTGTCCTTTTGTAGACAAGTCTGTTGGAAAGATTATTTGACAAATAGAAAGGGGACAATACGTATAAAAAAGCAGAATTTGTTAAATATGTTAACGCAGTGTTTTTCAAACTGAAGGGGGCAAATTTTAGTCAAATCTTAGCGTTTGGCACTTGATGTTGAACAGAATGGATAAAACATCAGGAACAATCGCATAAAATTTAGAAACCAGTACACAGTAAATCTAGCGTAGCGGTTTCCAAAGTGTGGTTTTTTGGACCTCTGGGAATTCCTCAAGACCCTTTCAGAGTATTTTGGGGACGTTTTGGAACTATTTTCAACTATTGCCGAGTTTTGGGGTAGCATAAAAAGGCTGTAAATTTCTAAAGAGGATCCTGTTCTGTTCTCGCAAGAAAATTACTGTTTTTGTAAATAATTCACAAAGAGTAATGAATTAAAAATAAATAATACACCAAAATCAGAGAGAAGAGACATCACCTGGAATGGAGCGAAAAGTAGAACGAAGAATAGGAGTGAATGGAAAAAGCTGTGGCGCCGTTCACCCACGAAAGAAGAGAACAAGTACAAGTAGCAATCAAACTCTACATACAAAGCCCGACACCAGTGATGGTAAAAGGGCTCAACGATTAAGTAAGTAAGTAAACACCAGAATCAACAAATAATTTTATAAATAATACAAACGATTTTTTTAATTTTTACATGTTTATTTTTATTACAAAATATCTTTACAACCCTGTTGACCAATATAGTCTCACTGCTTCTCAATAACCGAGTCCCAACGTTTGGGATGCTTTACTATTTCTATTACCTTTAAGAGACTCCTGTATGTCCCAATTGTAGCTCGCATTTGTTAAAAACAGAGTACGTAATAAATTAAAACAAAACACACGTTTCTTCCTTGAGCCTTCAACTACAATTGACATAATTGTCACTGTTGTTGCGTCATACAACCCGCTCTGTTGCCAACTTATGCAATATTATGAAAAAACCGTTGTATATATTGGTCTTTACATATATATTTATTTTATTTTGACCAATTGATAAAATGGGTAGACTAGTGCTGTTGGAAATCAGTCATGCGGGACCTGGTTCCGGATTTACCTGGTTTCATATATCCGACTCTAGAACCGGGTATTAGAAAAAAAAAGGAAGACGGATGGAAGTGATAAGCAAACTACGAATCAAATGATGATCAAAAGAAAAAAAACCTTATTTGGAAATATGAAATCTTAAACCCGGAACCCGGTTACTTAAGACCATAGATTGTTTATTCAGTCGAATTATTATTAAACTATTTACTTACATTTATTTACAAATACGCTGATTTTTCTTGAATAATCAATGCAGGACCATTTTATAGTATTTAAGAGTAAACTCGACCCTTGAACTGATTTGCACAGTGTCAAAAGATCTAAATTCCGAAATGTAGTCAGAGAGGATTGATCCCACATCAGTTAGCCCTGTAAGCTAACCTCTTACCACGAAGTCACGGTAATTCAATAGAATCTTATTTTACAAGTATGGTAAATGTTTATTTATTATTTTTAGCTTCAGAATATTTTGCTGAGAGTATGTTTACAGTCAGGATTCTTTGCGGTTATTATGTTACAAAAAACATATGTTTGTATTTTAGTATTAAATTTCACAATTTTTTATCGCTTCTGTAAAATCTTTTGAGTAATTTGTGACAGCAATTATTTTTAAAATTATCTTTTCACTTTAAACAGTACCGTAAAACGGGGTTAACTTGACTAGTTTTTAGGTTCAATTTTTCATTTTTGTGAACGTTAATTATTGATTTTTTCTACTAGGACATACGTATTGATTCTATCAATAACTATAACATTTTTATTTTTTGAACATTAGCAATATTAGTTTTTATTAAAAAAAAACCTCGCCCGGTTCCTCTTCATTCAAGTTCACCACGACCGGGGTGAACTTAACAGGATGTTCTATTTTGATGCGAAACAACGAAACATGTTCAGAAAAAATTAAAAATTATTCATACTAAGAAAATAATTCTAAATATGTATGAAGTAATCCTTATATTGTTTTTTTCATGAAGCAACATAGGTACAATGCTAACAAAAATGATTATTTTTAAACACTATCTAACAAAATTAAATAATATATATTGAAATTTAAAATTTGGTGGTACAAGCTTAATAACATCGTTTTTTTTTTTTTAGGCCAGATAAAATTATTTTTCACATCTTTTCAGATATTTTATTGAAAGCTACTATTGCATCTTTGTCTAAAATACTTGTTATTTGGCCAATGAAATATTTGATTTTTTTTTTCGGTAACTTCATTACAATCTACTTATTTTAGCTGCGTTCTCAGCATCAGAGGAGATGAGGGGCATTTCTTCTTGCTCCATGTGTTCTTGTTCATATTTCCTATTGCTACTCTCGGAATTCAAATCTTCATTATTCTCTGCATTATTGCTTCTATATTTCTAGAAATTTCTTCCAAATATTAAATTTACTTATCGATTTTTCTTTTTAAATATATTTATTCGAATGCTTCTAAAATGTTCTTACTTTTTGCTTTCTATACTCCTAGAATTTCCCCCATTGCTTCTAGAAATATAACTGCCGCCTTGTTCAATTGATCATTTACAACGTTTGAACTTGATTCTTTGAATTTCGCGTCCTTAAAGAATTGAAGAATATAACGTTTTTTTTTATCAGTATTATTATTATGTAGTTGACAATAGGTAATTTACAACGTAGTAGTTCTTTTGGTCATATATTCATATTTGGTTTTTACCAGGTCTACAAGTATGAAATGCGGATTTTTTTCAAACTTGCCGCGCAAACAGGGTGTATAGTTCAAAGTTTCAACACATATGGCGTTTTGTTAAGTTATCATTAAGTGTCAAATGCGTATAGGTTATAATTTGAAAAGTGATCATATAGTTTTGTTCTACTGTGTTAAAAATGTCAAATTTTGTGCCAAATAAAGAGCATTCGCGGACAGTACTACTTTTTGTTTTCATTTGAAAAAAACTGCTGCTGAATCATACCGACTGCTTCGACAAGCTTATGGTGAATATTCTCCATCGCAAGATACGTGTGAACGATGGTTTCGGCGTTTCAAAAGTGGTGACTTTGATCTTACAGACAAAGAACATGGAAAACCTCCAAAAAAATATGAAGATACAAAATTGGAAACATTGCTACAGGAAGACGATAGTCAATCACAAAAACAACTAGCAGAGCAGTTAGGCGTTAGTCAACAAGCTGTTTCCAATCGCCTACGAGAGATGGGTAAGACCCAGAAAGTCGGCAGATGGGTTCCACATGCATTAAATGAGAGGCAGATGGAAAAACGCAAAATTCAATTCATTATTTTGAAAATCCCAAACGCAAAAAATCATGGGTGAACCCAGGCTCACCATCCACATCAACTGCAAGACCGAATCGCTTTGGCAAAAAGACAATGCTCTGTACTTGGTGGGACCAAAAGGGTGTGGTCTATTATGAATTGTTAAAACCTGGTGAAACAGTTAATACCCAACGCTACCAACAACAACTGATCGAATTGAACCATTCGCTGCTCATAAAACGACCAGAATACGAAAGAAGACAGCACAAGGTAATCTTTCTTCATGATAACGCTCCATAAGGCAAAAGCAGTTTGCAACACATTGGAGGCACTCAAGTGGGAAGTGTTACCCCATGCCGCTTACTCACCAGACTTGGCCCCTTCAGATTACCACTTGTTCGCATCGATGGGTCACGCACTTGCCGAGCAGTACTTTTGTTCATATGAAAATGTGAAAAAATGGCTAGATGAATGGTTTGCGGGGAAAGGGGAAGAGTTCTAGTGGCGAGGTATTCACAAATTGCCTGAAAGATGGGAAAAATGTATAACTTCTAATGGACCATACTTTGAATAAATAAACTTTTACTGTTCTTTGAAGTTTAATGCGTTTTATTTTTTTAAAAAAAATCCGCATTTCATACTTGTAGACCTGTGTATATTGTATCAGCGTTTAGTTTAAAAGCATACCTCTAGAAAAATTATTTGTTAAATGTGGTGATGCACGTGATATTTCAATCATAAACTTTTAAAATTGTAGTTTCCGAACTTATCTCTAACTCTAAATCATGTTCATCTATCTAGATGTGTATAAATTTATGTACGTACGTTATGAATGTACTTTATATTTAACTTTTGATTGAAATTTCTATCCGAGCATATTGAAGTTATACTGAATAGATCGAGCTAGTAGATGCTACAGATAAGAATGATAAATCATAAATGATAATTTAGATGATCAATTTAGATTTCTTAATAGCAAGAATTTAATACAGTTGGTGGAAATAAAAACAAATTCTTGACACTTTATAAACATACGTTTAAAATTAATTTTATTAATTTAATAACTGAGAGCGTTCAATTATCAATTATAGTAGACCGAACATGAGAATGAAATAAGGCAGAATAGTAATGTAACTAATCACTTAACGCAGCCAGAAAAACGCCTGTAAGACTTTCAAACGCCACCCGTTATGAACCCTTTGGGAACTTTTAGCGTTTTTTTTTTTTTTTTAATTTTAAAGTTATATCACTTAAAAGATTTTAGAATTCAGATAATAGAAAAATAAAAGCCATAAATTACAAAACGTAACTTCAAATTTATTCTATACATTTTATTGTTCAAAATTACTTTTATTGAAAGTTATTGCCTAATAAATTTGAATACTGAAATTCTCTTGGACAATTTTGGACTTTCATTCTAAGAAATGCTATCAGAACCCTTATATAAACACTAGTTTCTTTGAAGAGATCAGAAGTATTCGGTCCGGTTCGCGAAAACATCTAGAATTGTTGAATTCTTAAAGGCTCTGAGTCGATTATCTGGTACTTTATTCGATCCTGTTTCATTTTGATTTTTTCTTTTAAGCTTAAACTTATTTCATTTAAATTAGTTAATATTATTTTCAATAAATCTTAAAGTTAATTTAAAATCATCTTTTTACTTAACGTGTGTAAACCTTCATCTTTAACAACTTTAGTGATCAGATACTCAGACTAACTACAATATACCTGATCCATCGATTGGTAAGTATCAATATATATCATTCAATACACATATCATAATGATGAACCATGGATAAAACTCAAGCCTAGTACCCAAACTCCTTTGGTCAGGAATCTCACTTCAGTTTGAGATTGATGTTTACATTATATCACAGGCTCGCTACCTTGTTGATGATAAACGGTAAGATATATCGTAATGTACCAGTGGTCCGCTAAATATTTGGCTGCAGCGGTGTGATTTAAAATAGCGTACCACGGGACCACCAAAGTCAAGATCTGGGAAGAAGAATAAACATTTGTCGGTTAGGGGGGAAACTTCGCAAAGATGAAGAGAATAACTGGTAATAATCGGTACGATACAAAGTAATGTACCAGTGGTCCGCTACATATTTGGTGGTAGCGGTGCAATTTAAAATAGCGTACCACGGGACCGCCCAAGTAAAGATCTGGGAGGGAAGAATAAACATTTGTTGGCCAGGGAGGAAATCTCACAAAGATGAAGAATAGGGATTCTTAAACTTTTTAGGTCATCTGGAAAAAAATATACGAAACCGTTTATATTATCATATATTCTGACGAACCCTGATCCAGCGAGTGTTGCAAAAATAAGTTGGGGAGCTTTTAAAATGTGGGATAACCTACATAATGATACGTACTGTGATGTCCATATCCTGCAAACATCTGCAGTTGCTCTGCTCTATTCCACAGCAGACTACTTCTACCCAGAGTGGAAGAACAGTGCTCACACAAGCAAAATTGACATCCAACTAAATAAGGCTAGGCGAAATATTGTGGTGCTACACAATCGACTCCCTCAGAATAGCTCCCATTACTGTCGGGCATATGTCCTCTACCCATTCGGAGAAACAAGACAGCCGGCACAACTTGGCATAAATTTGGAGGTAACCACAGCCTATCCATATACACAAAGACCGCGGTTGTAAAGGTTGTTTGTAGAAGTTGGTAAACTTGATTTTTACAAGTGTTCTGCATGTCTCCATTCCATCTCAACATAGGCTTAGAATTTTTATAAAGGATTTACTTATCTTTTCAAAAATTCGACAGTAAAATGGAGAACTTATGTAGTGAGGCCAAAAGTAAATCCGAATGGCAGTGTCCAAGAGGAGAAGTGTTAGAACTGTTCATACATTTCATTTGAATAAAAAATTTCAATAAAAAATTCAAACAAGTAACAAGGCATGTTTCAACGCTACAAACATTTATACAACACACACCATGTTTTTTGAAGCGACAAGATAACTATTGTATTTAAATTTGATTTTAAAAAACGTTTCTATCCCATACGCGTATGAAACTTTTATTTTTCGATTAAAATTGTCGTGGAACAGACTGAAATATAAAATTGGATTGAGTTATTTCAAAAATATTAAATAAAATACGTCGATATTTTAATTCCGTAGAGGGCTTAAACAATATTAACGCAATACGAACAGGCAATCTAATTTGGCGTTGCATTTTAATATTTAATATCTCGATATTAAATAAAGAACATAAAAAAACAACAAATTATTTACATTCATGATACAATATGCATTAATTTTTAACATTACAAGCCATTCATAAAATATTCATACAATTTTAATAATTTCAAATAATTACTATACATTTATAATCATAAATGTTTAATAATAAATAGTTTGGGGAGATGTCGCATCATTTTAGGACAAAAAAGTATCAAAGGAAGCAAATGGCGTATTTTAAAAATTTTCTTTTCTCTTTATCTGCCACCTCCATTGCGGATATTGAAGACCAACAGTCTATTTTAATCAGTAGCGGCTGATGAGTAAACTAATTGGGGGAACACTTTTTGATCTAAATACTACTATGGTGTCCAGCCTACGGTTCGCGGGCCGAATCCGCATATAAGTTTTAAACGGCTCGCATTCAATTTCTGCACCTTGTTTTTTTTTAATCACCCCCCCTCGTCCTCAAAAGATTTTCGGAAGTCTCCACTTCCCCTGTCCTTAATTGATTTTCAGAATTTCTACCCCACGTTCTCAAATGGTTTTCAGAATTTCTCCCACCTGTCCTCTGTGGTTTTTAAATATCTGGCCCCCAATCTAACTCAGTCTGGCCAGTGAAACATATTTAGAATTGATATACACAATGTATCAAGATAGAGGGAACACGATTTTTCTCCAAAATACGATGTGTAAGTTCCTAAAAAAATTTGACCATAATAAAAGTAATTAAAAATATTTCGCTTTCAAATCATACTTTCAAGTATGACTTGAAAGTGACATATTTTTTATTATATATATATTTTATTATGCTCCGAGCTAAAATAGCTGAATCATCAGTCGTTAAAAAAATGTAGCTTTAGCTGTCCCATTCTAAATTATTACCATTGTTTTTTACCGAACTCCCTATTAATATTCTATTTCAATTTTGGCCAATAGGGACCAATAATATAATAATAAATTTTAGTAGTAGTATTTATACTATTACTAAAATTATTATATATATTTTACTATTTATACTACTATAATAATAAATTATTTTATTAATAATTTAGTTTCATAGTTACATAAGCACGTTAGTTTTTATAAAACGCAAAGGACAACGCTTAAATCAGAGCACGCATAGTGACCATAATTATATACGTGTTAAGAAATTCGCGGAACAAAGAAATTAAATTTAGGATATCCTATAGCAATGATAAGAAATTTGAATGAATGACTAAGTTTTTTTGCTGATAAAATGTAAATAAAATGTAATTTCTGTAGTATGTGCTCTTGACAAAGACAGACAAGATATGAACTGGAATTTGGTTCACAAAATTAGGTAATGTTGTATTGATGTGGGTTGTAAATAAACAAATAATGATAACAATATAAATTATGTAGATAATTGAGTTTTGAAAACAAAACACTACACCATATCTCCGATTCCATCCAAATTAACGGTAAATGATGAAGTCAGAAGAATGAAGATCGAAAACTGTATCTGAATACAATGTCACACAGGAAATTAAAGAGAGACGATTACAGTGCATAGGACAAGTAATGAAGATGAAGGGGGTCAGGATGGTTCTTCCCTTGAAGTACCATCTCCGAGTCGAAGGACTACTAAACTAATATTGTAGTGCATAATAACACAGTAATTGGCAATTACAACTTTGGTACAGCACCTCCAAATATAGGAGGGTCAGTTTTTATAAAAGAATCGTTCTGGTTTAAAAGTAAACACAACTAACGTTTTTTTTTAAAAATTTATTTCTACAATAATCAACATCCTTTCGCTATTTTTCGACGTAATCCCCGTCCACTCGAGGCATTTTTCCGACCGGGCGATGAATTTGACAATCCCCTGGTCGTAGAAGTCAGCCTCCAGTTCAGTTAACCAACCGTTGACAGTGACTTTGACGTAAAATCGACTGTTTGCATCCGTTTTACGCCTAAAAAACTCTTCAATTTTGTAAAGAGGTGATAGACGGAGGGGCCAGGGGTCCAGGCTATAAGGTAGGTGGTCGAAACATTCCCATTTACACTTCTCTTTCGTCCCTGATTGCGGTTGAGCGGCCAGAACGTTCTTCATCATAGATATTTGTTCTTCCACCATTAAATAAACGACACCACTTTCGCATATTTCCTTCATTCATCATACCTTTCCTATACATTTCAACAAGTTACCGATGGATTTCGGCAGGACGAGTGTTTTTTGCATTTAAAAACCGAAAAAACGTTGGAAAATGATCATAGAAGGTATTAGTCGGTAAAACGATTGCGGGAAACGCTATGCGGGGATAGGATGCGTTAACGGTTCTTATTTAAAAAAAATATATCGTCGTATCCTTGCTTGACACCATTCTTTTAGGTTGGATAACCAAGATGTTCTACGTCTTCCAACGAAATTTCGGCTACAGAAGCCCCCTTAAATTTTGAGATGAAGGAAATTCTATTTAACTCTACACATAATGAGGCATAATCCAATTTTCGTTTTTGGATCTGGTATATTGAATATCTGGTACTTTCTTGCCTCATTCTTGATCTTATCATCCCACGAAATGATTTACAGTCTCCTATAAATCCATAGTTCCAATGTTGCTATTCTGTTTCTTCTGTGTTTTGCTAAATTCCATGTTTCGGCTCCATAAAATAATAAAGGAAAGATGTAACAGAATAGTTAAGGAGCAAAAACGAATATTCGACAACCAGTGGTAAAACTTCGCAAAAACTGACAGAAAATCTGGGAAGTATCGGTGTTAAAAGACACCTGGAAATACATTTCAGTGGTAGTACAACTGATTAGTGTATGTGGGATCTTACGACGTATCTACACCGACGAAACATAGCCACATGACATTGTCGAACAACGAACACTTTAGTAGTTTCAAAAACATACGTCTGTTGGTGTTCTCTTTTCTAGTGTCAGTAAGGATCAAAGACGGGTTGTTTTACTTCAAAGAGTGATGACCATACAGACAAGCAGACAAGACAAACTTTCACATTAATATATATGTAGATACAAGTGCGGACAAAAATGGAACTGGGTTGGACATTTGGATAGACTTCAAGATGACAGATGGACAAAGAAGATCCTAGATTGGAGACCCAGAGATACCAACAAAAACAAAGGAAGACCCCCAACTAGGTGGACGGATGACGTAAAGAGAGTTGCGGGGAACTGGAAATCAGTAGCACAAGATTGTTCCGAATGGAAAAAGCTGGGGGAGGCCTACGTTCAGCAGTGGACAAGAAACAGCCATTAATGATGATTATGCTGATGAAGTGCGGATCTATGGGGAAGGTTCACGGGCTTAAGCCTCGTTCGATTTGACTGTTTTCACATCACTTAACATCCACCATTGTTCAAAGATGAAAGCGAATCAACGGGATATTTGCTTTCATCTTTTCATTATGATATTTTCGAATTTTTAAAGGTGTTTTTTTTTTTTTTTTTTTGTTTATAATAAAGTTTTTTTTTGCATTCCGAGCCTCCTCTTAAAAATAAAACACGGAGTGGATAACATATCTTGCGAAAGTAAAAAGTTGCGCGACTTGAACCACGGTGTGGCCAGATATTTGTTCAATGACATTGTCGTAGGACATGGTCTCATGATTATGTTACTCCAGTATAAAACCCAAAGAGTAAAAAAGCAACATGACTAACTAAAAATTGTAGTTGATTTAAATTTAAAATATTAATTATAACAAAACAAACATTTATTAAAGCAAACATATAAAAAAGAAATATTGTCGAATTATAACTTAATACCCCGAATATTAAATCATGAAAAATAAAAAACAACCATTTGCAAATTAAATTTTAAAATTTATTTAAGACTTATCCTTTAAACCCCCAACATTTCATATTCCGCTGTTTCATAACACTGCTATTTCCATGAAAATCCCTCATTCATAAACCGTTGAAAAAAAACATCGATTGGCCGGCTTGATACGAGAATCCGAGCTATTAAAATCGATGTGGATGGATACAGATGAGTTTACGTCGTTCACAATTTCCTGCCCTGTCGGTAAACACCATGAATTATTGGCTGTAATCTCCTTCAAGAATGTGCATTCGACTTCCTCCAATATATCTTACATCAGAAAAAAATACTCTTCACTCCTCGAATATTACCTGTGTTCACGCATATTGTTGTTTTCTTTTTGTAAAAATTGATTTTGAATTTCTTGTCTATTTACATAAAAGATTTATTCGACAGAAAATATAAAAGTGTCTCTGAAATGCTTTTGTCGTTGTTTATTGAAAAGCATTCAAGATATAAGAGAGGAAATTCTTTAAAAAATCTCAAGTTGAAAGGACCTAGCAAAGGAATTCTGAGATATCCCAGAGCACTGTCAAATTTACCTACTTTGTATCGATCATATTCAGTGACGGATTGAGGCAGGCTCGCACCATAGAGAGGCTCGCGGGCTTGAGCCACCCCAAGACCTCCAAAAACACGTGGTTTTGGCAAAATACATGTGATGACCTTTTTACCGACCGCCAAAATATATGTATAAAGTAGGCATTGTGTTTATACCGATTTTGACATTTCGAGATTTCGATGGATCTCCACGAATTGAGGTCCCTACATAACGGTTTGACTATTTTTAGCATGATGTCTGTCGGTCTGTCAGTCCGTCCGTCCGTCCGTCTGTCTGTTTGTCTGTGTACATGTCCAGAGCAAATTCAGCTAAAATGATTTTTATGAAACTTCATATTTAAGCTTCTGCCATCAATGGCACGAGTTGATCAACTTTTGGTAAAAATCGGTTGACTAGAAATGGGAGTTTACTCGTGTCGATTTTAAGATTTTTGCGAATATTTAGCAACAGAAAAATATTTCGAAAATATTTATTTTACAAAAGTTGCTATAAATGCAATAACTAATAACTTTTATTTGAGAAGTTTATTGATAAAACGAAAAATTTCGAAATTTTTTTATCTCCATTTTGAAGTCTCAATTTTTTCATACTTATATGTAACGTTTCCATGGTCATGATAAATAATATCTCTGTTAGAAAATATTAGGACCTGTTATTTCTACTCTGCTGCTAGAATATATGTTATACAAGTACTTTATGATGGCGGTCGGTCCTGTGGTGGCCACAGCTGATTTTTTTTTAGGTCACTACTTGTATTTTAGAAGTTGGGCCCTGTTATTTAGACCAACACTTGCATTTTGACAAATAAAGAGTATTTGAACAGCACTTGTTTCCAAAAAATTTCCCGATTCCTACTCTTACAATATCGTCTTCTGCTCCCCCCCAAGGAAAAAGCCGGAGTACTAAATTGATGTATGGGCGAGTAAAACTCAGGCCCGGGCGCACTTGTCCAAAAAGCGCCAAAACAACAGAACAATAACACAAAAATTATTTAGTAAATTAAAATTGAAAAAAGTATTTTGTATTAATAACTATAAATATCTAGGGCGCCGAAATCAGAAAGGGAGTAAAACTTTATATTTAACATTAGCCTGGTGTCCAGACTGCAACCAAAATCTTAATAATTTTTAATATAACTGACAGAATAGTATATTAAAACAAAAGTTTCATACAGAGTTTGGAAACGACAAGTTTTCTAATCGACAAGTGCGGCAAAAATCCATATGTAACATGAAACGTTGAACGAGTTTTGTGTACAATTTTATCTATTTTGCTTTTTCATACCTTTTAAAATTATAAATTTGTATTATATAATTAAACAATATCCTTGATTAAGGAATTTGGTATGTGAATTAGCGAATTAAAACACAAGTTTCATAAGGTATTGGTTGCCGCACGCGTCTAGGTTAGAAAACGAGTTGTTCAGGGACGAGTTTTCTAATCGACAAGTGCGTCAAAAAGACTTACGTAACGAGTTTTGTTATTTTACTTCTATTTTTTTATTTTGCTTCTTCATAGCTTTTGAAATCATAAATTTGTATTATATAATCAAACAACATCCTCGATAACGGAATTTGGTACGTGAATATAACGGTTGGTCGGACTGATTTGACAATTTTATATTTTTCAAGGTAGCTGTCAATATTATTTCTGTAAAATTTGCAGTTTATTGTATCAATTTTCTGAAATTAAATGTTTAGTGTCATAATAAAACTCATTATAACACTCAATTCAGTTTCATAATAACTCTGAATAATACCATGACCATTTCGTATGACCATCAAATAATAAATGCATTATGTGTCCAACTGTAAATACATAATGCTGTTCATATTACGACAAGTGTAAAAAAGTGACGCGCATGCGTGATCACCAGTGAAAAATAGACTTTTTTACACTGCACATTTTTATTTAATAATTGATTTATTTTACGCTCAGCAACGACGGCTATTTGCGCCTCACACAGCCCATCTTTACTAGAATATTATTTATAAGTTAGAATAAATAAAACAATAAATAATAGTATTTTAAACATTGTTCTATATTACAATCAGGTGATAGTTTGGTAACCATCTTGATGACGTAGGTTAGGTTAGGTTAGGTTAACAACAGAATCACTTCTGTGTTTTTAAATTAAATAATAATATTACTATTTAATTATAAAACTATAGACTAATATTTTAATTATAAAACTATATATATGTACATAAGATATTGTATTTGAGTCGCATATAATGGTTATATTTCACTCGGATGACTACAACCCCCGCCTACAGCTCGGATGGTAAACTTCATTCACGTGAAATATAGCCTCAATTAATTTCTTGTTAAATAAAATACTTTTTTGTCAGAAATCGATAAAAAAAAAGTAAAAGTCAGTAAAGAAACGCCAAACTGCCAGTAAAGTAAAGTATTATTGTACGATTTCATGTACGTCAGGTTGCATACCTAAACAAACATCAAATGCGTCAGTATGCGAGTGACATCTAACCTAATAAAAGTCAAAGCATAAAATTTAATTTTCCTTTATTTGTGAATTACATTGTACAAAAAAATGAAATATTACAAATTTTATATAATTTCATGATTTCAGGAAAAATTGGAGCTCAAGTTCTTTCCCATCACTCATATAGTTATTTATCTAATAATAATATTCGTGAAAAAAAAAAAAAAAAAAAACTCAAGTGCTTTGAATAACTATTATTTTGGCGCGACATTTGCTAAAAAAACTTCTGTCTTATCACTTATTAAATAACTGCGAAATCCTGAAATGTGTAAAAATTCCCACTTTTAATCGAATAAAAAGATATAATAATATTAGATTTTCAAAAGTCATCATTGATAAAGGATGCCGAAAATATATCCTGCCTAAAGCGCTGAAATATCTCGAACCAGGCCTGATCATATTTTAGAAATCGTGTATTCGTTTCTACCAATGATAAGAACAAATATTTCCTTTGATCATAAATTTATTTTTGTAACTTTGTTTAAAAGAGTTTGTACAGTAATTTAAAACTGTCAGTGGCATTTTTTATCGAAGCAGAATTAAAATTGTTTGCATATCCAAACATGAAAGCAGTCATGCAGTCCAAAGTATGTTCAGAAAAACACTTCATTACTATTCATGATTATTATTAAAATAATTTGTGTGTTGCGTGGTATGTTCAAAAGAATTTCAAGTAACGGTCTAATTGGGTGGATACCTGCGCTATTGTAATATTTTTGACTTGTGTGTATTTGTCCTAGGGAGTGCTGGGGTTGTTAGATTGCTAGGGGAAGAAAATAGTCGCTCAACCGTGTCTTTCAAACTGAGTATCGAAACGTTATCACAAGAGAAAAGACTCGAATAATCCAGGATCTGACCGAAGCGACGTGAAAAAGACGGAAGCAAGAGACTTCTCGACCTGTAAGAGTTGAAGATGGAGAAAGCATTAGGGAACACTAAAATCCTTTCAGTGACATTTTATTCAGTCGAATACAGAGTGGGACAAGAATGCTCATAGAACCAGAAAGTCACTTGTAAATGTTTATTGATTTAACGATTATTTATCTTGTTGTAGAGTCTCCGTGATGCAGCTTGTTGTAACACCTACAGAAGAGGATTACGAGAAAACGCGCATACATTTAGCAGTAATAACAAGTAGTCGTAATCAGCCCACAGAGGGTCTTCTACATGATTAGCGAATTAAACTTTGGTGTCGGTAATCAGCAAACATGAACTGGTGGGCCCGCAACATGAGCCATGTGACCTGTTTGCCGCCCACGCAAGCAGGTGCAACTCCAGCGCGCATCTTACTCAACATCTCCAGCATTACTCACCGGAACTAATGTGAGTTTATATATCCATCAATCCGTGGCAGGGCTACACAGAATGGCACTATAAATGTCTGAGCTTCGATCACAACTACTCATAAAGCACGTATGTAACACAACCGCGTGTTGAATCGGACCGAGCGGGGATACACAATACCCAAACGCGATAGAGAGTGAACTGACAGCTCGCGGAGAGCCATGCCTGCTCCCCACCAAAAGACCCGGCGCCTCCCCACCAAACCATACGGTTGGCGCGCGCGCTTCCAACATCCCTAGTATCGGGGTAATGGATATTTTATACTTCAACTCAACCCTTATTTTCAATTCCATCTCCGGAAAGCCAAGCATACGCTACACGTTATGGACTCCGATACATGCGGATGCAATAATGTATGATGCTGGTAGCGTTGAATTTGGCACCGGTAACAGTTTTCGGTTAATTATTGGATGGCATGCAACTGCGTTGGCGAGAATATTGAAATTGTTGCACTATAATGAGCGGTGGAGAATCTATTGTTTGCAGGGAGAATAACGCTGATGGTAGCAGGTCACTCGCAGATTACTCGAGCCGTGTTGGCCAGCGCGACCAGGTAGTATCAGGGGTTGCTGCCGGTAGCCAGTAGGTTGATCGATTCTAAAGCGGGAGCCATTGTTGCACGTCACGTCGCGCCTACTCGCGATCGATGCACAGGTAGATAGACTTAACTGAATTCTGCTCTACTGAATCAACGTTTCGGTGCAAAACAAAAATAATAGCTTTGTTCGCGGATGTTTCTGACAGTTTGGATCCCAAAGGGCGAGCGCAATATTCCTTTTAGTGTCCGCGGGTGAAATAGTCACAGTTCAAGCTAGATGTATGACCAGTGGCGTAACTTCATTTATATCCCTCATCCCCCCTTTCGGAACATTGTTCTGCTTGGTGTTTTTCAACACCTGGCGTAATAAAAAGGCAACAACAACAATTCCACGAACTACTTCTTTATACATTTCAGCGATTAGTAAACACACATTGATTTTACTAGCCAGAATGTGAGATATCTTACTACTCGCAAATTAAATAGCTCGGTCTTTAACCGTACTCACCGAGACAACAGGTTTACTAGCCAGCGTTATTATACTGAGTAAGTTTGGCAGCAGCGAGTAAATTTGTCAGCGAGTAACTAAAAACTCGCTCAATGTAATCGAACTTTTTGTGACTACCATCAGGAACATCGAGAGGCGGGAGAAGCCGGTTCTAATTACAGGGGCCCGGGCAGATATAAGAGCCCGGGAATAGATTTTTTTTTTCCAAATCACTCTCCAATTTTATTATTTGTGGTTTTATATAATTTCTTTGTCCTTAATTGTAGTACGTAATAATAAACTAAATATTAGTGGTCCAGGCCCCACACCCGATTTCACTGCGCACTTTGTTTATGTATTAAGCTGTCATCAGTCGGAGCCCCTTTATGGCACTCGGTAACTAGAGAGTGGACAAAAAAAAAAATAAATAAAAAAAATTAAAAGACAATTTCTCCACAGTCTATCTATCCGTCTATTTATTTATTTATCTGTCGTTGAGCCCGTAATTATCGTTTTCCGGAGAGACACCCACAGTTTATGGACGGTTGCGATCGGCCAAGCAGAACCTGTAACTTTATTTTTACACAAATTATTTGAAATAAGCAGGAGTTGAACTTACGTCCATGACCTTGCTTAGCGGACAAACAGCAGATAGATACAAGTGCTTTAACGCTTGCAGCCACAGGCGTGTAAGTCTACCCCCTTATTTTTATTATTATTTTTTTTTCTTATCGTGCTAAAATGCCAGGTATTCATTGTGCGGTCGATGTATAAAAGATTCGTCAAAAGTTTGCGTACCACCTATTGAACTGCCGCGTAATGCTGCATTGTTACGCATCCCATACTTTGAGAAACATTCTGTCCTATTTAGAGGCGCATTGTTAGTTGAATTTGGTTAATAAACTGAGTATTCTTAATTAAATTAGGAGAGTCAGGGTTCATCTTCTGGTGGTCTTTTCCAGATTTCTTTCCAGACTCTCCTATTTGTCGTGAAGGTTTTAATATCTGTCCATTTGACCCCTCACCTCTCTGTCGCTTGTCTCACTTCATCTTTCCAAATCTTAATTGGTCCTCGTCTTCTTCTCTTTCCTATAGGTCTTTTTGTGCCTCAAATGTTGCTTTGGCTATTCTTTCATCTCCCATTCTTTGAACATGCCCTAGCCATCTCATTTTACTTTCTTGAATTAGATATTCTACTGATTTCGTCTGTAGTTCTTCCCTGAACGTCGCGTTTCTAATTCAGTCCATCTTTGTCTTTCCCAATATTTTTCTCAAAAATCTAATTTCCATACTTCTAATCTTACTTTGATGTTTAGTAGAGGTAGTCCACGATTCACTGGCATTTGTGAGTGTTGGCACTGTCACCTTTTTGAACACCTCTACTTTCACCTCTGTGGGGATTGGTTTATTTCCCAGGAATTTACTTCTGATAGCATTAAACAATCTTCCTGCTCTTCCTATTCTTTCTATTAGTTCATCATTTAGGTCACTGCCAATGTTTATTGTTGCTCCCTAGTATTTGTATTTATTATTTTTCTTTAGTTCTTTATAATACACTTCTATGTTATGTTGTAATTCTTGTTGGTTTTCTGCCACTACGATCATGTCATCTGTATAACATAGTTCTGTGACTTTTACTTCTTTCATCCTCCAATATCCTACCTTGTTTGGTTTTGTTCTCTTTTTACACTGTTTCACCACGTCATCAAGCACTACTGCGAAAAGGCCTATATGTTTATTATGAATATGTGTATAGAAAATTGTAATTTTCGTGGTATTTAATAAGTCTTAAAGCTGGACATGCGAATTAAAACTATTGAACTTGGTACCTTGTTACAACCTTCATCCGCAAACGAAGCTAATTTTAATCTTTGGTTTGTGTTGCCGCACCCGCTCTTGCGAAGACAGCTTATCACGGTGGGTGACATTGTAATGAGAAACAAGGTTACCCATATTGATATCAAACAAAGTAATTTCGTTTATACACAACGTGAATCAAATCAAAACGTTGGGGGACCCCACATGGTTATCCCTAGTGTACTAGCATCTGCGTCCGGTAGCAGTGACTCACTAAACCCTGGAGGAGCCATCGCTCTTAACAATCCGCACGTCTCATACAGCCCCATGATTAGAGAACGGTAATTTCAGTTCGGATATGACGCGGGTAACGTGCCTTGATTATTCAGACGGTAACATGTCAAACGCACGGACGACTCAAGTGACTATTGACAGGACCACCAGCTACCAACCAAAGTGCCGCATGTCTATCATGACACTATCCATACACGTTGGGTGATAGAACAGTTACTGTGTTATGATTTAATCTCATGGGACGTAATCTCGTTATTCTAATCTCAGTAGGTAACTAAAAAAATGATTATCTATTTTCTGTGACATTGTGTCACGGTAAAAATCTAGAATTCTCGGTAAAATTTTGTAAAATTGTTTTTCCCAAATGCAGACCAAAATTAGAAATTCGGGAAAACAGAAAAATTGCTCTTTGAATCTTGAAGTACTCACAATGGGAAACAAATGTCAATATTCGCATTATATCAATCAGAAATTAACTTTTCCTGCGACTACTATGGAACTGTTTTATTTCGATATTGTTACTTGACAGGAAATTAGCTTAATTTCGCATGATACCCTTATGCGCGCGTAAGCGGTGCAGTAATGATAAATTCTGACCAATGCGCATGTGCAGTGTGAGAAATTTTTTATTCCCGTACTGGTTGCGTGCGCATTAATGGCTGTTAACCATATTTATATTTTATTTCTTCATTATTTATTTATTGAATAATGGTAACCGGAGGAAAAACATTGCGAGCAACATGCAACAAATGCATTGTATACATAAAGCAGTAGTTCTCAATCTTTTTCAGGGGACGGCACTCTTACTATACTTTAAGATATGAATAATTCAAGTTGCTCTATCCTAATTTCTCCGTATTATAATTGTATTAAAGTTCGTTAATTTCAAGAGAGATACAGAGTACCATAAATTACATCATCAATTCTGCAAAAGAAAACAGCTGAACACATTGACGTACATAAGAATTTTAAACAATTGTTGTGGATATCAAACAAACAAAATTATGTATTTCAAATAAATTTTTACTCATTTTAGTACAAGGTATACCTTGAAACGTACGAGAAATAAATAATAATAACGGAAATAAACAAACAACATCGCACAATTCGCGTAGTCAAAAACAAATTAAAGTAAGTGACGCAACTGAAATATGTTAAACTAACTGTTGATAACGTAATGGTCGAAATTTGATTTCTGCACAGGAGAACCATTAACTTCCGCCGCAATGCGAAACTCGTGGCGCCTTTTTTATATACCTACGGCAACCTGGTTGAGAACCACGGCCTTAATGTAATGTTTGTACTCATTACATTGTTTTATAAATCTTCAAATACAGCAAAAACTTGTTTAAAATTATGCTCCATTTATTAACAGTTACTATTATATTCATTATCACGGCTGATCTACGAAAAATAACTTCATGAATTCCCGGTAATGTGATTTCACGTTCACGATTTCCCGAAAATGTCGGATATTTAGAATCCCTGCTCATGGTTATTCTGGTTAATTAGATACACATAAACAGCTAAACTGTGAAGTATATTATGAATGGTTGTAGCGGGTATATATAGCGCAGTTAACTATAATAAAAGCTTGTGCACATTATACGAGTTATTGTAATTGCAGTGTACTCGACAGAATGTGTTGGCAGCACTAGCAACAATCCAAGTGAATTCTTGGTAGAGTCCCAGAGAATCATCTCGCCCCGCCTCTGGGAGATTGATAGGTGCCGACTGTAAGACAGGTCCATGATGGATGAGCCTTAAACGGTGCTCCGTTCTAGCCGTTCAAATCTGCAATTTTCCTAGAAGCAGCTGTTAGTATTCGATGGCGCACTTGGCGCGACCATATGCGAGATATCTCATGTGCGTGGATGCGTCATGAGTTTAAGTCGCGCAAGATAAAGATACAGCCCCTCTAGAACCACGGACACTGTGGTGTGCTGACTAGCGATCCGGTTTGTACCACCGCATACATCATTACGCTACGCATATAGCAAGCCAGTGAACATTTTATGAAAAGCTACGCGAGCCGTGCATCTTTAAATAATATTTACGACACCACAAATCACTGCCGTGAAGGCCGCGCAAGCAACACAAATCAAATGATCCTGCATAATGAACGGTGTCTTCTAGCACTAACTACCGCTTCAAAGTTCCTTACAATATAACCGAGTCCAACCAGACCACACAAGATAAAATCTATACGTCCTTCGAGCAGCATTAATTATGCACTCAACAACACTCCGCCTCACAATCGTTTTTCAATTACCTACCAAAATCTAAAAGATCTGTATGCCCACAGGTCAGTCGCGACCTATAGCCGTAGTCCATTCACAGGTTAAGAGGTCACAGTTTAAACAATCTGTTTTGTTGTGTTGTTTTGGGCTGTAGTGTTCTTAGACGCGTCACAAATGAAGTGGTACAATGTTTTATGACCTTCCTGTGGGAATATATGACCGGGACACAAGTGCAATAACCGGGTCTCGACATACACATCGACTCAAGGAACAACTAAATGGATTAAACAGGATATAAATTTAAAGTTTTTAAATTTATGTTACTTATACTTTTCTATTACAAGACAGTTATGTCAGGTATTCCATGATATGATGGATGGTATCTTTCCATCACACATATAATTCATTTCCTTGTACCAATGGCGCATCTAGCCTACGATCTTAGGGGGAGTAATATCATCTAATGCTTATAAGCTAGATTTTATTTTAATTTTTATTTTACAAATTTCGGCCAGACAACAGGACATGCCCAATAACAGTGTGGCACTAGTATAATTAATACATCTTTAGATGTAACACAAATTACAATAACAATAAATGTTCATATTTTTGATGTTATAATAGCAATTATAATAATGGTAGAATACATTTTTTAAACTGTGTGAGATTTAGCAAAAATATATCAGCCATTTATTGAGATATTATTAAAGATTAAGCATATTCTCTTCAGCGGTGAGTTAAAAGCCGAGTTTGTTCTGTTAAAAGATAAGTAAAAAAGTTCAGTATTTCTCGTGATGTAGTTAGGGATGTGTAAGCGAAAATGATCTAGTATAATAGCGTCGGCGAATCAGTGCAGTTACGTCACACGACGTAACAAACAATTGCATTCTTCCAGACAATACAGTCGTGTGTCACATGACGTAACTGCATTGATTCGCCAACGCTAGTATAGTGTTGGGCAATCAACAATATTATTTATTATTATTATTTTTTTTACATTTATATTTTGACAAATGTACTGAAATTGCGAGTTCCTGTAACGCAGTTGTTATTTGTGAGTTTGTTTTTATTATGTACAAATAAAGAGATTATTATTATTATTATTGTCATGAGAGTGGTTTGATGTAAATGCCAGTTTCTAATTTAACAATAGGTTTTATTAAACAAATATTATTTAGAATAATAATAATTATACTGTTAGTGGTTCAGACGTTTTAAAGATTGTAGCAAAAATTCAGTCAAAGATGATGAGAGATTGGATAGATAGGCAAAAATGTTGTTCATGTTTGTGAATTAATGCGTACCTAGAGAGTTTTCAGAAGAAGTAAAAATTATGCTCTTCGGGTCTTTTACTTATTTTTGAGACAGAAATATGATATTGACACAATGATCTGTCTTACCTTACTCTCCGACTCACATTGAAGCAGTAGTGGAAAATTCTAGATGTCGTAATTACTAGAATTATGTATTTTTTACCATCAAGCTTCTCTCAGTCAATGAACTGGACATCGTCCTGTTGAATTTCGTGACAAAAGATATTTTTGTGATCGAATTATCCTGTCCGGCTGAGAACATCTCTCTCGAAGAGGACGAAAAGAGAACCAAGTATCTGGACATTTTGTCCGGGATAAGAAAGATGTACCCGGATTATTCTGTAAAGCTCTTAGTCTTGATTTATATTGGTATATATTTCTCTGGGTATATTTGGTGGCCTTAAAGCTGCTTCCAAGAGGGGGGACCATCTGCTACCTCTCTGGTCCGCAGAATGCAAAAAGCAATAATACAGGGCGACCTCTACGACGGCTTCCCTGAGGGCCCCACTCTAATGCCATTCTGGAGATGTTGTTTACTGCCTTCCGGAGGGTACGCCCAATCCAATCCCACTTTCTTGCCTGGATTTCCAAGTGGATAGGTTATTGTGCTGTCGATTCCCAAAGATGAGTATTGGGAATATGATCTGACCAAGTAATGCGAAAAATTCTGCGCAGATATCTGTTAATAAAAACTTGGAACTTATGGGTAATTTCTTTAGGGACTTTGCAAGTTTCCCAGCCATATTTCAAAACTGATTTTACGTTGATTTTAAATATATGTACCTTAATGTTGCGAGAAATTTTATTGGTTTTCCAGACTTATTTCAACAAGCCGAATGCTTGTTGAGCTTTAAGTATTCTGTTGTTCACGTCCCTCGAAGTTCTTCCATCCCTCGTTATTGGTACTACCGAGGTAGCAGAATTCTTCCACATCTTCAATCCGCATTACTTTGGTTTTCACTTTATTTATGCTTAAGCCAATTAAATTTGCCAAAGTATTTATATTTTCAAGTTTGGCTTGCATATCTTCGTCATTATGTGACAGAAGGCATATATCGTCTGCATAGCTCAAATCTTCCAAACTGTTTTGGAAGATTCCACTCTATGCCTCTGTGTTCTGTGAGAGCATTACAAAGAACCCAGTCCAATACGGTATTAAATCATAGAGGAGATAGTAGGCAGCCTTGCTTAAGTCCGCTTTTGACGGCAATACTTTTACTTCTAATCCCATTATGCAGAACTTGCGAACTTGCTTCAGTCTATACTAACTGGTTTTTTATATCAACTGTACGTCATCAAGTCTAGGTGTGGCAACCCATAACCTAGGGCAAACTTATGGGGTAATTACCCCCATTACCCCTCCACTGAGTCTGCCACTGCCTTGTACTACAATATTTATATAGGCATCGAGACAACAAATACAAAAGTGAATCAAAGAAGTTCGTTAGGTAGTTACGTGTATTACATATGGATTCGTTACAGTCTGTATTATAACATTGCGTATCAGATTTCAGTTTTGAATATTATAGTCACCCTCCGTGGAGTACGGTGCGTAGTCCTGACAACTCGCTGAACTGAACGCTGAATTGTGAATAGTATTTCTTGTTTCATATTTTCATGTCGTTATTGTGTTGTCCTGCGCGAACATCTGCCCGACTGAACAAACAATTGCACATTATAGTGAGTGTGGGATGAAAGGGAGTTTCTGAAACTCCTCATTCAAGGATTACCTGAGCTAATGAGCTTACTAAGTATAATTCGATACATCGTTGCTTGGTTGCCGTCTGCTCTGTTTGGAACAACTATGCGGGATATAATCCTCAACATTTGCAATGTAACCAAATATCTACATGATATCTGTAAGCCAACGTATCATAAACTCCGAAATATACCTGTATAAATCTGCTTCAAATTTACTGTTTGCATTCATAAAACATCTGATTTTAATTGGAGGAAATAATACCTTTGTTCTAAAATTTACGGAAAAGCTGTTGTAAGCTAGTTTAAATTTATAAAGCTTTTGTTTTAAATAAAATGATAACTTGTAAACAAACCTAGTTAAACTATGTTTTACTTGTTTTTTATTCATATTAAAATTTTGTATAATTCTATTTATTTTACAGTTTAAACGTTGCGGAATATAATGTTTCGTGTTAAGCTGATTAAAAATTTTGAAATGACAGCGAAAAACGGAAAACCGAAAGAATATAAGAATAGCGAATTGAATATAATTGCAACAGTATTCTCTTTTTATTATCTTATTTAAACAAGTTACTATTTGATCAATAATTCTTTTTTTTTATATATATGCACATGTTATTTTTGTTCAAAAATGAATTAAAATCAGAAAACTTCTATTGACGCGCAATTTATTATGTCATCGTAATTATTGTTTTGTGAGGGATATAGCGAATTTATTGTTTACCCGGAACTCGGACCCGGAATTATTTATTTACCGGGGACAGGGCCCGCTCACTGCAGCCCTGTGCATGGGGCCCACATTAACAGTTTGTCCGGGGGCTCAAATTTTTGGGCAGTAATATAACTGACCCTGATATTACATGGTACAATTAAATATAAAATGACCTTTTTATTGTGACTAGGAGTTGGGTTGGTCAAGCCAATCGGAGGTCGAACGTGAAGCCGGGGACTTCACCCCCGGCCTGTTACATTACATAAAATCACAACAGATCCATAAAATTTCTTTAGAGAACAACAAAAATTTTACTCCGATGCGTAGTTCTATTCCTAAAAAATTAAGGTTTATACAACATTCCCTTCGTCCGAAAATATAGTGTACAGTACTTAAAAAATGTGGGATTAACGAAAGTAATATTATTTTGACCATTTTTTATTTTTATTTCTAAATAAGTGGTTACTAGGCAACTAATAAACAAATGGTTTTGCATATGTCAAAAGTATTCACAAAAAAAAACAAACGCGTATTTTAGACAAATCAAAGTGACACCCCGCTGTTCTAACAAAATGGCGAATATTGATCAAAATTGTATTGAATTGCAAGAAAGAAGTCCAATCGACTTAAATCACAATCGCCAAATAGTCAAGATTTTAATGTATTGAATTTTTGCTTTTTTAATTCTATACAATCCTTACAACATACTGCTTCACCGAATACAATCGACGAACTGATTGAATGCGTACAAAATACATTTAAGGCATTAAATATACAAACCCTTATAATGTTTTTCTAACATTGCAAACTTATCTAGAAGCAACCATGTCAGCAAAAGAAGGAAATTTCTTTAAGATTCCGCACATTAATAAGGCAAAACTTCCTCGTAAAGGACGATTACAAACAACATTATCATGTTCCATACAAGCTGTGGAGACAGCCACGTCCTTGTTAAATTAAAACTTTTTGTATTATTCTTTGTTTTACTAGATATTTGTAACTATTTCATGAATAAAATCATTCTAATTAATTAAAATTGTAAATGTTTATTTTCGGACAAGAAAGAAATCAAAATGTATACCATATTTTCGGATGGAAGGAGTATTTCATAGCCCTCATATTCCGCAATCACCAATTGAGATCATATAATTAAATATAAACTTTACACAATATTTATAAATTGGTTTACTATAACCAAATTTTTGTCTGCCATATGAACCTAAAAATTTTTAAGTTGGCAATGAAAAGTAATAAGAGATGGAAGGTATAATATTTATCACTATCTCTTATTTTTTACCCCCACTATATTCTGTAGTATCAAAAGTTGAAATGACGTCAGAGTTGGATAGTATTGAAAAAAGTATTGAAAAAAGTATAATGTGGAATGCTTGCCATAGATATGTGCCAAATTTTTCCCTTCTACCTATTAATTATTAAGCTGCATGCGCAACTTATCAACATATTTTTTAATAGTTATTTCCTTCTAAATTAGATATTTAGAAATTCTTCTATGTAAATATCTTTTTGTTTCCAACTTAATAAGTTATGACGACCCTAATATCTAAAACAGTATATATTTACATTAGTTATACGCTTATTAGAAGACATAACCTAATTGAAAATGGGCTTATATTATTTTGGTTGACATTTAACTAAGAAAAAAAACACATAAATTATGTTTATGGCTTGAACATAAAAAAGTAAATTAAAGAAAAATTAAAAGACACAAAAACTAAAAACACTTAAAATTTATTACTAAAAAAGAAAGTACCGCATTTGGTCATTAAAAAGATGTTATATTTTCGTCAAAAAAGTGCGAAAATTATAGTTATGATACAGTAACTAATTTTTAAGTAGCTAAAGGGCGTAGCACACTAGAACGCTATCCAAGTTTTAATTTTGTAGCTTTTTTTCAGGGTTCACATCCTTAAATTTTGACTTATCACACAGTATTTGAATATTATTGACCACTCGGAATATTTTGTTTGCGCATGTACATTGTGTTATTATGATAGTTGACAGTTTTACTTTGAAAAGTTTATTTGTGAGGTTTCACTAAATTAATTAGTTTTTCTTCCAAAATCATATTTTTTAAATATTATATTCAAAAATAACAATTATACAAGAAACTAACCTGAACGTAAACAAAAGACAAAGACGCAACAGCTGAGAGCGAGAGAACACCAGTTGGCGCACGCGCTGTTTGAAAAACCGGGATAGAAAGACAGAGGAATCATGTTCCATTTGCGTAGTCCTTAAAACCTAGGTTTCTTTTTCATACTATCACACACAAATGACTTCAAATCGAATACAAAAACTTTAATTTTCCAAGTTAGACGTTAATATTAACTCTAGTATGATAAGACCTAACACACAAATTATCTTTCTCCGTTAAGAACAGGATTTTCCATCTAACTTGTATACACGTCCACGCTCGACCTACTTTTAGATGAATACTTATTCTTCTTTGTCTGATATTTAGACTATTATGTCATCCCTATCACGTGTTCTATCCGCTATAATATTTTTATATACAAGAATAAACATTTCAAGCCTGATTGGGAATTGAACCGGTATTCTATAGATTTCGCGTCCAACAGTTCACGCCAGTGAGCTATAAAATTGTGTGAAATTATGTATCCTATCTACCTCATTTATAGCTTGCTGAAGCATTCTTTCTTCAGTATATTCGTTAACCGATTGTATTGCAGTATCTTCTGCGAAAGTAGCCAATGTTGCCTTGTTCGTCATTGGTGTACAGTTTTGTTATTTAATTTATGTTAATTATAATCTAGTAATAAAGATGGGCTGTGTTAGGCGCAAATAGCCATCTTTGCTGTGCGCCAGAAATTTTAACTAACTATCTCTTTGGTGTACGCGAGATAAAGTAATGGCCCCAATATACTGCTCTGTGGTACCCCTGCCTTAATTTCGTACAAATCGTAGTATTAGTCTTCTTGCTTAATCCTGAAAACTAACTGGTATACAGGAGATAAAGTATTGGCCCCAGTATACTGCCCTGTGGTACCGCTGCCTTAATTTTGTACAGATCGGAGTATTCGTCTTCTTGTTTAATCCTGGATAGCATTTTCGCAATGAAGTCCAGCATATTCTTAAGGAAGATTTTTTCCTAGCTTGTGGTTTAGTTCTTGATGCTTACCTTATTAAAATACTGTGTAATATATATATATATATATATTATTTGAGTATTTAATTATGTTTGAATTTAATTCTAAATTGTAACTTTATGTAATTTTTAATAATAAGTATGCTTATCAACCAACTCGGAAAATTGAAAAACCCATTTGAGCGAGCTGGATCCAACACACCACCGTCTATACCAGTGTTTCCCAACCAAAAATGCACCGCGGACCAGTATAATATATAATTTTCTAACGCGGACCACTAATAATAATTGTTGTTTCATTTTTTGCAAGAAATATATTTAATGTGCTACTAAATACATTTATTTTATTTGTAGAAAATCACAAGTTTACACAAGTTTACAGAAAACAAACTAAATATAAATTATTTACAAAAAAATATGCATAATATTTAAAAAAAAAACTGCAAAAAACACATATAAAAACTTTCGCGGACCACTAAAATATTTCTGGAGACCACTGGTGGTCCGCGGACCACCTGTTGAAAAACACTGGTCTATACAACTGTTGATTTCACACTAGATGCATTCACGGATGAAAAATCCCAAACATCTAATAGTACGACGCAGGAGATCATTATTCGTTCTGAACGGTTCTGAACAGCCAACCAAAATCGCAATTGCAATCGCAAAAGCAATAAATGAAATACATGTTGTATTTCCTTTATACATAGTTATTTCGTAAAATATTGCGTAATCATTTGTTTAAAGTAATTTATACTTATTGGTAATATTATTTAATTTAATTTTTAATATGAGTTGACGGCCCGTGTGAACCTATGCGGAAATTACTAAATACTAAAAATATTAAATACTAAATGCATGAAAATTGAATAACTGTCTCCCGCGAGTCAGTGCACGCCGGCTCCAACACACCACTGTGCTTATATATCGTTTATAGCTAATATCATTATTTTTTACTCTCATCTTCCTACAAGTCGATGAATACTCATATTTTTACCATTCTATTCTCTTTTATCTCCATTAAGTTGCAATTATATACCACAAAAAACGAAAACAACACTCTTCAAATTTTGTAAAGATAACTTCTTTATTTCAAAATTGAGAAGTGTTTTGTTTAGTAAATGAGTTTCATTTTTGATAGAAAAAAGCTAATACATCTAATGTTACAACAGCTGCATAGAATTTCATTCTGGGAAGTAACAAGAATATTTTGATAGATGAGTCATCATATTGTGACAAATTGGGCTATTGAAGTATCACCTGTCAATATAGCAACAATAATTTCTTTTAAAATATACCTGTATTTCTTTGTTCTCAAGAGTTCTTCAAAAAGAATCGGCCACAAAGGGGTTTTACTTTTAAGTAAAAATTAATTAATTTCTATTGTTACAAAATTAATTTAAAAATACATAATTACAGATCTGTTAATAAACAATCATTAAATGAACGGTTAAGTTTTCTATCCAGAGTCCCGTTGTAATGAATTTATGAATCCCATATGTTTGGGTTTATTAGCCTCGGAGCTAATAACTGAAGTTTTTTTCTTTAACAATGTGTTGAGTTTTAAATTTTTTTTTCCTTGATAGCGTTCAAGGAGGTTTCAGAAGTGCTATTTCCATACATTATTCTTTCTCGCTCTTCCTGTGCATTGTCATCTAGACCAGTGGTTACCGAATAGTGCGTCACGGCGCTGTAGGGCGCCAAAGTGAACTTATAGGGGCGCCGAACTAAACTCATAGGGGCGCCGCACTATAATTAATATTTTCGAAGAAAAACACGGCCTTGGATTAACGACACATTAAACGTCCTAATGTAATTAACAAGCATATAATGGGGGCTATATTTCACGAGAATGAAGTTTACCACGCGAGCCGAAGACGAGGGTTGTAATCATCCGAGTGAAATATAGCCATTATATACGAGTCAAATACAATATTTTATCTACAACTTTATAGTTTTATCATTAAAAATCAGTAAATTTAATTTAAAAACACTGATATTCTGAGCGTCTATTGTTTAACTTCAGAACAGAAGATGGTTGCCGAACTATCAACTGATTGTATTGTACAAGAATGTTTAAAATACTATTATTTATTGTTTTATTTATTCTAACTTTAGGTTGGCATCAATGGGATGAGCTGAGAACACCTGGTGGATAAAAATTGTTTTGTTTATAACCTCAAAATTGCATTTAACGCTGGCATGTCCGCTGAAGTTTCCACATTAGTTGAACAACGAGCTGTGATCCGGTTTTTGCTTTTTGAAGGTGAAAAACCGGATAAAATCTTTTCTCTAATGATTTTACAGTACAGTAAAATTTGTATGATTCGCGTAAATTTGTATAAGTGGGTAGAGCAGTTCAAAAGTGGTCGAATCTCAGTGATTTTCGAGCAACGTCTTGGCCGACCAGTTGAGGTGTCAACTCCTTCGCTTGAAACCCGCATTGACGACATTATTCGTAAAGACCGACGTATTACTGTTGAAGATATATCAAAAAAGTTGCAGTAAGTGTTGGCACAGTTCATCGCGTTATCATTGACAAGCTCAAGTACAGCAAAACAAGTGCAAGGTGGGTCCCGAAACAGTTAACGCAACAACACAAATAAACAAGACTCAAAGTGTGTACAGACTTGAAAGAACGCTATGAAAGGGAATGGTACTTTTCTAAATAAGATTTTAACTTATGATGAAACTTGGGTTTACCATTTTGAACCAGAATCGAAAAGACAAAGCATGGAATGGAAGCACACCAGCTCACCTGTCCGAAAGAAATTCAGAATGCAAGCATCAGCGGGAACAGTCATGTTGACCACCTTTTGGGATACCCGAGGTGTCGTCTTTTGTGATTATTTGGAAGATCAGCGTACAATAAACAGTGCCGACTACTCAGACATGCTGATGTACAAAGTAAAGCCAGCAATGAGAGAAAAACGTCGCGGTTCTCAAAGAAAAGGCGTGATATTGCTCCATGACAATGCTCGCCCTCATACCGCCAAGCTGACCCAAGAAACCGTTAAAAAAAAATGGGTTGGGAGATACTTTCTACATCAATTTGTCTCTTTAATTATTGAATGTCCCTCGTACTTTATAAATTTTATATTAAATGTACTGATTTCTATGCACGTCCTATGTTTGTGCTATGTATCTATTATAAACAAGTCTTAACTTGTAAACCAAGCGACGGATATTCGCCTACTATGAGTAAATTATAGCTAAAGGTCCATTCTACAAATATATGACTTAGCTACTATGTTCTATCACAAAAATTAGTTGTAGATTTCGTACTTGGGGGTTATTTTTGCTGTCATCTAAATCTGCCGCAATTCACTAATAAGTGCTGCGGGTCAAAATGTTTTAATTTTTGTAAAAACACTTGTGCCAATTGGCATACTTTTATCATCAAGTATTTTCTCTCCTTTTTATATTAACTTTATTCATGCTTCTTATACTGCATTTATTATCCTTATATTTGTAAAAAAAATAATGAATATTTGTATATATTTAAACAATATATTTTTCTCCCGGTATAAATTTTTTTTCCTAACACTAAGTGCGCAGAGACAAAAAGGTTAGAAAACACTGGTACAGTCAAGCAAACAGACAAACAGATACAGTATTGACGGTACAGGAGTTTCTCGATTATACCTACGAATTTCTAAAAAATGATATACATCAACTTGATATATGTCTGTATTTACTTTCAATGCGTGATCAGAAACAAAAACCTGATCTTATTGTTCCGCTCATTAAAGCTTTGCTTTAACGTGACACCTTGGTTCCACACAATACCCATCATAAATAACAGAGCATTGTATTGTAATGAGGCCAATTAAATCTCGATATATCATAATTAATTGATAAAATATAAGAGTCTTGTTTTTGAGTGGTCAAACTCGTGCGATGCGGGTCGGGTATGTTTCAGCGAAACACTGTTGTTTCACTTGTTCCCCTCCTGAATAGAAATCTACGTGCTTTATAACGTCAGTGGATCAGTGACTAAGCATTATCCACCGCCCTTCAGACGTAACGTGGATTCCATGAGTACTTCTTGCTGAATGTTATTTCGCTCACGGTATGGTGTCCATTATGCCGTAAATAGCTTCCGTTAATCTAATATATCATAACAATATACATCTCGTCTCCTATTGATGAAATTAATTAATTTTGTTTGAGTTTTAATTGCTGAGTAACTCATCTTCAAACAGGTGAATTTTTTTAAAATGGGGTTTCGAATGTAGGTTATTATAACCTACATTGTATTCTTGTCATTCTGACCGATGCAGTAACTACTGTGACTACTATGGTCCTGTAATATAAAGCACTGGCAAGTTGGATGATCTTTCTAGCACCTATTAGAAAGCTCGAAAACTAATTTTTCACGAGTATATAATAGTTGTACTTAGGGCCGGTTTTACAATTAGGCGAGTCTAGACGACTGCCTAGGGACGCCACGTGATAGGGACTCCGGAAGGCCATGAAATTATTACTTTTATGAACTTATGTGTAGCATCTTTATTCTTTGATACCTTGTTGGACTGGTTTCTTCGTAACGCTCTCATAGAATATAAAAAAATACAGTGGAACTTCAAAAATCGCTTGGCTTTTTGAGCTTTGCAGATGATGTGGATTTGGAAAATTTTATAACCACCATCTTAGAAAAACATATATATTATTTAAAATAGAGATGAGGATATTTTTTTGGTCATTTCTTGTATTTCAGAAACGAAGACCTTTTTTTTAGATCATCACTTCAAATTTAGAAACGAGAACCTTATTTATAATTTAAATAATTTTGTTTTCTGGGCCCACCCCAAAAAAAGTAATATATGCGCGCCTAGTTGGTCGTGTCCGTAAATGGGTTTGTGTTAAAAAGTTTGAACGGGTTGCGGACATAAATAAAGTAACTAGATCTATCTGACCAGTTTCAAAATAATTTATTTCTTCATCAGAGCTACACAAATATATTGAAATGAAGTACAAGAGCTAGTTATACGGTGTAAAAACCCTAATCTAATAAGGTAAGGTCATTATAAGTAGTTAAAATAAATAGAAAGTAGTTAAAATGGCAGAAGATATATGCCTTCTATCACATAATTACGAAGATATAAGTACAATCCAAACTTGAAAGTATAAATAGTTTGGCTAATTTAATTTGCTTAAGTATAAATAAAACGAAAACAAAAGTAGTGCGGATTAGTACTAATAATATTAAGAGATTTCTCATCAACGGCAAAGACCTAGAAGACGTGGAAGAATTTTGGTACCTCGGTAGTGCAATAACGAGAAATGGAGGAACTTTGCGGGACGTGAACAGCAAAATACTTAAAACTCAACAAGCATTCAACCTGCTGAAAGAAGTCTGGAACTCTAATAAGATCTCTCGTAATACTAAGGTCCACATATTTAAAAACAATGTATATATATAAAATTTATTAATTCTTATGCTTACAACTAGTTAACAATTCTTATTGTTTAAGTATCGAAAATATTACATTTTTTCTTAAACTTAAACTCCATTTGTTGCTTATATAAAACATTTATAATACGCTAAATTAACATTAAATAATGTAGACAGGGAAAAATATATGCAAAAACCTGTCACGTTTTATACATACATGGTTGTGTCATTTTTTTACTTTCATGTCATAATAGTATATGTTTCGTTAGTCTGTGTTTATATTTTCTAAACGGTAGCGCACTTATTTCATAGTTACCTATGTCTTTGATTATGGGGTACTCACTCACTAAACACTTAGAGAAGAACTTGTCTGTGAATTTAAAAATACTGTCTTTTATATAGTCTGTTTTTAGTTCTTCGTGGATCTTTGTAATCTTGGTCCATCGGGGGTAGTTGCCTGCGAACCTGAGGCACTTATTCTGGGTTATTTGCATCTTTTGGTAATTGGCGTTGGACGTGTTGCTCCAGACTGGACATGCGTAAATTAATGTTGGCTTTATGACTGTTTTGTAGAGAAGAATTTTATTTTTTTACAATGTAAAATCTGTTCTGAGGTATGGCTGTGACACTTGAAAAATTACTAAAGAAATTACCCATAAACTCTAAGTTGTTATTAACAGAATTCGCAGAATTTTCCGCATTACTTGGTCAGATCATATCCCAATACTCATATTTGGAAATCGACAGCACAACAAAAACCTATCCACTTGGATATCCAGGCAAGAAAAGGGAATTGGATTGGTCAGACCCTCCGGAAGGCAGTAAACGATATACCCAGAATGGTAGTAGAGTGGAACTCTCAGCCAAGCCGTAGTAGTGTTCGCCCGGATCCACATGGAGGAGAACCGTACATAAAGAACTTAATGTCCATGGAACTACCTGGCACCAGGGGAAGAGGCTTGCCTGTACTATAGTTTTCATTTCCCGTCGTCTACGGTGAAAGCCACTTGCCGAGGGGGACAGACTGGACAGAAAGATGCTCGAAAGACCCTGCATCAGATCTGCCATGGTTTAGTTAAGCCGAACTAGCCTGTCCGCTATGAAGTAAGCCCCATAGAATCGTTCCTCTGCGGTCATAGAGGCTAACATGGTTTTTAATTGGTAGGCCTTCGGGAGAAGCCGACACTACCAGCATACTGGTGCTTATAAAAAGTTTCCAATACATAAAAAAAGAGGAAGAGGCTTGCTCTTGTACCCGACGGCGCGAATTGGGTAATTAGGCACAAGATATTTTTGAAAGATCCTATGAAACCCATTGCTAGATAATCTAATCCTAAGTTTCTGCCTGTTTCTTCTTTGTAAGAACTGAAATTATAATAAGATGTTTTGGTTTTTTAGTGGCATCATTTGTACCCTTGTGGTATAACTACATCTTTAATCAGATATTTTAAATAAGGGCTGATGCAAAATTTTATTCCCCTGTGTTGACATTAACAAAGCAGTAAATTTCTTTTTCAATTTACACTATACGCAGATTTAGCATTACCTTAGAATAAATGCAAGAAAATAGAAACCCCCAAATGCTTGTATCAGATATTCGTGAAATCGTAACTTTTGCTTCGCGCCTCTCTCAGGAATTATAGTCTCTGATGAATCACATACTTTGCGTTCATCATTTGGTTTTATGTCTTTTCAAATGGCTTATTCCAAGAAAACCATAAAGATGTACATTCACGAACAACCTTTACATTGATATAAAATGAAAAAATTGGTAATAAAAAGATTCGTATATTATTTTAACACGTTACACGAGTTTGATTCTTAAATACTTTATATAAAAAGATGACGAATTTATTAAGGGTGAAAAAAATCGTTATTTTGGTTACAATAGAATTTTATTTGGTAATCATAAATCTAGTCATGTAACATTAATTTGCAGACATCTCAATAACACTGCACTATGAGATGTATTAGAAAACAAATTTGTAAATGATTTATTCTAGAACTTTTTGAAACGAAGCAATAGTTCTTTCTTAACAATCGAATGAATGGCATCACTTAATTTTGAAGACATTTTAAAACGTGAAACGTGAAAAGTGACTTCGAAATGTGAAGATTCGGCTGTTTCGGGAAGAAAGAAGACTAGTGTTTCTGATTTCTAGACATTTTTAATTTCTCGAGAAATGACAAATTAAACTTATTTTCTCGAGAATTCTCCAGAAATCTCGAGAAAAATAATTATTAGTATATATATATATATATATCTTTTTTTAATGTTAAAAATATTGTAGAGGATAAAAACATGTTAAAATTATAGTATCAACTTTAAAGTACTAAAGTATTCATTTAAATAGCATTAGAACAAATGGATAACGGGGCTTAAAAATGATTACGAAAACTGTACGTAATTGCATATTAATTTAAAATACATATGTAATGAGAAATTTTCAAAAAATTAAGATAATAATAATAATAGTAATAATTATTTTATTTAACAGTCTTAAACTGAACAAAAAATGAAATGTAATTGATTATAATAAATAATACACTAAATTAAAATAAAATATTTTAGTAATAAATGCTAATTAGCTAAATATTATAAATCTCTTTTTATCTGTTTCCACAGTTGCATTACGGGAGACAGAAAACAAATTTTATCAAAGTTAAATTATAATCAGTGACTCACTAAACATATTTTTTTAAAATAGTTTTATAAAAGCTCAATGCGTTTAACGTGGAGTCGAGAAAATTTAACATTTCTCGAGAAATGGAAAATGAGAATTATAACTTTTTCTCGAGAAGAAACACTATAGAAGACGAAATGCCGGACAAAATGAGGGGCTAAAGCTACGACATAGCGTTAACATCGACGCTAGCATCTTCAGCACGGAGTTTACGATAGTAAAATAAAAGTCTGTTCGAAAAATTGAAGAGTGATGGTAACGAGATGTAAGGGAGACAATTACCCTCGAATATTACAGAAAATAATAAAACACATTAAAACAAAGCGCAATTTTTCACACATAAAAGTTCGATTATCAGGAAGAATATCAGCCCGTCCATGAGTACTCTGTCGTAGAAATGGGAAAAAAACATCGATGTATCGAAAACATCGATGTTTGTTTTAAAAACATCGATGTTTTTACCATCGATGGTCAGCTGGCGATAGTATCGATAAAACATCGATGTCTACTACCGATGTCGATGTTTAAACTTTGAAATTCAGAAACTACCGCTAGAGGCGCTGGAATCTTAAAAATTTAATTTTTATTAAAATTAGTACACAAAATATAAGCGCCATCTATAGTGATATAACAATACTAATAGTGTTAGTTCTTATTCTTCTTAGCAGTTAGCAGAATACGAAAAAATAAGAAGAAACTTCTAAATTTTGCAAACAATGCGAACGACCAAAGACGCCAACACACTTTTTCTTTTTGAGTCTTGTTGACACTTTCCCAGTTGTTATTCCTCCAATCCCTGGATTTTTGTAAGTTGTTATTAGCTATTTTTTTATATATTGAAGATGGCTTTTCCTGAACAAAATAATCAAAAGCTTCAATTAATCGGTAAAAGTAACTAGAATTGAAAATCTAGTTCCGCCTAAACCAAAGGAACAGACTTTATTTCAACTTAAAAAAGTATAAAAATAATTGTGTATGACAGTGTTATTTTTATGTTAAATAATATAAAATTAACATTAAGATTACTTTATTAGTATTGTAATAAAATCCAATATTTCATTTTAGAAATGTAAAAATAGTAAGGTCTGTTCCTTTGGTTTAGGCGGAATTAGATTTTCAATTCTAGTTACTTTTACAGATTGATTGAAGCTTTTGATCATTTTGTTCAGGAAAAGTCAACTTCAATATATAAAAAAATATCTAATAAGAAATTACAAAAATGAAAATTGCAGTTAGTTCCGCTTAATCGTTTGGAATAGACTGTAGGTACAAATTAGGATTATTATATTGGGTATAATAATGTTAATGTGAAATAAATTACTATTAAAAAGGAATATTTCTATTTCAAAATCTAATAAATGCTTTTTGTGTATTATATGTTACTTTTTTCGTATTTTATCTTTACATTATTAAATAAAACCTATATAATATAAATAAATAGCTTTTTTAATATTAATAAAACATCGATGTTTCCGATACATCGATGTTTTTCCTTCGATGTTTTTCCTTCGATGTTTTTTCAACATCGATAGTAAGGCGCCGATGTTAACATCCATGTTAAACATCGATGTTTTGCTTTCGATTTACAACCCTACTCTGTCGTCACTTAAACCAACCAACGAATCTATTGAGATATAGTAGAGAAATTATATGACTGTAGTTTGGAAACCACTGCTTCAAGTAATAGTCCATTAGTACTTCTGACCATCGCAATATAATTTCTCATGAAGTCCCTAAGTCACTTATCATTTATAATAATTTATGATTCACTACAATTTATTATGCTACGTCAGAATTAAAGCCATGAAACCTAAGGACAACAATAATGATAAATTTAATATATGAAGAATTTATTTATTAGAAAAATTTAAGTTTGCAACCCTTATTAATTCTGGTTAACAATTAGGAATGTCAACAGAGCGACCGAGCAGATTCCCCTCGTAGTTTCATTTGTGTTCACAATAATATATTTGAAAATATTAACCCTATATAATTTATTACACAGCATATTAAACAAAAATTCTTTATAATAATGATGGTATTGATATAATTTGTAATAAAATTCGCCACACCATTTTCTACTCTAGACGTATCTAGTGGTCTTTTTAATAGCATTTGCTGACGCCTGCATATTGCCTAGAATATCTATATAGGGATGCTCCCCCTATAATCTGTGATTTAGTGTTGTCTACTTAAATACAGTTATTGATCATCTAGAATATTTCTGCGAATGATATGATACATTGCAATTTCAAATGAAATCTTTATGCTAATTAATTGAATTTTCAATTGTGGTCAGAGTCTGATTTAACTTTGTTGACTCTGAAACATTGGCCTCTCAAGTTCAACAGTATTATTTTGACTGTTAATTGAATTTTATTTTTTTTATTATTATTTTGTATGGCATAATATCTAGGTGTCAGAGACTTACAGGTCGCGTCTAGCGCTCCTGGCATGGCCTTATACTTTTTACGGTAGCCGAGACTGCCGACTTTACGTGGCCTCTAAATCACGCCCCATATTCCCATTCCCTTTCAACCACAAGTAACAACGACAAAGTTCTGGACAAAAAGAAGCGATTATTTGAGGAGCACGCTACATACGACCGGAGTGAGTTAATCAATTAGTTTCATGCGACCTCAGAGTTTAGTTAGACAACTGATTGAGTTGCAGTTTCCAAGTTAGTGCGGCGATAAGGTAGTTAAGGTTAGAAAATACGTGGACTTGTCTAGTGATACACAGTGATATATCGATAAGAGTTAGCTGTGGATTAACCAGATCCAGGTCTGGAATGGATAGTTTGGACACACAGCCACGATCAATTTAATAAGTCCACACTGTATTCGCAAAATAGACTCACACACGAGTGTGAATGCATGCGTAAAATGCATTCACGAAAACAAAAAATAAACGTACTGAAGTAGACCAGGCTTAATTTTACTTCTACTAAAAGAAGCACGATGCTAAGAGGTCAGATGATACAGTGATCGAAAACGACCGACTAAAATACCGACACGAAACGAATGTATATGTAACGTACATTCGTGAACATGACTTGCTGAGCGGCAGGGCGTTTGCAGGTAGAACTGAGAAAAAATATTAACAAGACACAGTCGGTTCGAATGTTATATCGCTACTGTCCAACAAAGAATGCTGGACTGAGAAAACACCCACTTAAATATTAATAATTCGCGCGAGCTGGTGCAAACAGTGACTGCTTAACTTTACTAGTGATATTTAATAAGTGATATTTTGTAAGATAATTAGGGTTTAAGTTCAATATTTAATTATTTTAAAAAATATACAAATTAAAATAAATATAAATTCGTTTTATATTGTTGCCACTGAATATATTTTTTTGTGCGTTAATGTAAGCATCAAGAAATTTAATTTGATATCCAACTTTTTCTATAAAAAATACATACAGTCCGGCTATCTTAAGCTGACCGGTTAGAGAATCTACTGCGCAGAGTGCGACAGTATTACAAGTGAGAGAGAAATAAGTTGTGGCATCCGAGTACAGTCGGAAAAAATCGCACGATTGACTTTTTAACGCATGAGCACTTCTCAGTTTGCTATGAAAATTCATTTTTCCACTGACTGTACCACAAGACTGCTACACAAATACTAACGACGCTTTTATTTTACTGGCTACTGCGTAACCAGCCAGCTTAAAATAGCCGGACTGTATGTATGTTACGAGCAATATATGATAGCGATACGATGTTTTTAGTTTCAGTTCATAAGTCTCAATATTTTTGCTGTATGCGGGTCAAAGAATAGTATATGCATATCAAATTTCTACCGAAGAGACGGACAAATGGGTGACAGGGATTGTGACAGACACATGAAGGACGGTATAAGGATTTCTAGATTTTACCAATGAAATTTTAAATATGTTGTCACTTTTTTCGGAAGCGTAACACCTTTAAGTTCTGTCTCATTTAACATGTAAATCACGCACAGGATGAGGTTAACGCAATTGTAATTGTGGTTAGTAATAATTGAAATAATTAATTTAATAATTCCAGGAATAAGACTTCGTTCAATTGATTCAACGAACATAATTTTACAATTATTATTAAGACGTTTTTTTGCATGTCTGTATTTTATTTATTTTTTTAAATCTTAATATTTTTCATGCCAATATGAGTATCTTAAAATAGCAATCTTATTTTTTAATATTGTCTCTGAAGTCGGTCCCCTTAGAGCGAAGCCGTGCTTTGTAATGGCAGTTTTATATTTTCTTCTGCGAAACTTTCTTATAAGCATATTTTACATAGTCTTTATACTAAAGCAGATCTTATTGGTCTGTGTTACCAATGGCTGAGGGAAAATGCGTTTTAGATTACGCCCAGTTGGCCAACTGCTTATATAAATCACATAGAGGTCTAATCGATCGTTCTATAAGGCACAGATAAAACAGTTTTAATAGTAAGCCAAATTGCAACTACTCGACAAAACATATTGATACTATCCTTTATTTCTGGTGATTAGCATTATTAGAAATGAATTATAAATTAAAATTATTGACATAGGTATTCAAAAAAGAGTAAAATTTTAAAGGTGCGTACTGACTTGAGCATTTGTACGCGCACGGATTTTCGTGCGCGCAAGGATTTTCGTGCGGGTAAAAAAATTTGCACACACAACTTTCTAATCTGTGCGCGTAAAATCTCGCTCCGTGTATTTCAGTTATATCCACGCACATATTTATTTAAAGTAAGTAGTGTCAACGATGGCGGAAAGAAATGTTGTTGGCTTAACAAGTGTAGCGTACATAAGTCGCATTCAGCAGACTCATCGGTGACTTACCGGTACAAACTTACCGGTGAATTTGACTAAATGCACATTTTTTGACAGGGTTGTCGAACGGCGTATATGAAAACTACAATATCTAAACAATGACAGATTGTAATGACAGTAAATTTTGAATGTAAGCTTTTACAGTAATTTTAAAAGTACATGTGCTTTATATACGTCTCCTCAATATCTAAGTAAACTGACTTAACACTCAATTCCATAATTTTTTATTTGCTTTGTGCTTGATTCTTTGTTACTATAGATATAACTGTCAAAATGTCCACTGGTGAGCAACTAATCGTTAATGAAATCCGGTGAATAAAATGGCGACCGGTGAGTAAGTACGGTAACTCACTGGTAGATCAACGTAGGCATACAGGAAAAAAAATTACCAACCGGTAACTCACTGGTGAGTCTGCTGAATGTGGCCATAGTAGACTTAGTAAAAAAAAAAAAAAAAACGGTGGTGGATGACACAACTATATAGAAGCAGGGAAATATACAATAGTTTAAGTTTGCTAGCAGAACTGCAAATGCAAGAGGTTAGTGGACAATTTCAAAATTTTGTTCGAATGTCAGCGGCAGATTTTGAACTACTCGTTAATAAAGTTGGTCACAAAATTGGGAGAAAGACAAGTTTTATAAGGGCTGTTCCCGCGAAAGAACGATTAGCCATAACCCTACGTTTTTTGCAACTGGGGATTCGTTTACCAGCATACAATACATTTTTACTCCATTCCATGTTGAATATTTACTGGTGTTTACTTAAATTTACGCGCACAATTATATGATTGTATAAACCCGTACACACTGAGCGCACAAGTTCTTTGATCTTATCGGTGGGACCGACAAGCTTCGGATAGCATTCGTGGAAGGATTACTGTACGCGCACACAAATTATACCGCGTACTCACCTGAGCATTTGTGCGCACACATAATCCGTGCGCGTACAAATGCTCAAGTCAGTACGCACCTTAATACTAGTTTGAATTTGTCTAAGAATTGCGAAAACAGAGGTACTCAAACTAATCTACTTTGTCCGGTACTCAGGTACTTTTGCCTGCGAACATTTGGTTGCGAAGTTTAACTTAAAGACAGCAAGAATTATGTTAATTACTAGGTTATTACCCGTCAACAATGACGGATTTATAATATAAAAATTTCAATTGTTTGTATGTATATTTGGTTTTATTTTTTAACGCATCTTAATTTCATCGCCGGTCATAATGTTACCGACACTTGCTAATTATATAGTTAGATTATTTATTCACGAACTTTTTAAGATGGGAAAACGATTCATTTTTACTCAGTACATTACATTTATATTGTTAAAACTAAAAATAATTTGAGACGTTAATTTATGCCTACAAAACCCTAGACATTTCTGTAAATAATTATATTTGTAGATTCTTAGAAAATAAATCTGCAAAATATTGTTCATATCACTCAAAGGATATAGCAGTATCTAGAGTTTCCTGTTTATGCCTACGAAACCCAGAACATTTCTGCAAATAATTATATTTGTAGATTTTTAGAAAATAAATCTGCAAAATCTTGTTCATATCGGTCAAAGGATATAGCAGTATTTAGAGTTTCTTGTTTATGCCTACGAAACCCTAGACATTTCTGTATGTAATTATATTCGTAGATTCTTAGAGAAAAAATCTGCAAAATATTGTTGATATCAGTCAAAGAATGCAGTGTCTAGAGTTTCTAGAGTTTCTTGTTTATGCCTACGAAGTCTTAGACATTTCTATATGTTATTTTATCCGCGGATTTATAGAAAATAAATCTGCAAAATATTTTTCATATCGATCATAGCCCAGCAAACATTCAACTAACGGCCGAATGCTGGCAAACTGCTTTTATTCTGGTAAATTACTGGCACCAAAAGTAAGTGCAACGCCAGTATTAATAATGTACTTCACATTTGTATTTCGCATTTGTATTTTTTAGAAAATAAATCTGCAAAATATTTTTCATATCGATCATAGGATGTAGGAGTGTCTAGAGTTTCTTGTTTATGCCTACGAAGCCCTAGACATTTCTATATGTTATTTTATTCGTAGATTCTTAGAGAATAAAACTGCAAAATACCTGTCCATCAAGAGACCTCAAGAGTTCCCAGTTAGCTAGTCACGAGAACCTTAGGAAAAAATGACGTCACAATGTTACCCAGATCACAAACACACACTTGCTAATTATATATGCACGATGTTAATACAGAATTAAAAAATAATCAGGAAATTCTAAAATTAATAATAATTAGAAACTAAATAATTTCAGATTCATTACTTAATTAAGGTTTTATTTAATTCATCTTTTAGTGCCCATCCGGTTGGGATGTTGGCTATCATACTGGTAATTTTCACTTTGTCTACAGCTGCCCGGAAAAGGTCTATTGAGGTAGCTGAAAAGCATTGGCGCAGATTTTGCAACCAAGATACAAAACAGGGCTGCCCAGCTAGTTTATCGCGATCTATCGGTCGATCTTGGCGTGATTTTAAATAAATCTTTAGTTATCTCTCGCTTCCATATACTTAAAAATAAATTTTATAAATACAACCCGATCTGTAATAATTATAACAAACTTCTCGCTAGACTACTTTCAAATGTCGCTTGATGGAACTTAAGTCGACCCCATCCCTATCAATGACGTAAACCCGTGATCGCACATCAAAAAAACACTAATTTATAAAAATAAACCGAAAAAAAAACATTATCTTAACAAAAATCCTAACCAACAAAACTAAAAAACAAAGAACCATTTTCTAATCATTTTGCATAAAATTCGTTAGCGGTCAATGTGCTAACCGTATCGCGTTGAGCTAAAAGTGCAGCTTAGGAGGGCCTATGAAGAATCTTCATAAACATTTTTTTTTTAAATTTCGTTTTGCTTATTAGATAATTTTTACATGAAAAACAGCTTCAAAATTGTTAAAAGTGATGCATTTTTTCAAAATTTTATTCCCGGGAGAGGACCCCTTTACCCCGGAAAGACACTCCATCCCCCCCACCTAGGGTTGCCAGGCGTCCGGATAAAGCAGGACATAGTTAGGCTTTTTGATTGCGTGTCCGGCCAAAATAAACGGTGTCCGGCTTGTCCGGCTTTTGTTATTTGGCGTTTTATTTATTTTTTATTTATTTTTCATTAGAATTTAACAAGATTTATGGTAATAATCAAAAAAGCATGATTCTACATAATTTTTTTTTTGTCGTACCTATTAATACTGAGAAACAAAATCCTCAATAATGTAGGGTGTTCGGATTTTTACCCAAACGTCCGGCCAAACTGGCTGGTCTGTTCGGCTATTATGTTTAGCGACCTGGCAACCCTACCCCCACCGGTTATCGGCTACACGTTGTGGTTGATCGTGGTAACAATATTGATACTTATACGTGATGATACTGGAGTGGCGTCCAGTCTAGTTGTAGTTCTTTCTCGATCAGATCGGGGAATCCCAGGCGTACAATAGGTAATTCAGGCGAAACCTTTGTGTGGAATCCCTGATAATCTCGTTAACTTTACTTGAGCTAGCGGCCTTGTATTTGACGTGTATAATACAGATAATAGTTGAATTCCATCTCACTATTATTATCATATTTGTGGATTTCTCTACACTTTCGCGTGAATGTGTTGCTCTTTAGAATCTTCAGAACTACAAAGATCTTCTTTTGAACAGGTCATTTGAAATTGCGGGTCATACGTTCTGGGCCATCAGTGTACTGGGCTATAATTACTTATAAATAATTACCGCTGCCATAATAATTGTGCATATGAGTGACCAGCAAAGAAAACTGAACATTTTGTAGTTTCTGTAACTCGAATTTTTTCAGTGAACTATGATGATTCGACTTAGGGAATTTCGACTGTACCATATTATATTCAATATACAGTGAATTTATTCTTTTACGCAACATGTACTATGTCATTACCATGGATATAGTTTTTGACAGCAATATAAATCGTGTTCATTTTCATTTGCAACATAGAAAAAACCATATTTACTAGCAAAATCAAAATAATGTATTGAAAATAAAAACTAAAAAAAAAAAAATAATAATAATAATAAATAAATAACTAATAAAAACTTATAATAAATGTTCAAAAGTTTCTCCGTTTACTTGCATACAAAATGTTAAGCGATCATAAAAATGATTCAAAACATTCAGCAATTGCTCTTGAGATATATTGTTGGATGCTTAAACAATTATGTCTTGCAGTTCAGCAACATCCCTAAGTTCTTCATTATATACTTTGGCCTTTAAATATCCCCAATAAAAAAAATCATTGGGTGCCAAATCCGGAGATCTCGCTGGCCAATTCATCGACCCTCCTCTTCCAATCCAGCTTTTTGGGAAAGTTCTATGTAAATATTCTTTAACTATTCTAGAATAATGGACTTGTGCGCCATCATGTTGAAACCATACTTGTCCATTAATATTCAGGTTTCGCAACGCATGTAATATTTGATTTTGCAAAAGGGCTAGATATTTTGCGGCATTAAGGTTACCGTCAATAAAAAAAGGCCCTATAATATTGGTTCCTATTATCCCTGCCCAAACATTTAATTTTTGCGGATTTTGAGTTCGGGAGGAATGAAACAAATGTTAATTTTATCGACTCCAGTACCTAAAATTTTGTCTGTGCACTTCACCATTTAGAGTAAACGTTGCTTCGTCTGTAAATAAAATTCTTTGAAGCATTGTTGGGTCGGAATTAATTTTTTCAAACAATTCAAAACAAAAATCCATACGTACTGCTGCGTCCCTTTCTAACAATTCTTGTTGACTTTGAAATTTGTATGATCGAAACTTTTCTTTTTTAAGAAGTTAAAAACAGATCCAGTACTGACACCAACGGATTGTGCAATTGATCTTAAAGTATTTTGATTGTTTTCTTCCACTTGTAATAATATTTCCAACTGCTTCTCTTCTGTAAGCACGTGGGATGTTGTTTTTTTTTTATTATGTTTTGACTTAAGACATCCTTCGCGATGAAATTTATTAACTAGTCTTGAAATTGTAGAGGGATTTGGTATTGGCCGAACTGGATAAGTTGCACTAAATACAGCAAAAACTTCTCTTAAACTCATTTGGGAATTATACCAAGTTACCATCATTATTTTTTCTTCATCTGTATATACATGTTGATTAATTTTTAAATCAGTAATGAGCGAAAGTATACACACTAATTGTCTATGTTGCAAATGAAAATGAACACGATTTATATTGCTGTCAAAAACTGTATCCATGGTAATGACATAGTACATGTTGCATAAAAGAATAAATTCACTGTAGCATTTCTACAAACTAACATATAATAAAAATCTACCTGCTACTCCAAAAATATGTTTTCAAATTTTCTGCAAAAAATATGCATCGTCATACCTTAATTTACAAAAATATCAAAGGCATAACACTAAACATGTAAAAAATAGTGCAAGTCATATTTTTACAATAAGATTTGATTAATGACATTTGAGTATGCATAAAGTGTGAGGCTTGTCCAGAGCTGAGTACCCCTCTGTCTTGGACAATAAGGGGAATGCATAATAGCCACAACACCCTTGTCTAGAAACACTCGGAGTACTTCATAAAACACAAATGCTACAGGACATCTAAGTTATAAGCAGAATTCTCCAGACGCTTGGAATAATTTTCTCAGTATTATGATTCATAATATTTCGCGTCACCTTTTGTATCGTAAAACGCAAGTGGATAATTGAAATAAATTTAAATTCTTAGTAAAGTAATCATGAAATAGATTTAGATGATTTATTAACTTCATTATTAAGTTTATTCAAGTTAAGAGCTGGCAAATTGTTATTTCTATAATATTTCATTACAAAACATTATTTTAGACATTTTAATATAAACACTAAATTATTGCTGTATACTTTTTTAATAAAACAAAACTACGTATTTAAAATATACGGTTGGAACAGTCATGAAACGACAAGGGACTTAGCTAGACGCGCGCTTATTTTGTTGTATATATATATATATATATATATATATATATATATATATATATATATATATATATATATATATTAATTGGATCTTGACGTGAGTATGTATAAATAAAACTTCTTTGTTGATCGTCAAATTATAAAATATATATTATGAATTAATAAAATGGAGACGTTTCGGCCACGAAAATGTGGTCATCATCAGTCTACAATAAAATGGAATACATAAGCATATTAAAAAATATTAAAAAAATATATAAAAAACAAATCATGTAAAAATAAAAATGATGAGAATAAATAAATAAAAACAGAAATAATGTCAAAAATATAAAAAAAAAAAATCAGGAAAACGTATAAAATAAGTGAATAATTAAATAAATAAGTAAATAAATAAATAAATAAACCACGGCGTAGCAAATACAAGTGTACTCAAATGTAAAATGCACTAAAAAAGAAATCAAGACAGCTTACCTGAGGAGGTGTGTGAATAGTTTACACCAGTTAGAACAGAATGAGTCCGTGAATTACGGTAGAGAAAAAATATAAAGAATTTGAAATTTTATTAAAAAGATAGAACATGCGCATATGCAACGATTTAGTTTTTAAAATAATCAGTTAATGACGTATAAGATGCACTGAGTGTCTGTGTGTCACTGCGTTTGTTTACGTTTTTTTGGAACGTACTTTGGATGTGTAACATTTCCGAGACGAGCCTTTTTCCGTTGTGTTTTTCAATATCCAAAATCTGTACTTGACTATAGTCAAACTTATGGTTGTTTTCGTTGGCGTGTATAGCTAACCCAGTGCTAAGAGGTTTCAATCTGGTGTCGCTTTTATGCTGCGTGAGCCTACATTTAAGCGCCTGACTGGTAGTGCCAACATAAATTTTGCTACAATCAGTACATGGAATCGAATAAACAACATTGGCTTTCGACGTTTTTTCGACCCTTGACTTAAGTTGGCTGTAATTTTGCCTGTTATTGTTGCAAGTGGTATAAGCAACATTAACATTATACTTGTCAAATATTTTCTTATAGCCAATTGACGACTTATTTACGTATGGAATGGAAATATAATGTAAACTTTCGTTTTTCTTAGGTCGTTGAGGGCCATTGTAAATAAAATTAACGCGATTCTTAATGCATTTATTGATCAAACTAACAGGGAAGTCATTGCGGACAAAGGCTTCTTTTACTTTGCGTAAATTTTCCGGTCTGAACTCAGGATTGGCTAACTTGATAGCATGATCAATAACATTATTCATCACATTAATTTTTTGGCTCATCGGGTGATTAGAATGGAAGTTTATGTATCTGAAACTGTGAGTTTCTTTTTGATACCAGTTAGTGATGATGTTCGGTCCATTCTGCTCACGGATGATCTTGACGTCCAAGAATGATATTTCATTATTGTTTTCCAATTCATACGTAAACTTAAGCTTGGGATGAAAACTGTTAAAAGTACTTAACAATTCATCGATCATATTCTCAGGAATTGTTAGTATGAGATCGTCCACATACCGGAAGTAGAAGCCGGGATTAACACCAAGTTTGGCTAGACATTTGGATTCAAGGTCTTCCATGACTAGGTTCGCTATAGTGCTAGAAATCGGGCTTCCCATTGCACATCCATGTGTTTGTTTATATGTGTCATTTTCAAACTTAAAGTAAGTATTCCTTAGACAGAACTCTAACCCTGCTAAGAATTCTACTTTACCTAAATCCTGACAGTGCTCAGAGATTACATCCCACTTATCACTAACCAAGTTGAGTGCCAAATCAATCGGGATATTGGTATATAAAGAGGTAACGTCTAAGGACAAGATGATGTGTCCTGGAGGAACTTTGGTTTCTCTTATATTTTTGACGAACTCAAAAGAGTTGCTAACGTTACTCTCTTTTTTGCCAATAATCTTGGATACAATCTGGGAACACCACCTGGATAATTTGTAAGTGGGTGAATCAATACTGGACACTATTGGACGGTACGGTATTCCAACCTTATGGATTTTAGGCAAGAAGTAGATTCTCGGTGGTAACGCATTGTTGATGGTGAGTTTGGTTTTAGTGGTGCGGTCTATCATTCCTTTCGAGAACCAATCTTTAATAATATTATTGTTCTGTCGGATCAACTTGTTCGTGGGATCGGTACGTAATTTCGTGTACACATTTTCATCATTTAGTACCTCAGACGTCTTACTTGTGTAATCTGTTCTGTTTTGAACGACAGTGACACTGCCTTTGTCTGCGTCAGTGACAACAATTTCTGGATGTTTTCTCAGAAATGATTGTGTATCTTTTTTGAGTTTTTCCAGAAATTTCTGTGGTGCGGTGTCATTGTCAGCTCTGGTAGTTAAGAGCTTCTTAGTGAAGTTGACGACGTCGGTACGTAACGTTTCCGAGTGTGCATCTTTGTCATCAATTGAATTTTCAACATTTTTAATGATTTGAAACACATTATTTTTGGAGACTTTATCATGGAAATTGAACTTCGGGCCTAAGCTTAGGCATAGATTAACATCATTGGGCAGTTCAACACTACTCAAGTTTTTTACCCATTGAGTTTTCGTATTATTGAAATTCGGTTTAGATTTCTGTTGAATATTGTGGAATTTTCTAATGTGTTTATCTCGGGTATTTATAAATATTTTATCAAATTTATTGTTAGCGTGATTAAAATACGCTTGAAAATTAAAGTTGGGTATATGTTGAATATGTCTAGTTATGCGTGCGCATTGATTATTTAAAAATTGAACATGTCGTATACTGTCTTTGATTTCTAAATTAAGTACACTTACTTTGAATTTTTGGAGGGCTGCTGCGTAGGAAGGATGTCCCCATAAATGTTGTATCCCGCCATGATTCCATTTATTGATGAAATTGGGGAATAATTTTTCAGTTCTGCATCGGAGAAGGAAATTTCGTCGGTTAACAGCTTTGATGTTCTTGAACCTGGTGGCTTCGTAATGTTTGATGAATCTGAAGTTCGGTCCGAGTTGTAGTTGTAGTTCGTTATATGAACGTGCTTCCATATTGGAGAATTATATTAATTGGATCTTGACGTGAGTATGTATAAATAAAACTTCTTTGTTGATCGTCAAATTATAAAATATATATTATGAATTAATAAAATGGAGACGTTACTGGAAAAACTCAAAAAAGATACACAATCATTTCTGAGAAAACATCCAGAAATTGTTGTCACTGACGCAGACAAAGGCAGTGTCACTGTCGTTCAAAACAGAACAGATTACACAAGTAAGACGTCTGAGGTACTAAATGATGAAAATGTGTACACGAAATTACGTACCGATCCCACGAACAAGTTGATCCGACAGAACAATAATATTATTAAAGATTGGTTCTCGAAAGGAATGATAGACCGCACCACTAAAACCAAACTCACCATCAACAATGCGTTACCACCGAGAATCTACTTCTTGCCTAAAATCCATAAGGTTGGAATACCGTACCGTCCAATAGTGTCCAGTATTGATTCACCCACTTACAAATTATCCAGGTGGTGTTCCCAGATTGTATCCAAGATTATTGGCAAAAAAGAGAGTAACGTTAGCAACTCTTTTGAGTTCGTCAAAAATATAAGAGAAACCAAAGTTCCTCCAGGACACATCATCTTGTCCTTAGACGTTACCTCTTTATATACCAATATCCCGATTGATTTGGCACTCAACTTGGTTAGTGATAAGTGGGATGTAATCTCTGAGCACTGTCAGGATTTAGGTAAAGTAGAATTCTTAGCAGGGTTAGAGTTCTGTCTAAGGAATACTTACTTTAAGTTTGAAAATGACACATATAAACAAACACATGGATGTGCAATGGGAAGCCCGATTTCTAGCACTATAGCGAACCTAGTCATGGAAGACCTTGAATCCAAATGTCTAGCCAAACTTGGTGTTAATCCCGGCTTCTACTTCCGGTATGTGGACGATCTCATACTAACAATTCCTGAGAATATGATCGATGAATTGTTAAGTACTTTTAACAGTTTTCATCCCAAGCTTAAGTTTACGTATGAATTGGAAAACAATAATGAAATATCATTCTTGGACGTCAAGATCATCCGTGAGCAGAATGGACCGAACATCATCACTAACTGGTATCAAAAAGAAACTCACAGTTTCAGATACATAAACTTCCATTCTAATCACCCGATGAGCCAAAAAATTAATGTGATGAATAATGTTATTGATCATGCTATCAAGTTAGCCAATCCTGAGTTCAGACCGGAAAATTTACGCAAAGTAAAAGAAGCCTTTGTCCGCAATGACTTCCCTGTTAGTTTGATCAATAAATGCATTAAGAATCGCGTTAATTTTATTTACAATGGCCCTCAACGACCTAAGAAAAACGAAAGTTTACATTATATTTCCATTCCATACGTAAATAAGTCGTCAATTGGCTATAAGAAAATATTTGACAAGTATAATGTTAATGTTGCTTATACCACTTGCAACAATAACAGGCAAAATTACAGCCAACTTAAGTCAAGGGTCGAAAAAACGTCGAAAGCCAATGTTGTTTATTCGATTCCATGTACTGATTGTAGCAAAATTTATGTTGGCACTACCAGTCAGGCGCTTAAATGTAGGCTCACGCAGCATAAAAGCGACACCAGATTGAAACCTCTTAGCACTGGGTTAGCTATACACGCCAACGAAAACAACCATAAGTTTGACTATAGTCAAGTACAGATTTTGGATATTGAAAAACACAACGGAAAAAGGCTCGTCTCGGAAATGTTACACATCCAAAGTACGTTCCAAAAAAACGTAAACAAACGCAGTGACACACAGACACTCAGTGCATCTTATACGTCATTAACTGATTATTTTAAAAACTAAATCGTTGCATATGCGCATGTTCTATCTTTTTAATAAAATTTCAAATTCTTTATATTTTTTCTCTACCGTAATTCACGGACTCATTCTGTTCTAACTGGTGTAAACTATTCACACACCTCCTCAGGTAAGCTGTCTTGATTTCTTTTTTAGTGCATTTTACATTTGAGTACACTTGTATTTGCTACGCCGTGGTTTATTTATTTATTTATTTACTTATTTATTTAATTATTCACTTATTTTATACGTTTTCCTGATTTTTTTTTTTATATTTTTGACATTATTTCTGTTTTTATTTATTTATTCTCATCATTTTTATTTTTACATGATTTGTTTTTTATATATTTTTTTTAATATTTTTTAATATGCTTATGTATTCCATTTTATTGTAGACTGATGATGACCACATTTTCGTGGCCGAAACGTCTCCATTTTATTAATTCATAATATATATTTTATAATTTGACGATCAACAAAGAAGTTTTATTTATACATACTCACGTCAAGATCCAATTAATATAATTCTCCAATATGGAAGCACGTTCATATAACGAACTACAACTACAACTCGGACCGAACTTCAGATTCATCAAACATTACGAAGCCACCAGGTTCAAGAACATCAAAGCTGTTAACCGACGAAATTTCCTTCTCCGATGCAGAACTGAAAAATTATTCCCCAATTTCATCAATAAATGGAATCATGGCGGGATACAACATTTATGGGGACATCCTTCCTACGCAGCAGCCCTCCAAAAATTCAAAGTAAGTGTACTTAATTTAGAAATCAAAGACAGTATACGACATGTTCAATTTTTAAATAATCAATGCGCACGCATAACTAGACATATTCAACATATACCCAACTTTAATTTTCAAGCGTATTTTAATCACGCTAACAATAAATTTGATAAAATATTTATAAATACCCGAGATAAACACATTAGAAAATTCCACAATATTCAACAGAAATCTAAACCGAATTTCAATAATACGAAAACTCAATGGGTAAAAAACTTGAGTAGTGTTGAACTGCCCAATGATGTTAATCTATGCCTAAGCTTAGGCCCGAAGTTCAATTTCCATGATAAAGTCTCCAAAAATAATGTGTTTCAAATCATTAAAAATGTTGAAAATTCAATTGATGACAAAGATGCACACTCGGAAACGTTACGTACCGACGTCGTCAACTTCACTAAGAAGCTCTTAACTACCAGAGCTGACAATGACACCGCACCACAGAAATTTCTGGAAAAACTCAAAAAAGATACACAATCATTTCTGAGAAAACATCCAGAAATTGTTGTCACTGACGCAGACAAAGGCAGTGTCACTGTCGTTCAAAACAGAACAGATTACACAAGTAAGACGTCTGAGGTACTAAATGATGAAAATGTGTACACGAAATTACGTACCGATCCCACGAACAAGTTGATCCGACAGAACAATAATATTATTAAAGATTGGTTCTCGAAAGGAATGATAGACCGCACCACTAAAACCAAACTCACCATCAACAATGCGTTACCACCGAGAATCTACTTCTTGCCTAAAATCCATAAGGTTGGAATACCGTACCGTCCAATAGTGTCCAGTATTGATTCACCCACTTACAAATTATCCAGGTGGTGTTCCCAGATTGTATCCAAGATTATTGGCAAAAAAGAGAGTAACGTTAGCAACTCTTTTGAGTTCGTCAAAAATATAAGAGAAACCAAAGTTCCTCCAGGACACATCATCTTGTCCTTAGACGTTACCTCTTTATATACCAATATCCCGATTGATTTGGCACTCAACTTGGTTAGTGATAAGTGGGATGTAATCTCTGAGCACTGTCAGGATTTAGGTAAAGTAGAATTCTTAGCAGGGTTAGAGTTCTGTCTAAGGAATACTTACTTTAAGTTTGAAAATGACACATATAAACAAACACATGGATGTGCAATGGGAAGCCCGATTTCTAGCACTATAGCGAACCTAGTCATGGAAGACCTTGAATCCAAATGTCTAGCCAAACTTGGTGTTAATCCCGGCTTCTACTTCCGGTATGTGGACGATCTCATACTAACAATTCCTGAGAATATGATCGATGAATTGTTAAGTACTTTTAACAGTTTTCATCCCAAGCTTAAGTTTACGTATGAATTGGAAAACAATAATGAAATATCATTCTTGGACGTCAAGATCATCCGTGAGCAGAATGGACCGAACATCATCACTAACTGGTATCAAAAAGAAACTCACAGTTTCAGATACATAAACTTCCATTCTAATCACCCGATGAGCCAAAAAATTAATGTGATGAATAATGTTATTGATCATGCTATCAAGTTAGCCAATCCTGAGTTCAGACCGGAAAATTTACGCAAAGTAAAAGAAGCCTTTGTCCGCAATGACTTCCCTGTTAGTTTGATCAATAAATGCATTAAGAATCGCGTTAATTTTATTTACAATGGCCCTCAACGACCTAAGAAAAACGAAAGTTTACATTATATTTCCATTCCATACGTAAATAAGTCGTCAATTGGCTATAAGAAAATATTTGACAAGTATAATGTTAATGTTGCTTATACCACTTGCAACAATAACAGGCAAAATTACAGCCAACTTAAGTCAAGGGTCGAAAAAACGTCGAAAGCCAATGTTGTTTATTCGATTCCATGTACTGATTGTAGCAAAATTTATGTTGGCACTACCAGTCAGGCGCTTAAATGTAGGCTCACGCAGCATAAAAGCGACACCAGATTGAAACCTCTTAGCACTGGGTTAGCTATACACGCCAACGAAAACAACCATAAGTTTGACTATAGTCAAGTACAGATTTTGGATATTGAAAAACACAACGGAAAAAGGCTCGTCTCGGAAATGTTACACATCCAAAGTACGTTCCAAAAAAACGTAAACAAACGCAGTGACACACAGACACTCAGTGCATCTTATACGTCATTAACTGATTATTTTAAAAACTAAATCGTTGCATATGCGCATGTTCTATCTTTTTAATAAAATTTCAAATTCTTTATATTTTTTCTCTACCGTAATTCACGGACTCATTCTGTTCTAACTGGTGTAAACTATTCACACACCTCCTCAGGTAAGCTGTCTTGATTTCTTTTTTAGTGCATTTTACATTTGAGTACACTTGTATTTGCTACGCCGTGGTTTATTTATTTATTTATTTACTTATTTATTTAATTATTCACTTATTTTATACGTTTTCCTGATTTTTTTTTTTATATTTTTGACATTATTTCTGTTTTTATTTATTTATTCTCATCATTTTTATTTTTACATGATTTGTTTTTTATATATTTTTTTAATATTTTTTAATATGCTTATGTATTCCATTTTATTGTAGACTGATGATGACCACATTTTCGTGGCCGAAACGTCTCCATTTTATTAATTCATAATATATATTTTATAATTTGACGATCAACAAAGAAGTTTTATTTATATATATATATATATATATATATATATACAAAAGAACAGAAAAAGTTTATTTATTCAAAGTATGCTCCATTAGAAATTATACATTTTTCCCTTCTTTCAGGCAATTTGTGAATACCTCGCCAGTAGAACTCTTCCTCTTTCCCCGCAAACCATTCATCTAGCCATTCTTTCACATTTTCATATGAAGAAAAGTGCTGCTCGGCAAGTACGTGACCCATCGATGCGAACAAGTGGTAATCTGAAGGGGCCAAGTCTGGTGAGTAAGCGGCATGGGGTAGCACTTCCCACTTGAGTGCCTCCAATGTGTTGCAAACTGCTTTTGCCTTATGTGATGGACCGTTATCGTGAAGAAAGATTACCTTGTGCTGTCTTCTTTCGTATTCTGGTCGTTTTATGAGCAGCGAATGGTTCAATTCGATCAGTTGTTGTTGTTGGTAGCGTTGGGTATTAACTGTTTCACCAGGTTTTAACAATTCATCATAGACCACACCCTTTTGGTCCCACCAAGTACAGAGCATTGTCTTTTTACAAAGCGATTCGGTCTTGCAGTTGATGTGGATGGTGAGCCTGGGTTCACTCATTATTTTTTGCGTTTGGGATTTTCAAAATAAATCCATTTTTCATCGCCAGTAATGATACGATGCAAAAAAGACTTTCTTTTGTATCGTGCAAGCAAAATTTCACAAGTGTTTCTGCGTTTTTCCATCTGCCTCTCATTCAATGCATGTGGAACCCATCTGCCGACTTTCTGGATCTTACCCATCTCTCGTAGGCGATTGGAAACAGCTCGTTGACTAACGCCTAACTGCTCTGCTAGTTGTTTTTGTGATTGACTATCGTCTTCCTGGAGCAATGTTTCCAATTTTGTATCTTAATATTTTTTTGGAGGTTTTCCATGTTCTTTGTCTGTAAGATCTAAGTCACCACTTTTGAAACGCCGAAACCATCGTTCACACGTATCTTGCGATGGAGAATATTCACCATAAGCTTCTCGAAGCAGTCGGTATGATTCAGCAGCAGTTTTTTTCAAATGAAAACAAAACAGTAGTATTGTCCGCGAATGCTCTTTATTTGGCACAAAATTTGACATTTTTAACACTGTAAAACAAAACTATATGATCACTTTTCAAATTATAACCTATACGCATTTGACACTTAATGATAACTTAATAAAACGCCATATGTGTTGAAACTTTGAACTACACACTTTGTTCGCACGGCAAGTTTGAAAAAAAATCCGCATTTCATACTTGTAGACCTGGTATATATATATATATATCCATATATATACCAGAGACTGATTTAAGGCGGCGCACAATCCATTACTTCTCAATAGTTTCTTATACAAAACTAATAATCGGAAATAAAATTAATAACAATCTATATATCAAAATTTGCAGCGAATTTTTATCTATCTAATAGGATATTTTAAATTGTAGAAAAAACTGTTATGTTATTGTAAATAAGCAAATTGCATTATAGACGCCATCTTGTAAACTAATCGACGCATATTTGCGTACGATGCGGCAAATTGTAGCTAAAGCTTCATTCTACAAAAAGGTTTTAGGTATTTTGTTCTATTGTGAAAACTACTTATAGTTATTGTACTTAGTAGTCTATATTTGCCGCCATCTTGAATCTGCTGCGGTTCTCAAAATAGGTGTTACGGGTACAAATGATTTAATTTTTGTGAAGAATACATGTACCGAGTGGCATTCCATTATCATCTAGTATAATATTTTTCGACGAGGATTCTAAACTATAAGTAATCAAGTCGAAAAATGTTGACGTATTATTTGAACATTTCTACACAAAACTATATAAATATAAAAGTTATTTGAAACCTATAAATAGAATTAAAAAATTACAGAAAAATGTTGCTCATGTCAATTATTAAGTTATTGAGCGATAATATTTTTACAATGTATGTTTCTACAACTAAAAATATCTTATTAGATAGATAAAAATTCGATGCAAAATTTTATATATAGATTGATACTAATTTTATTTCAGATTGTTAGTTTTGTATAAGAAATTGGTACCATCTGGGGGTTATACGCAGCCTTAACAGGTGTCTGACTTGGCGACTTCTAGGGGCCCCGGTTTCAGAGGTCCTTACTTAAAATTTTAGTATTTTTACCACCCCGTCTTCACTTGAAATTTTGGTACAGTCAACCTCATTAATCCAGACTTATGGGGATACGTTATCCGGACTAACTGGAATAACTTAAAAGATCAGTAAAAAGTGCATTAAAACCAAAGATGGGAATTTCTCAGTTTGCGGAACCGGATCAGTGGAGGTCGTTCAGTTTGCTGATCCGGCTCATTCATCCGGATAAGTAAACGTGTTTCCGAGAAACAGGTCGGTCAGTTGTCAGTTCTCCCACCGTTCAACACGGTTGTTGATTTGCAATATGTAGGTAGAACGTCGCTCAGCCGCCTCTTGCATTATACGCGGAATTGTTTGGTCTCAATATCAAGATCAATATCAAGAAGCAGAGCACCATCTTATTCCAATGCCCTACCTAGACATTTCGAACCTATTATTTATTTAGTGTTCTTATAAACTAATTTTTTATTCAAATATAATAAAATCATTATGTATCAATCTTTCACGTTCTAAAACTGGTACATTAAATTTTATTTAATAGCACTGAAAGTTCTAAGTTAGGAACTAAATAAAGTTTAAGCCATAAACGTACTCCTCGTTAGCCTATAAACTTTATTCTTCAAACAAAATATAAATTTGAAACGTGGATGAAATTATTTATAGATTTATTATCCCATAATTTATCGATCCATAAACTGTGTTTATATCATATTAAATTTTAATTATTATCTGGTCTATTTTTTGTAGATATAATCTCTAATCACTTTACACAACGTAAAAGTTGGCAACGTAATCGTAAAGCGAATTATTTCTTTATGTTGATGCACGTACTGGTTAACAAACATCATATATGAACATAATTGATGTAATTAGACAGTACAAAATGCGCCGTTTATTGTGATCTCTGGTTATTAGAATCTGCCGCTTTATAGAATGAAATAGAATAAAAAAAAAACAATTCAACATACTATATTTCCGATTTTTTGTTATTAGAATCGCAGCTTAATACAATATAATTGAAAAAAAGTGTCTAGTAGGCCGTGAATTTTATTTTAAAAAAATATTAAATTGGCAATTATGTGATGTTTAAAATAGCCTAAACTAAAGTCACTATATTATACAAAGTAGCGCAACGGCGGCCATGCTGGGGCTAAAATGTCGCCAACACAAATGATGTTCAGTGATTCCAACAATACAAAAATGAGAAACTAGTACCACCAATAATTTTATTTTAAACATTGTAATTATACGATTTTTTTAATCAAAGATGCACTATAACAAAATTGTGGCACAATTTTAATTATTTTTTTATTTTTATTAAATAAAATAGATATAATATATAAATTTAAATGAAACTTAACCTTAAATATTCAAACCGCTGACAAAGGAGGTTATTAAATTAGAACGAGAAAGAGAGATGTGACAGCGCAGACGCAAACTTAAGAACGTAAAAATTGCTGCTTTAGTTTGCTTAATAGGGGAATCAGTGTTGCCAATCAAACCCTGGGGTCTGTCGGCTTCTTCAAAGGCTTGCGCTACTTTGTATAATATAGTGACTTTAGCCTAAACAAAATGACCAAAAACCCGATTCAACCGATAAAATTTTTCATTTTAAAATCAAGTACCGCTTAAACGTTTGGAATAGACTATATGTTTGTTCGAAATATACCCTCAAAATCGGACGTCAAATATTATTTAATTGACACGGGCGAGTGATATTGTCAACCTAATTTAAAAATAAATAAATTCTATGGCTATTTAGATGACATATGATCATATTGTAGACTAGATATTCAGACTATTGTTATAAAATAAATGGAGTTTACTGCATATTCTTCTCCTTGTATTTCAATTCTACTAGATGTTAGTTATCACTAAGACAATCTTGATCTTGAATACTGCTGCACTAAACAGGAAAATGAAATTTTTCCAGACCAGTCCTGTGATTTTCCAGTCCAGATGTTTATCTTCTTCCAGGTCCTCTTTTTTTCATCTTCCCTTGTATAATTAATTGTAACAGTCTGTGTCTAGGATGTTTTATAATGTAACCGAAGGATTAGAACTTGCTTTTTTATGACTAACTTATTGTCTAACCGTTTGTCCAGGCTCCTAAAAATTTCATCTTTTCCGATCATCAGCCATAATATTTTTAGGATTCTTTTGTACACCCACATTTCCAGGGCTTCCACAGTGAGCATCTGAAGTACTAGATTGATATATAATTTAATTTCATTTCAGAATTACTCAATTTTTTCCATCTCTTTCAGATTGGTTTGTTTCCAGATTCAGAGCTTAATGTACCGATCACTTAGGTCAATCGTTGCCTGCGGCATGTGGTGGCCGGTAAACTTTCAACGTCATTGTGGGCATGGACAATTTAGAGTGAATCTTGCGGTGGGCGAACGCAAGTCAACATGTATTTGTTGGAACCCTAAAATATAGACCAAATATATTCGAATCAATTTGATTTTTTTTTTAATTTGAAGATATGAAAGAAAAATTTTGATTTATTTTTTATTTTCAATTTTACAGTTCAAAACTTGTTTAACTTCACATAACTGTTACTCAGAAAATGAATAAAAATTTCAAATGCTAACACAAAGAAATCTTTATGTTCAAATTTAAAAAAAAAAATCTTATTGATCAGACGACATTTGGTTCAAATTCTTTGGCCCATACAAATGCACGTTTCCGTTGCGCGTAACCAAGGTACATTATGCTCTTAAGCATGATGTTTCTCTTGCTCGACTTCCTTGAGAGAATTCCAATCTAGAGCATCTTTCGTTATTCTGTTGGAACCTTTCAGTGTGTGACCAATCTACCTCAACTTGCGCCTTCTAATCTCGATCGAGATTTATTGTTTATTAATTAGTATTTTTTACCATAAACTAGGGTGACCATTCGTCGCCGAATTTTGCGGGACTGTCCCGCATTTTAACATTTTGTCCCGCATTAAGATGCGTCCCGCAAAAGTCCCGCATTTTAACATTTTGTCCCGCATTGTCTCGCATTTTGGATTTGGTAGGTGAGGACCCTTTTTTTTGCTCTTCACTTGGATTTGGGAGGTGAAGACCTTTTTTTTGCTCTTCACTTGGATTTTGGGAGATGAGGACTCTTTTTTTGCTCCGTCACGCATTGCCTTCTTAAGAAAATAGTCACCCTACCATAAACATAACGATATATTAGTCTAAAAATTAAGCGCATAAAATCTATAAAGCTGTCTTATGAAGCGTCAGAAAATTAATTGTCGCAAATCCAGTGAAATGAGCGATGTACTTAAGATGTGAACGGTTTAAGCACCTGTTAAGGAACAAATATACCTACAATTAATTTTATAATGGTACTTTAAGAGATAATGACCTTGCCATTCTGGCCACATAACAGTCTTTTACTACTGTTTTAAGCCACTGCCTGACCGTACAAAAGTTTGAGAAGTTTTGTTTTAGGCAGATGTTATTCATACTACTATTAATTGCTAATAATATATTACTTGTTTATAAACCATTACATTTTTTAAACAAGAACTTGATCCTGATTTCCGTTTTGGTAAAAAAATCAGGTGTTGCAGCAAGTAATTTACTTACTGATTAAACGGAAATTACCCGTAATTTAACGTAAGCATAAATTTTTTATCTTTAATAAACATTTCCAGATGTGCAGATGATTTATACTTCATGAGGTGCTGAGAAAAAAACACATAAAACTATTTAAATCCCATGTTCAGTACCCAGATAATAAGCCTAAAGCTGTCATAAACAATCCTAAAATTGATACCTTACTAAATAAGCTCTGAACCATAGAGCAATATTTTCTAGAACGTGATATCCGTTAAAATAAACGTTTGATTTTGTACCTAATCATAGATCCCGGTCACGAATATTGTATTGCATTAAAAACTATACGAATTTTTATTTAAACCGTTACTAACCTGGGTTGGCGAGAGCTGAACCCGCATCGTCCAACGTAGGAAGTCGTACATCACAATGCTGCAATGAAAAAGTTACGTATGGTCCTCCGCACTTTAAGCGCGTTGCTTGTTAGCGGCAATAATAAATCTTTAAAAGAGAAGGAACGATATTCAGTCAGATACAAATGTACATTTGGTGTTCGAATGGCAAACAACCAACTTCTAAAACGGTTAATCGAAATGTCCTTGTTGACTGTCTAATTGTTCTCTACTCTATTCGATATATGGACCTATAGAGAACTCGAGAAGTGTACTACGATGATAAATTACGGTAAAAACGTTCGATTTTTAACTTAAGAGAGATTGGGGAAAAATTCGTTTTCCGCTTGTACATGCGATATATCAAGAAATATTATGTCACGATTTTTAGTAGTGCTGGAGTTACGCTCGTAAAAATTATGGCAATATGTCTATTTCTAAGAATTATATCGAATAACATTTTTCATATATCTCTGTTTTAATACATTTAATAAAACATTGCATTGGGTTATAGGAAAATAAGAAATATAGCAACTGCTTCTGGTAAACTTTTATGTACCTACTCATATAATCTGTTATTTTTTGTTTTATTATCCGAAAGCGACAAAGGTTTTTCTAATATTCTTAATGAGATTTTATTCGTTGATTGTTATGAAATAAAATACAAAATAAATAATGAAAATAACAGCCATTTGCCTTTACACAGGCCTTTGCCACCGGCCACTCTTCTATTGTGACACTTATGAGACAAATTTATACATAATTATTAGACTAGGCTAAGTTCCAGTAGCTAATAAACTGTCAAGTAAATTTATTAGAAAGATATTTTTTTGCAAGAGTTCCGCCCTGAAATATTTATTAAGTTTCTAATAAGAAGGCTTATTTGCCTAATAACTTATAGAGAACATGAAGTATATAATAAAGTAACATATAACCTTACACGCGTTCACAAAATCTGTTAATATTTCAATTTAACAGAAAAACAGTATAATTATAAAAGTATGCACAAATATATTATTTTTATACATAAATACATTTTATATTATAGCAATTATTATGTTTATATATATATATATATATATATTCTTTATTCCCTAGGCCTTGCGGCATTCAGGGTATTAACCATAACAAATAGAAATAAAACAAGTTTTAAGTTGTTTTTACACAGTTTAATTTATTGATCAATAAATTGATCAATTTTTTTGTCAATTAACTGCAGAATTTATTGATAACCTTGAAAATAAAAGGATCACCTTACAAACATCAATTTATTTATCAACTTTTACCAACTGTTAACAGTAATAATAATAATAATAATAATATTTATTAATGTTGATACATTATAAAAAATGTTTACACAAGTCAAAATATTTAAAAAGTACAAATTTAAAATAGATAGTACAAAACAACATATTAAAATAAAAATATATATAAAAAAAGTACAAATTTAAAAATGATATTACAAAAAAAAAAGACTAAGTAAGTATAATAAGTAAAGTAAATAAAATTACATTTTTTTACATACGTCATCAACAAGGATAAAAAAATAAATAAATAAATAAAAGATAATAAAAGATAAAAGATATCAGGTGTCCGAGAACAAGTTAAAATCGTCCACCAGATACTCGTCAAAATTATAGAAGGCCTTTTTGAGTAAATATTTTTTAATTTTTGTTTTAAAATGACTTTTATCAAGGCATTTGACCTTACTCGGTAGCACATTATAAAATTTGGTGGCATAGTAATTTAACGAGTATCTGGTTGACGATAGTCTTGTGTAATCAGGCCTGATCAATTATTTGCCTTTGGTATGGTAGCTATGGATATTTTTTTGTAGCTTTTTGTCTTTAAAGTTAAAATGGACATTCAATAGGCAATAGTATATGTACAGGCAAGGGAACGTTAAAACGCCAAGTTCTATAAACAAGTGTTTACAACTCTCTCTGTAGCCTATTCCGCCGATAATTCTAATAACACGTCGTTGCAGTGCAAAAATTCTCACTCAATGCGTGGAATGTCCCCACGCTAGTAGCGCCTAAGCAACGTGAGATTGAAAAAGCGCGTAGTATGCTGTATTGGTAAAATCAGCAGAAGGTATACGGTCCATTCATCGTAAAAATCAGTAGGTATATGCTATAAACGAGGGGAGGGTGGTTAAAAATGGCCAAAATTTAATTTGAATTAAAACGTAGAACATAGTGTTATAACTTACTGTTATATTTCTTGAAATATATCCCAAAGGGCTTGGTGAGATAAATCAGCACTAGTCTCACTCGAATACACTTTCGACTGCGTCTCTGTTTCTGAGCGGTGGTTTACTAACCAAGATCGTACATATTTTTTTGGTTGAAACTTTTCAACTGGAGATCCATTAGCATTAATGAACATTAGATTCGACACATTTGAAATAAGCAGAGACGCTCGCAAGTCAGTTATGATATTATTCATTAAGCTGAAACCGTGTTCACACTCGGCTGTCGAACAATGTAAAGTTGATACTGTTGTTAAAAGAGGTTATAATTTCTCCGGCACAGATTCTGTATTTTCTATAAAGTTTCTTAATCCTATAAGGGATTCTAGCTCATCGATATTAAATCGTCTAAAAATTCTCGTTACTTCTGATTCTCCATAACGTATATTATCAGTGTTTATATTAATTGGATTTAAAGCAGAAATATCCTTAAGAAATTGTATATTTTCAGTATTTGAATCAGAACAAAGTCTTGATTTCATCCTATCAACCATGCTTTGAATAAACGGGTTTTTATTAATCGGTATAATTTTGGTATTGCGAACCAAAGAGATATTTTTAAATGTTAATTCCGCGTTTGCTATTAAAGTTAGTTGTGTTTTTTTCGCCAGAATTTTCTTTGAAACTGTCTATAATTCGTATGGTTCTTTTCATTAAATGTTCAGCTTTTGGTAGTGTTGTTGTTCGCGACTGTAGTTCTGTAGATAATAGATAATTCTTGAAGGATGTCATACATGAGCCCTAAATCTAATAGATATTCAGGACTTTCAAGTTTTTTCTTTAACCCAGAAAGTTAGTTTTAGAATTTTGATCTTCACATGAGTTTTTGAAGTGGCGGTGTAACGCTTCATATGAATCCCATATAGCTCGCACTGTTTTAAATTTACTCGCTACCCATCGAGTTCCAAGAATTCGTCCTACCTTTTTAAAAATTAGTTCTAGTTCATGGCATATACACTCTAACGCATGATAATTTTTAGGATACTGGCTATATGACATATATGGTTTATCTAGACAGTGGCGGATTTAGGTCAGTTAAGGCCCCGGGCGCAGTAAGAATATTGGGCCACTCAATTAGAAAAAAGTGTAAAATTAGGTTTATGCGGGGCCCTTTAGAGGTCGGGGACCCGGGCGCGCGCCCGGTGCGCCCGCCGTTAAATACGCTGGGGTCCGCGAAATAATTTTGACATTAACTTTACATACCCCAACTTTTCTTACAACTTTTTAACATTTAATAAAAATCCTACATGGTCAAGACTTTTTGTATTTGTTGTTACCTGACTTTTTTAATTCTTTTTACTATTATTTTTATTCATTTTATGTTTTTTATTCTATATGCTAACAAAAATGTCCATCTCTATAAATGCGCAAGACCATTTATTAAAATAACCAGCGATAAATTTTTACCAATATTTATAATAACGTGCTATGACATTATTGAGCCAAAAATTAAGTCTCAAGAACAACGTAAAATGCCTCGGGTGGGATGAGGTCCGTAAAAAAAGTTGTTCAAGAGGGGATCCTCGGACTAAATAAGTTCAAGAACCCCTGACCTAGATGATTGTGAATTAGAACATTTGCGGTTCTGTCAGATTTGAAAACAAAACACATAACCTACACATTTCTTGGTTATGTTACAACTAAACAGTTGGCAGTAACCAAACAAATAAAAATATACCTAGAATTCTCTAAAAAATTGATGAAAAATAGAACTTGTTCTATTTTAAAATAAATTTTTCCTCAATAAATTTATGACAATTTAGACAATTTATTGATGAACTAAAGGTCAACTTTTTCAATATACTGATCAATAAATTGAACCGTGTAAAACCCACTTTATAAAAGATATATTATAAAAGAACATATATTAATTCATTTTTTAAATATATATTGTTTTATTATTACATATTTCTTTTAATCTGATTACAAAACATTATAAATAATACTTGAAGAATTAGAATTTATATAAAAGTGAGAAAATAAGAAGAGAGACGCAGTTATTGTCAGAGTAAAAAAGATATGTGGCTGAAAATTGTTGATAAGTTTAATTCATATTGTTTAAGGAATGTAATTAGAGATATCAAAGCATTGCTGTCTTGTTCTTTCAATCACTTTTATATTATAAATAGTTATTTTCATTAGCAAATTCTCTTTTTCCGCCGTAATATTTGCTGCACGTCCACGTTTAGTTGCTCGGATGAAATATGATGGAAGAATATGAATATGGTCGTTCTCTTACTAGGTGGACTAAAGCTCCCTAGGGACTTTCTACCCTTCGGACACTATGGACTATTCTCCCGATGGACTAAAGCTCCCTGGAAAGAATTTTGACCTGATTTTGGTGGTAGGGAGTAATGTGCTGATTGCCATAATGATGGTCAACATCTGGAATGGATGGGAAAAAAAGAATACTGTTTCGTTATAACGCACTTTTTTTAACTACGGAATTTCTCAGCAGAAATATCACAACAAATTAAGGAGAAATTTGTAGAAAATTACCCAGATTATAGCGAAGCTCTGAAGCTGAGCGCGGTGTTATGGATTAAATGTCTTGTTATAGAAACCTTTCCCTATTTACGTTAAAATGGTTTCATTCAGAGTTATTTTGTTAAACGGAGCATTTTGTAAAATGGGTGACAGGTTTGTAGGTAACGAAAACGTGATCGTGGCCGCTATATTTTAGACAAATTTAATTTGATTTAAAACGCGGCAAAGAATGCGTGAATTTGATTTTGTTTAGTACCATTACGCCCATCTCATTATGGATTTCTTCTATCTAGCTTCTTCTAGAACTTCCAATTCCCTCTTTCCACCTCCTTCTTAGTGTACATGTTTAAACATTAAAACAAGTGAAAGCAAGTAAATAAATAAATGTAAAACTAGGTTGGACATAAATATTTCTTAGGAATACATTATAATAGATAAAGAAAATATTAGTAAATAATATAGTTTTTGCTTATATGGACTTATATAGAGTTCGCGACTCCACTCTGGTCTCATATCAACCAATTTTATGTTCACTGCCTTGTTACTAACGAGACTTGTTACTAATTTGTTCATGTAGCCGCATGGTGACATTGTGGTCTCATATCAGCAAGCCGGTGATGTATATATTTCAATGCACTATATAAGACTAGACAAACAACACACGGTTGAATATAAAGTTGATGTGAGACCAGAGTGGAGTCCCGAAGTTCATATATTCCAAAAACATGCGAAACAAACGTGGTCTCACATGGCACTCAACGTGTTAAGGCTTTTATTGTTCCATTTAAGATAAAGCATACAATTAGTCCACATTACCAATCTTAACAATATAGTCGGATTGCTGATAGGTGACTGTTACATGTATATATCAAGTAGTGCATTCATATAATAATCTAGTTACCATTTTTCAGCGATTTTAAAACTGTTTTTTGTTATTTGTCTTAGCTGTCAGTGTCTGGTAATAATATTAATTAATAGAGCGGCTCTGGTGAATTATTAAATTCACAAACTTTAATTTAAAATCCGCTGGAATATTTTAATTCCGAAAAAGAGGACAAAGGGCCACTTATTTCTCTAGCTTGTGTCCATCAAAGAGTAGCAGCTGCCTTAAAGATTTCTGAATCAACAATTCGTAGAATTATAAAATGTAATAAATCACTAACAAAATCACTAGAAAACGAAGGAAATTAAAATCTGAACCAGTTTATTTTATTGATACATTGGCACAAACGTATGGTCATGAAGTACTAAGATTACCTCCTTATCACTGCCAGTTTAACCCCATTGAACTAATTTGGGGTATAACAAAAAATTATTATGATAGACATATTGGTTAAAACGGATATAGTGATAACCAAGTTTTGAAAATGTAGCAGTGTAGTAGCCTGTGATCAAATTAGTTGTGAAACTTGGGCAAAATCTGTTAAAAAAATCGAAAATTTAATAAATGAATGGTGAGAAAGGGAAAGGATTGTTCATGATATTAATCCAATAATAATAAATACAATAAATGACAGCGATAGTTCAAATGACGACGATATCATGCATTACAGTGACTAATTGTTTTAAAATAAAAATAAACATTTAAATACAACTTGTAGCAATATATTATATGAATAAATATATTTTTACTTAATATTTTATTACTTTGTACTGAGGGGAAACATACAAATTTAATTTAATTAAACAACAAATTATAATCCAAAATTTATGTATGAGTATAAATATTTCCTTATTTATAATTATTATCTTAAAATTAATAATTTTGTTTGTTTGAGTACTGCTGTAAATATATTTTCGTGCTCTAATTAGTAAAGATTTGTACGAATCATGCCGTTTCTTTCTAATGCTTTGTTTTTTATTAAAATAATATGGAAGGTTAGTAGTGAACTTGCGTCAATACACGTTACTATGAGTATGCAAATAATTATAATGCTATAGACAGAGAAAGCATATAGTATTGTACATCGATACTTGTAGCAACGAACAGTCACCTATCAGCAATCCGACTATAACATGTTTTCTTGTATTATTTTTGTGAAAAAATGTAGAAAAATTTATAAGTATCATTATATTTAATATCTCGCATAATCAATATAAAAAAGTAATTTAATATTTGCCGGAACTTTTCAATTATCTTTTCATTTATTTTTTTATTATTTGCCATCAAAAAAATACGGTGTTAATTTAAGACTGGATAAAAATATCCTTTAATAATATCTCATTTTCTTCTCCCTAAGAATGTTTCCCTTTTAAATATCCTGGCCAAAAATTAGCTTCTCTTGTTTTAGAAGATTGGAAGACTGGAGTGACTATAGATATTGTTAAGATGTTTTTGTTTCCATGCTGTTAACTAACGAAATTTAAAAATGCAAAAACTTTTTTAAATGCAATTAGTTTGTGGTAAAAATTAAATACAGTTCGCAAGTTGTCGCGTCTCGAAGAGACGTGCTGCGATTATTTAATATTCCAAATACCAAGTTTATTAAAAATTCAATATCTAATATCTAATTAACTTCCGAATGTGTCAAAGGATTTTTAAAAGTTTAATAAGAGTTCTCCTCCCTATCTCACAATCTTTTGATTAAACTGCTAATTACTAATTTTGATTTTTTTGAAGGCTTTCTCTTCTGATCTTATGAATATCATTATTTATAAACTTGTTATGGAAATTTTTTAAAGATCAATATATCTCGGTTCATTTAGAACTTTTCATCGATTTATTGTTTCGTGATAATATCAGGGTCTTTCAGATTTTTATGCGAGATATAGAAGGATTTTAATTCCTACCTTCTCAGGAGATTTAAACACAGTTTAAAAACAAGATAATAAATTTGATATAATAGCTCCTCCTTTAAGTATTTACATAAATGATCTAAAACCGTAAATCTGTAATTTTTGATAAGACAGATAACATCTCGTAGGTAATTTTGGAAACGATTATATACAACAGAACTAAATAAATCTAAAAGGGATCTTTACATATATTACGCATTTTACATTTATAAAATCGTTAGTTACATCCATACCCTGCAAACTTGAAAATTGTGATGAAGCAGATTATGAGGGTTGCCTTTTATATTTCAGGATTTGTGATCAAAAATATTTATTAACCAAAGTGTCTATTGTTTTTCAAAATATTCTCCATGAAGATCAATACACTTTTGCATGCGTTTGAACCAATTTTCGAAGCACTTTTTCAATTCCGATTGAGGCTTTTACCTCTGCGATTGTCAAATTATGTGGCTTCCAACGCGAACAAATCTTTTTGACGGCCAAATGTTTATGCAATAGTAAATGTATGTTGGTCCCACTAATGCTCAAGGATACCTCAATCTCACGATAAGTCACATGACGATCCTGCAGTATCAGTTCACGCACAGTATCAATGTTTTCCGGAACAACAACTGATTTTGGACAACCTTCACGAAATTCGTCCTTAAGCGAACTACGGCTATGGTTGAAGTCAGCAAACCATCGATAAACAGTAGTCCTTGATGGTCCTTCATCGCCAAAAGTCGAAGTTCATCGATGCGTTGTTGTTGGGTTAATCCACGTCGAAAGTTGTAAAAAATAATCGCTCGAAACTGTTCACGATTTAAACCCATTTTTAGCCGAGATGAATTTTTTCAAGTTACTGTAAACAACACAACTAGCGCTCGTACGTCAAAACGTTCTGAGTAAGTATACCATAAAAACTGTCAAACTTTACGATAGAAGCGTCAGTTGCCACATGGCAGCACTAGTTCAGCGCAATCCCAAAATATAAGAGGCAACCCTCGGAGTTTTAATAATCTTTGGATGATGATTTCGAATGACCACGTCAACACTGCAAGCAATGAAGAGGAACTTAACACCCGGTTCTGAATACCCCCGCCCCATAGAATAAGACAATTTTCTGCCTCCGATCTTCATATGATTTTCTGAATTTTTGCTTCTCACACTCAGATGCGATTTTTTTCTAAAAAGATGTTTTGGAAACTATTCCAAATTCAATTATTTTTTACTCTATTTGGTGTCGATGTTTTATGGTGCAATTTTTTTATAAGGGTTGCATTACGGTAGTAATTAAATCACTCGCTATGTAAATGTGCGATTGTGAGTTCGATCTTTAAAAGAATTTTCAAAAAAATTCTTGTCCGTTGTAACCGTAGGCCCACTCAGCTTTCCCTTAAATGAGTACCTATATCTCTGAATTAATATTCTGTTTACAGTTGACAGCTGTTACAAAAAATGTGATATATTTGTCGAAATTTAATGAAATCAAATTTTAAAAAACGATAATTTGTCAGACAACTGTAACTAATTTGTCGACTTTTTACCTGCCAATTTTTGTGAAAACCATATGCTCCTCACAGGAGGTTTTGGATGCGTAAATACAAAACAAAAAGAAAATTCAGTTGTGGCCACCAGAGGACCAACCGCCATCACAAAGTACTTGTTTAATTTATGCTGCTTTATTAAAAAATGTCTCAAATAAAAGTTGTTAATTATTGCTTTTATAGCAACTTTTGCAAAATAATTTTTTCCGAAATATTTCCCTGTTGTGAAATATTCGCAAAAATCTTAAAACGTGTAAACTCCTATTTCTAGTTAACCGATTTATACCAAAAGTTGATCAACTCGTGCCATTGATGTCAAAAGCTTAAATATGAAGTTTCATAAAACTCCTTTTAGCCGATTGAACTCTGCACGTGTACACGGACCGACAGACAGACCGACAGACAGACAGACCGACAGACAGACAGAGAAACAGACAGACCGACAGACATCATACTAAAACTAGTCAAAACGTTATGTAAGGACCCCAATTCGTGGAGATCCATCGAAATCTCGAAATGTCAAAATCGGTATGATCACAATACCTCCCTTATATATATTGGCAGTCGGTAAAAAAGAATAACAAAATTGTAAAATATTATTGATATTATCTGTCTCATTTTGTAATACGTAACTAACAGGTAAAGTTCATTTTTTATGTTGTATATTGGCAAATACATTTATAATATTATCATAGTATTGGTTCACACGGATACGCCAAAGTCTGTTTACACTACAACAGTCACCAAAGTAACCAGATCTAGTTTCGTATTACAAATTGAGACAGATTATATCAATAAATCAATTCGTGCAAATCAATTATTGATTTCACCATTTAAATTATAATATGTGAAAAGTTCTTGTTTTGCTGCTGTGAGAAATATTGATTCAAATTCCCACCATATGATATTCCGAGCCTACCAGCCATATTTACCGAATTTATTATTTTATAGGCAGATACCGAGATTTTGGTACCTTTATTAACCTAACCTAATTTAACAGCGCCATAGTTAAATCTCTCAAAATTTAATTCAAAGGGGAGACAGGAAAGAAATGCCTTCATCTTGCCCAATTAGAAGTATACACTGGCACTGAATATTTAAACGTGAATTCTGTCGACGGGTGTAAGACGAGGCGCGGATTTTAGTATGAATTTGCATATTTGAATATGAATTAGGGACCCAAAACAAGTCTAACAGTAGCAGTATGAGAGGCGCCAAGGTTAACATCACGATCGGGGATCGGGAAATTCTCTCTTAATGTTGATGAGCGTTATATTAATTGAATTATGGCTGAAAAAAATTGAAAAATCACTTTTTACATTTTGAATTCACTTTTAAATACCTTTGAGCATGCATATTTTATTTCAGAGACTGCAGGGTGAATTAATTTTTTAATGCGTTTAACTCTGCAATTTGGAAAGAAAGAACTGCCCTAAATTAAATACAAGACTTTTTATTAGCAGTAAGCATTTCGTGCTTTTTTTTATTTTGTACATTTTACTGTTTATTATTTACCAGGGTTTGTTTTACTTTTGTGAAAATTCTAAAGATTTATATTTGTCTGGTTTGTTATAAATTTCGGAAAAGTCTTGAACTTAGATATGTCCAAGCCACATATCTAAGTTCACATATTTAAACCATTTTTTTAAGAAAACCTCTATCGTTCGAGGTCGCGAGTTAGGTATATTTGAAGTTATTATGGTATTGTATATAATATTTGTTTTATCTGTAATAATATAAAATTGATGTTAAGTGTAAATTTTCACACATTTCAGGGTTTCGCAGGTATATCCACATTTTTAGATCTGACAAAGGCGTTTGATTGTCTTTGTCCAGCTTTATTAATTCAAAAACTGGCCTGTTATAATATTAGTCACAATAGCTGTTCACTTCTTGCATCATATTTAAAAGACAGGAAACAGTTTGTTTTCTTAAAGGGTGTTAAGTCACAAGTTCAAACTGTTAAATATGGCATCCCTCAAGGCTCTATTCTTGGACCTTTTCTCTTCCTAATATATATTAATGATTTGCCTTCCTTCCTCAAAACTACAAACACAATATTGTACGCGGATGATACCACCATAATTTCAACTTCGAAGGACTTTGAAGAAACATTATCTTTAAATAACACCAATTTAAAACTTAATCGTGAATGGTTCACTGCTAATAACCTAAGTTTAAACGCTCAAAAAACTCAGCAAATGATCTTCTCACTTCGATTGGCACATATGGAAAATCCAGAATCAATTAAATTCTTAGGTGTCCGTATTGGTGTTAATCTTAGCTGGGAAGTTCATATAGATTATCTTGCCAATAAACTTTGTAAAGCAATTTTTTGTTTGCGTAATCTCAGACATAGCGTGTCCCGTAATATTTTACTTACAGCATATCATGCACTCTTTCATAGTCACATGTCTTTTTCACAGAGAATATTTTCTTTGCAAAGACGCGTTATTAGAATAATAGCTAACTTATCCTACAGATCAGACTGTAAACACAAATTTACTGATTTGAATATCCTTACCTTGCCATGTTTATTTATATTTCAATGTCTCGTCTACGTACATTGCAACCTGATTAATTATGAACAGCAAAATCAAATACATGCTCATTTTACAAGAAAAAATGATATAATCAGACCAAAATACGTAAGATTGACCAAATCAAGGCAGTCCTTCAATTATTTTGGTATCTTATTTTACAACATACTCCCCTTGGCAATAAAGAAGTTAAACAACCAGCAATTCAAAAAGACCGTAAAAACATATTTAATAACTAAAGCATTTTATAACTTTGACCAATACATCGCTAATAATTTTAATGACTTGTAATGTAATTTTGTAACTTTATTTTTAATGTTAAATTCAATGTATTATTGTTTATGCTATGTTTATTTGTTGTATTTTTTTCCCCATTATTACTTTTATTAACTGACGTATGTAAAAATATTTTGTATTTGTTAACATTAATAAAATTATTATTATTATTATAAAATTATTATTATTATTATTATTATTATATAATAAGTGAAGGCGGCATGCTGAGTGTGTAGGACAAATTTTTGTTTGTAGTAATCACGGTAAAATGAACGATATTTTTAAAATAATTTAACGTCTTAATAATCTAATAGCTTTAAAAACAAATTTTATGTTAAAATATTTTTTTGTTAATTTTATTTCGAATACCTAATACCATTATTTAGGGTTCTAAATATGTGCAATATATATATATATTATTCGAAATAAAATTACCAAAAAAATATTTTAACATAAAATTTGTTTTATATATATATATATATAGGTAGGGTGGGTATTATTTAGCATTTCTACCACCGACCGAACGATTGACCGACCTGTGTCTCGGGATCATGTTTACAGTTCATATATTGCAAGAACCGGCTCTAAGCGACGTTCTACCTACGAACTAACGACCGACCTGTGTCTCGGAAACATGTTTACTCAGTGATCCGGATCACTGAGCCGGATCAATGAACCGGCTCAACAAAATGAACGACCTCCACTGATCTGGTTCCGCAAACTGAGCCGAAATTCCCATTTCTAATCTCGATGTATTTGCTCAGACTTAAAGATCTAGATTTTTTGTCATGCTTTCAAATACACAAGACTTCGATTCGAATGCCAAGACTTTAGTTTTCCAAGTTTAGACTTGAATAATAACTCTAGTGTGATAAGGCCTTTACATTCCAACAACATACACAATTTTGCAATTAAAATATCTACGCACAAGTAACCCTAATAAAAATCTGTAATTTTAATTACAAAATTATATTGACGGTAAACGTTTGCGGAGGGTAACTAGAATGAAACAGCATCCCTTCAGCTTGAGTGCAGTACAGCAGAGCACAGCACAGCAGACGAAATTCTAGAGAACAATAATGCCATTGTGCCCGTGCTCCACTCCGGGTGGTGACATTAGTCACAGACCCATGTGTCTCTTCCTCTGCCCCAGTATTAGATTCACCAGCCATTATTAATTTTAATAACACACAATATCTGTCTGTCAGAAATAGATGAGACCATGAATGCTTTGTTGCATAATAATAATTGTATGTTTCGAATCATAAAAGCACCGCTTTTATATCATATATTTATACGAGTTTTTTTGTTAGATTTTTGACAGTTCGTGTTCTTTATTAATTATATAAAATTATAATTATTTAATATTGGGGAAAGGTCAAATTCTTGAAACACATGCTTCAGGGGGTCTATTCTGTAAGCATTTCGACAATCGCTTTTACAGTATCGTGTTGAAAGTGCCAATTTTCAACACGTCGCGTTGGTATTCTGTAACTTATCGATAGTGCACTTATTGTGTGATAGTGCAGTATTGTGTTGATTTTGAGACGACACGTACGAACGTGTCGTTTTTGGAAAAAGATATTGTTTTTAGACTTTTGAAAGTTGTTTACGTTTAGTTTGAATATATTGATTTACTTATTTTGAGGTTAGTATGATTTAAAATGTGTTTTATATATGGAAATATGTATATTTTTGTTGTTTTTTATCTTAAATGTTGTAGTTATGGCCGAAGGACTTATTATATTTGAAGTATTGGATGAATTGGAAGAGGAAGAGACAAGGGGATATGTCAATGAATATTTTAATTTATAAAAAATAAAAACAAAAACAAAATTAATCTAAATATACCGTCGTGCGGTTTTGCACAATTTTTTGTAGGGGGTAGAGAATGTATTCATTGAGTAAATGTTATTTAGGGGATTAGATGGAAATTCCAAATTTCTATGAAGGATTAGCATGACGTCATGAATTAAGAGAAACAAGTCAACCTTTTGAATAATACCTGCTGGAAGGGAAGTTTGCACAAAATCCTGCTACAATAATTATTATTAGAGTTATTTTAAACAAATTATATTAACTGTTACGGGGCAGAAAAAATTCAGCTCATATGTTATGTACATATACAGTCTGTTCCAAACGGTTAAGCGGAACTAGATTTTGCAATCTAGTTACTTTCATCGTTTAAATCGTGCCTTTCGGCCGTTTTGTTTAAGCTTTGTAAATCATACTTACAATACACATTTTTTTGTTAAGGTTAATATCATTTTAAAATGTCATTTTCTTTATATTTTGATTTTTTGTGTCATTCTTAATGCAAATTTCCCATTTATTTATTTTTTTGTCATTAAAATATATAAAAAAAATATTTAATTTTGACATATGTCATTCGTTTCCATGGTTTCATTGTTGGAATTTTAAATTTTGACATCCCAACGTGAAAAATGAAATAACCCAAGCAAGGTCCCTTCTCGTGACAACCTAAAAGAACTAAATTCCCATTTAGTTCCGCTTAACCGTTTGGAACAGACTGTATGTGCATTGTATATACTGTCTAATAACCTCAAAGTTTATTCTGTCACAGTACGTCAAAATTTCAAAATGGCCACATTTACTTTCGACACTTTCAAACACAAAGTAACACTATACGATGACAGTGTAATGTGCATAGGCAACACGATACTGTGACTGTCGAGAAGTTACAGAATAGACCCCCAGGGTAGGTAGAAAAGCTAAATAATACCCACAATGAAATATGCAATTCTGAATTTTTCTCCAAAAAATTTTCCTCCAACAATTGTTACAGCAAGGAAAATATAGTATGTGTATTTGATACCTCAGTGATTCCAATTCTTACACCCCATTAAAAAAATTTCACGTACATACCCAAGTTTTACGATGAAAATATCTATACAGTAATTTCATAGACAACAAATTTCAAAGGATCTTGTGATCATATCGCATCATGAAATGTTTATAAGTCCCTTTTACGTGCATGTTGTTTTGAAAAATAATATTGTGACCTATTTTCAATATTTAACAATCGATTTCTGAACAATATACTGTCCCAAGTGTGAATCCTGGATTACTGGTCGGTTCCAGTCCCAGGACAGATCGTTAAATATTTATAGATAACACTAGGATCTGGTCCACAGAGGCCATTCCGGCCTGACCTGATCTTCTAACCACGCGGTAGTAAAGTAAGATATAAAAAAGACTATGTAGAGAAATAAAGAGTAATAAGATGTGTGACGTTCCCTAAGCCTCAAGGACATTTTGTTTCTCGAACTGGGGAGTAAAATAATTTATTGTTATTAATAAAAATCGCGTAAAATATTGGGGATCAACTTAAATAATTACTTGCCAGAAGAATGAACAAGCCAGTAAATTCAACATTAGTAGAAAATGATAATAAATACAAGTACTTTCTTTAAATCTCAAAAAGCCAAACAGGAAACAAGTAAATGAATGGTTGTCCTGTAAATTTAATACATTGGATGAATGGAAATATATTGAAAATTACAGAAAAGGACTTGAAATATCATGGGAAACGTGAGAAAATAAAGTGTAATGTTTAAATTGAATAAATATCTAATTGATGATATTAAATGTTTATTAATTTATAACTGCCATTACAGACCACAACAATAACATTTGTTAAAATACAGAGGTCACGCTATAATTATTAAAAAAATCAGGTAGGCCACGAAATACAAAATTAGCCCTATCATTTTATACAGTTATTTACCTGACATTTGAATTTAAGTTTTAAAAATTAGGTTAGTTAGAACCAGTGGCGCACCCAGGGGAGGGACCTGAGGGCCCGGGCCCTCCTTAAGAAGGAAGGAAATAAAAATAAAAACACACAAACACACTAGAAAATTTTAAAAACAGAGATGAGGATCTTTTTTTTTTTAGGTCGTCAATTGTATTTTAGAAGTGAGGACCTTTTTTGTTTTAGGTCATCATTTTGTATTTCCGAAGCGAGTCCATTTTTTATTAGATCATCACTTGAAATTTAGAAGTGTGAACCTTATTCATAATTTAAATAATTTTGTCTTCCCTCCCCCCAACAAAAATTCCTGGGTGCGCCACTGGTTAGAACTCAGTTAATTAATTGTTTAAAGTATTGTTTTGAGTTAAAATATGGAATTAACCAGAGATAATTTTCGAATCATGATTTATTATGATTTTTAAAAAGGTCTAAAGGGCTTATGAGTGCAAAGAAAATTTAGATTCAGTTTTTAGCGCAATCTTTGGCTACAATTTACAGCTGGTATAGGAAATTTGAACAAGGCATGAATTCTGTTCGACACCAAAAAGGAGCAGGGTGTCGTCCTCTTAAAGTTGTTACCGTATAAAACATTGCTGCTGGAAAGAAGATAATTGAAGAAGACAATAATGCCTCTTATGCGGTAATGCAGCATCAACTAAAGATTTTCAGCTATTAACAGAAACACACGATCACCTGCATTTAAAAAAAGTTGTGAATCGTATTGTGCCACATCAGTTTTCTAGTATTCAAAAAGCGGAGCATTTAAGAATTTGCCATAAACTTTAACCCTTTCACTGCGCCATACGCTTTGAGATTTCGTGCTCGCTGTGCGCACATACTTCGGTGATTGCGAGTTTATTCGTGTAGAGCAGTTGGCGTGAACTTTTTGTGTAAGTTTTCATGACATGTAAAGATGAACGATGGTGACAATATGACTAATGTTAGTAAAAAATGTAATGTGAGTGAATGAATACAAGAATACAATCAAAAAGATTTTATTTAATCGATATAAATAAGTAGATATACCGAATGTAAGACCCTATCTAACTGAATTGAACAGCACAGCAACGTATACCAACGTGCTCGCAGGTACTTGAACTGGTTGGGGTAACCAGCGAAAATAGTCTTGTTGAGCAGGGAACAATTTAAAACACGGCGCGAGTTAACTCGCTCGGAGCGTATCGGGCCACACTTTTATTTACGAGTATATACGGTTGGAGCAGCGAAAGGGTTAATACTCTTAGATTGTAGCTGACACCAAATTTTATAAAAATTGTGACATGTGAAGAAACTTATATTCCTTTTATCTGTGTACCTCCACGCCAAGAGCATCAGAAAATTTAAAAAAATTCTGATTGTTGATCACATCATAGTTAAGGACGTAAGGACATTTTAGTTTAGATAAGTGTTCCCAAGCGAGACTATGGCTTGGCACCGATCGGCCAAATTTTTTTTACGGTCCGCGAAAAATAAGGGAATATTAAGAAAATTTGAACATTTAATAAATACCGTCTTATATTTCAGTTCAGTTTCAGTTCCTTATTTTCTTTAATAATAATAGTAATTTGAGTTTAACTCGAATTGATTTCTTTAAATTTGAAGTCTGTCTAATGATCCTATCTATCTCACTGTTGGACAAATATCTCCCCTAGTAACTTCTAAGTTTGTTAGTCGTCTGTTTGAACGTTGGCCAGTTCTTGTTCAATTTGGCGAAATCGTCTATTCACTTCCTTTTCGATTTCCTTTTGCCACTTTTTTGAGAGAATGGACCTCAGGTGTCTTTCGGAGGTATAATCTCCTTGTAAATAATGTATACAGGGTGTTTGTTTGAAACGCCGCACCTCGAATAACTTTTTTTAGAGATACAAAAAATTCTTCAGAAGAAAGTTGAAACAATTTCCGTTGAAACCGGAAGTAATGCAGAATTATTACCCTTTTGTCTAGTTTAACTTTTCTTCTGAAGAATTTTTTCAATCTCTTAAAATAATTATTAATAATTAATAAAGAGTTATTCGAGGGTCGGCGTTTCAAACAAACACCCTGTATACTGTCTATAGTTGGTTTTGAATTGCAAACAGAATTATTTTTTCGTCTCTATTATTTCTAATACCATATTCCTACTAACCATTTTTTGTTATACATCTGTGTGTGCTAATTTGTGTATTTTCATGTCAATTATATCCAGGTCCGTAACTAACATTTTTCGGGCCCTGGACAAGATTTTATAATTGGGTCCCCCTAAACACTATATAGTACAAAAAAAAGGTCCTCAATTACAATTATTATTCCAATATTTTCCGTTTTGAAAACAAAACTCTAAATTTGACTATTAAATATGTAGATGTTCTCAATTTGTGGTCGGCAAAACAAAAAATGCAAAGGATGTCCACATTATTAATTTAGTGGGGCCATAATTTGTTCAGCGCTTGTGACAAAATATTACGACCAATCTCATCCGGTACAAAAAAGCGATTGGACCCAATTAAGATCATTAGATAAGGAGATATCTAGATTACAATCCGGTTAAAAAAATTCAGCTGGTTTATTGCAAACAGCTATAAAAATTCAGAGATAACAGTTTTATAATTTAATTTATGATTTTGTCAAGTAAAATTATAGAGTTGATTTTATAATATTGCAAACTTTTTTATATTACATTTTATTAAAAGTTCAAAATGAATTTGTTCGTAAATTCCATTGGAACTTTGTGCAACTTTATACTGAAAGCTTTAAACAAGCTTCAGGTGTCTTGTTACGCTCGTATTGGTCACCTTATCTGACGGTAATGGAGTTCTCCTTAGACCCCTGATTTGTCTTCATTCTACTTATGAGGTCTCAGCAGGATACCTTTATGTTGCGGGCTTCTTTTACTGCGGGATCTGCTAGTCTCGGTTACCGTACTTAGCCACGTAAATAATAGCGGCTAATAGCTAACCATTACACCATATTAAGTGACACAACACGCTAATAATTTAGATTATTAGATAATTCACCATGTACTTTGAAAGATAAATATTAGTTTCATTATTATTTGTATGACTGGACGTAATGGACACTATTTTTTTTAAATTGGTACTTTCTAAAATAGATGTGTGATTTTATCCCCAGTATCTTAAAAGTAGGGACCATTCTTTGCTATAAGTTTTGGATTCGAATCCCTGCCGAGGCACAGATTTGTGAATTCGAGGTGACCAACATCACATAGTTACATATAACAACAGCAGGAGATTCGCAAATGATTCAGTGCTTTTGATTGAAACAAAACAAGATTTTCAACATCTGTTATATAAATTAAATTTAATTGGAATTAAATAAACCACTCAAATATATCGAAGATTAGTATGGAGTAGATATAAATGGCAAGAAGACAAGGTTCATGATAATATACACAAAAACAATGTAACATCTCTAAATTTATGTATGGGTACAGAGAAAATTAAAAGGGTCCACATATATTGTAAGTTTTTAAGATGTGTTTACAGATGTTTCTCAACTGCCGGTCCGCGACAAGATTTAACTGATCCGCGAAAATTTTTAAAACAATTATGACCTTTCCCATTTGTTGTACATGCCATACCATTAAAGCCTATTTGTCCTTATGGATTCCATTATAGTATGATCAACACCCATAATTTCCCGAATTCCTTTGTTCTTCACTTATACTTGATGTTGCTGCTCCGGAAGTCCATTTTTGTTATATTAATCCTAAAAATGATTGTCGTTTCAGTGGCAATACGTCATTGTTGTATTCTGGAAAAACCAAATCTGATCAAAAATTATTCTCGTACGTTTTCGGTTTAGATCAATGTACATTTCTTAGTATTTTTTTCAGATTTTTAGTTTAACTCCTTGGCGTTAAAGGGTACGGGAAAGAAATATTTTTTTGGAAAAAAACGTGTTAAAATAAAAAAAATCTAAAAAGCTATTTTACTTTCTTTAATCTACGTCTTAATAGCTTTCTTTTGATACCACGGAATAAATTTTTTAAAAAAATTTTTTTTTTCAATGAAACCATAATTCTATATTTTTCGAAAAACTAATCGGATCCAAAATTGCTGTTGAACTATTCCGGTTCCTATCAATGTACATTATTGAGATTTTTTAAAGATTTTTAGATGAACCCTTCTGGGAAATATGGTGGGCGACAAAAGTTTTTTGACAAATTTTTGGTGAAAATTTCATAAATAAAAAGATGTTTCAGAATATAAATTTGTTTGTTTATCCACGCATTAAAAGGTTTTATTTTTTCATTAAATACATATATGTTTATATTTATCTCGTGTTGTGATTTTTTTTAACTCAATACTGTTTTCCAATATGTGGGTCATAGAGGTTTGCCGACCGGCGTAACACACGTGCCCTGCGTTGCTAAGTCTCAGGTTCAAATCCCGTTCAGGCATATAATTTTTATTAAGAAAAACTAGAATTATCCTGGCTAATTGCCTCTGTAGCAAAGGCCATAACGTGAAATAAAACAAAAAGTTTCTTTGTTCATCCGTTCGTCTACAATTTCTACCGTACAGACAGACAGATACATGAGTGACGTTATAAGTGAATTATTTTTGATTTCGTTGTTATTTGGTCATAATGCCTAGCATACGAGATATTTAAATATATGCATAACAACCGGAGCATTATGAATCCATAACGCCCTCAACAAATATTAGTCTCATTTACGGCCCGTACCTTATTTTTTGATTGTCATACTCGAAAGGTTTCGTATTCTTTTTCATAGTTCTGTTTAGTTTTAAGTAGTAACACACTTCCTATTGCTTTTTGTGCATTTTTCTCCATATATTCGGGTAATTCTTGCATATTCATTGAGATTGTAAAATTAATTCTGACAATTAAATGATTATACAAAATCATGTTTATTGTCATAAGCTACTTGATAGATATAAATATCTGTTGATTTTTAGTTTTTGTTTTATGTGAAGTGAAAAATAAATTCTTGTATGCACCATTGGCGTTACTGGATGATTACTAGCATCGAGCGACATCCATCCTTATGGAGGGCCGTATTACGTCGCTGTCCGGGCGTAATCATCTTAGTAACATCCTTAGTGCATAAATAGCTGTTTTAAAACCCTAAAAATTCAATTTGGTATTTTCGGCTGTTTGTCATTGAAGTATGCCGTAATATGAACAACAGCATTATTTCGGCTGCCCAACTATACATATTATACGACGCTAAGGCTTTATTCCAGTGGCTGGCAACCTGCAGTCCGTGGGACAAATGCGTCTGGCAAACGATTTTATGCGGATCATCAATAAGAAAATATAATGTTTACTTTTCTTATCCAACGTAGCCAACAAATTCCTGTAGAGCTGCTTTAGGCTTCTTACACTCTAGGTGTATTTATATCCAGGTAAATACGTATAAACCGGCATAAACAAGAACTTAAGGTGGTAAAAAACAGAAATTACAAAAGAAAATATAGCCCGCCAAAATATTTTGTTCATACAAAAAAGTTACCGATTGCGGCCCGCGACAGAAAAAAGGTTGCAGATCTATTCTTTTCTTTCATTTCCAATAGTGTAAGCATCTACTTCAAAGTTATCTCCTTTCACCATTTTAGCACAAACTGCTGATATTTTTACATTTTTTCTGAGCAACATTTTAATATAAATTTATCCTTTACGTTTATCCTTTTTACAATTCCGTATAAAAATTTTATTTTCAAATCGTTCTGTTATATATGAAAAAAGGATAAATATTTTAAGCCAGTATAAAGTAAAGCCAAAACATATTGAAAAGGGTAATCCATACGTTTGCCCTGAAGCATATCGTAAAGGTGGATGTTTTATGGAGGTCTCTCATTCAAATGGGGTTAAACATTTTAGTATTCCGTGTGCGTTCTGTGTCGCCTCGGCATATGACCCAAGCCCTGACACTCTTCTAATCGAATTTCCGCAACTTCACTCTTTTTACATGACACGATTTTGTTTCTGCTGCCATCTATTGTTGTTATACTGTCATCTTGTTTATTTGCTTGTCATGTGTATATTAATGTATTTTTTTCTCGTTTATTTCGCTGAGAAATACACATGTTTCAAACGTACAAGGCGGAGATAGCGTTTTAAAATAAACTCATATTGATGTATCACGACTGACTAACTTAGCCAATAATAATACTTTCAATATTTTTACATAAATACTGAGTTGCCGTGGCTCAGTGGTAAGAAGGTTATCTACGGAGCACAGGCACCCGGGTTCGAATCCCCCCACCTCTTTCCTTTCGATATTGAGCAGTCAGCTCGAGGGCCGACTCAGCCTCAAGTATTTAATTTATTTATTTTATTTTATTTGGTTAATAGGGTTGTAAACAGGTGCATATCACCCAAAACTACAACCTCGGATACATAATTTACATAAGAAAAGATTCCATGTTTTTACAGATTACTATGTGTATGAAAATAACAAAAATAAAATAAAAGTAATAAAAATAATAATAATAACAACATTAATAACAATATAAAAATATAAATAATTTAAAAGGAAAGGTATAAAACTATATAAATATATGGATTCACAAAATTACAATATTAAAATTCCAAAATAAGCGCATTCAACATGAATTATCATTGAATAGACATATAGGTATTTAAGAAATATTTTTTGATTTTATTTTTCACATGTTGCAGATCGACATGATGAATGTCTAGATTAAGTTTTTTAATTAAATTATTAACTGTAATTGCCATTCTAGTAAGAGGAGCATTACAGAATAGGGTTGTTCTTGAAAAGGGCACGTCCAATAAGGGCGTAGATTGCGGTTTGGTATATTAAATTTTATTTGTGCCAAAAGATCAGGACTGTCGAAATAGAAATTTATTATTTTGAAAAATATTATTGTATCTGTAAGATGTCTAAGGTCCTGCAGAGCTAATAGATTAAAATATTGGCAACGAATTAAATAGTTGGAAGAAGTGAGCGGAGCCTTAGTGACAAATATGAAAGAAATCTTTTCTGTATTCGCTCAATACGATTTATATGGATAGCAAAATGTGGGTTCAAGATGACAGAGCTAAAGTTTATGATACTTAGAACGTAAGCATTATAAAGCGTAAGAATAGTGTTTGTATTTCTAAAGGTTCTAGTAGTACACATGATAAAGCCTCTCATTTTGTACGCGCGCTTACATATGTGGTCTAAGTGTGCGAGAAATGTGAGTTTGGAGTCGAATATAACGCCTAGATCCTTCACTTGACCGACGGTTTGGATAACATTATTATTAAAATGATACTGGAAATCTATTTTGTGTAAATTTTTAGTAAAACTTATGTGATGGCATTTTTCAAAATTTAAAAATAATTTATTATTTGTGCAATATTCAAAAAAGCGATTTAGATCTGCCTGCAGATGGTAGCAGTCGTTTATTGATTTAATTTTAATGTAAATTTTTAAATCATCTGCGTACAAAAGTATATTAGAATAAACAAAACAGTGACTGACATCATTCATATAAAGAATAAATAATAGTGGTCCGAGATGCGAACCTTGGGGTACACCAGAAGTAGTGTTGAAAAACTTAGAATGATAGCCATTTACTACAACTGCTTGTGATTTATTAGAGATATAGGAACAAATCCAACGCAAGAGAATGCCGTGTATACCGATCTTAAATCTATAGTTAATACTTAATTAACTTTAATAAAATGTGTACCTATTTATACAGTGGTAATAGGATCGGTCAAAACGTCGTGAGGACGTGACTTTCAATCTATGACCGGCGGTCTAGAAACAGAAAACTTACCTTCTCTGCCCCTATGCGCTTATCTAGGTGTTTGGGAACCTATTATTATTATTTTTGACCTAAATTAAAGATTTATACAGGTATATCAAGACAGAGGAACACTATTTTTCGTGAAAATGCGATGTGTGAACAAGTAGGGGAAAAAAGATCAAAGCACACCCAAAAAATCGAGGTAGTTTTGAAAGTTTCCGGAACAAACCGGAAATACAGGACGTAAAGGACATCCTATTTTAAATGGGAAAGTGTTCAAAGTGCCTTCCATTTTTGATTTACGCGCTTTCGCATCCTAAAGCCTGCTTTACAATAGATATGCTATGGATACATAAGCATACAAATTACACTACACTCTTTGTACTGTTTATTGCAAACAGATGTTTTGAAGAATCAAATCCTTTGTTCCATACATATGCGTTATGTTATGGGTTTATTTTAAACCAAGCTTATAACCTGGTTTATAATAGATATGGCATGGAACGTGCCATGTGCGTAAAAATTACACTACTTTATTTGTTCTGTTTATTACAAACAGATGTTTTGAAGGGTCAAGGGTTGTTCCATTACGTATGCGCTATGTTATGGAGTTATTATAAACCAGGCTTTATTCTTGAGCTACATGTAGCTCGGAGCACAACAAACTTAAAAATAATTAAAAATATTTCACTTCATGTGAATGTACAACTTGAAAATACGACTTGAAATTTCTGGCATAAACGGTTAAAAATAATAGGTTTTACTTTTGACAAATGGCCAAAATAAACAATTTCTAAAAATTCAACGCTGCTAAAAACCGACCATATCGGAACTACAGTTTATAAATCGTTTTTTAATTTTTCAAATATCACTTTTGATCTCTATCTATTAAGGTCCGTGTTTCGGAGCCACCCAAAAGTATAAGACATACCTAGATACTATAGTTTAGTATAGCCTGATGGTGTTTCTTGGTAGTTCTAGACATGAGTTTTGTTTTGAAGAGTGGACCGAGTGCAAAAAAAGTTGCATTAGCAGCTTTAATTCTGTTCGTGATTTTCTGCAATATCTTGTTACATTTGTATAATATAACAAGTCCATTTTCCGTAATAACAATTTTAGTCCATTGTATGGTTCACGAAGTAGCTTCAGTTACTCAAAAACTCATTCAGATGTTAATATAATAAGCATGTGTATTCAGCATTCTTTTGTGACATTGTCTTTTTTATGACTTTCAACAATTTATATTGTTGAATGTACATAAAATGTGTTGTATTCCGGGTCATTTAAAAATGACAATTTCGCGGTAGAAAAACTACGAAAATAATTCTTTTTGTTGACATTTTGTTTCTGTTTGTTTTCCACAATGATAAAGATACATATTTAATTTAAATATTGATTTTAAAAGGGCGAAGGTAAGCATTCGAGTGGTTTGAAAACTGTTTCAAAAATTTAATCATGAAATTTATGTAAAAAATATTGAGAAAGGATGACAGGAATAAATAATTGTTGATCTTGATAATTGTTATTGTTTGAATTGAAGTTTTTTGATTGAAATATGCCAGACTATCCCCAGGATAACTATTATGCAATTTGGTTACAAATATGTCCGCAGGAGGGAACATAAAACATTATTGCAAAGTTTAGGGAGAACATATGTGACAAGCTATCATTTTATGCTTCGAAGGAAGTCTCTATAAAGTGTATTAGTATAGTATAGGACAGTGTTTCTCAACCTTTTCTGGCATGGGACCCCCCAAAATAACAAATATTGTCTGCGGCCCCCCTATATATATATATATATATATATATATATATATATATATATATATATATATAATTATTTTATTTATTGTACCAGTACAACAAATATTTTTAAGAGCCGGTTCTAACTTATAAATTTTTGTTGCTATACCAATATAATTCAATATTCATTTAGTCAATAATCGGGATTTATGAAAATGATTTAAAAAATAGTTTTGTTTCTCTAGTTATAGCCGATAGTGTATGCATGTATGTGTTTCTATATTGTCCATAGAAGCATTCTACATAACAATGACTTATATTATAAAATTAACAAAAATTTCTACAAATACCTTTCCATTCGCTCCAATTTTGGTCTGCATTGAGTCCAAACACTAGTCCACACTATAACACACTATTTCAAGTATTTTCTGCACTTTTATCACTTAAAAATAACTAAAAACGTCAGAAAAAATGAAGACGCCACTTGCAAAAATCACGTATCACTACATATCAAGATGGTTAATCATGATAAAGCTCATTAAGGAATATAGTCATTAACAATTAATAAATAAGGAACAGAATTGCTTAAAATAATTCTTTATGAGAATAAACACATATATTAATATTTTATCAATAGTATACAGGTGGTTGAAATTGAACTACCGGGCCCACAACACTATTTTTTTATTATTGAAGATGAGGTATAATGTTAAATTTGGAAGTTTGTTACTTTGTATCTTTATATAAATAGTTATACATTTTGATTGAGGATTTATTAAAATTTCAGAGCTATAGCGTTGGAGACACGGCCTATATGGTAAAATGGGAGGACAGAGGTAATAATAGAATTACTTTTGGGCTATCAATGATAATTCTGAGATCTCAGAAAGGGATGAAAATTACTATTGGAAGTATAATGGAGTTATCTCTCGAGAATTTTATACAGGTTAATTTTTTTATTTACGGGTTCATTTGGAGGGCTAAGGTGTCCTCCCCCCGGGCATTATGACCTTAAGGCCCGGTCTTTCCACCTTCATTTAAACCACTAGGTAACTATCCGACAGATAATGTTATCTGGAACTTTATCTTCTGAATAAATGTCATTACCAAGCAGTGAATTCAATACATCAGTCTCATTATCCGTTAGATAAATTTCCGATATATACATTTGTATTGAAAGACGGAATAACATTTATTCAGCACAGAAAGTATCATATAACCTTATCTGTCAGATAGTTACCTGGAGCAGTGTTGCCCAACTGCCGGTCCTGTAGATATATATATATATATATATATATATATATATATATATATATATATATATATATATATATATATAGAGAGAGAGAGAGAGAGAGAGAGAGAGGGGGGGGGTGGAGCGAGGGAGGGATCTCAAGGTGTATCAAGATAGAGGAAACACGATTTTTCTCGAAAAGACGAAGTGTGAGCAAGTTGGGAAAAAAATTTGGTGACCAGAGTTTACCCAAATAATTGCATGGTAGTATTTAAATTTTCGGAATAAACCGGAAGTACAGGATATCAAGGACAACTTCGATTTTTTATATAGGAACGTATGGCGTGTTGGGTATAATTGGTTTGTAAATTTTTGAAAAAAAAAAAAACAACTTTTACATAAACATGTTTTTAATATCTGTTACGATTACCTATAATGGCTTGCAAGTATTTTTATTTACAAGTGTTCCATTGTTCCAAGTTGCTTTCCATTTTGAACACTTTCGCATCCTTACTCTTTAGCTAACAGTAGCTCGGAGCATAACAGAAAATATTGCAAGTTCAAGCATACCTACTTGAAAGTACTTGAAGTACCTCCAACGCGAACCGTTTTAATTAGTTTAAATTAGTTGTCAAAAAAAGTATAATTTATTTTATTTAAGTTTAAAAGGTATATTTTAATGAATATAAATGTCATATATTTATGAATATATCTTGCAAAATTGAGCGTTTTTCTATTATAATTTCATGCTTCGATTTTATATGACTTCGCGGCCCTCCGACGAAGCTTTCACGGCCCCCCGGTTGAGAAACGCTGGTATAGGATACAAAAACGCAGTATAGCCTAGCAAAGAATGCAGTTATATCCAACTTATATGAGGCGTTCTATTATATTCAGTTTATTTTGGCTTATTATGCATTTAGATAATCACTGAGGTAGTGACGTATCCATAGGCCCACTTTACCCGCAAACGCGGGGGGGGCTTCATTTAGGAGGCCCATCAAACCACCAGATGATTTTTTTTCTGGTCGCTTGGTCTCCTTAGACAAAATTGGTAATCCTAGAAGGAAGCTCAAAGAAGATTATGTGGGGGGGGAGTGAAAAGTGAAGTTATGCAACTGCTGCTGAGTTCTAAATTCATTTCAGCATTTGGTATGTTTGTTAGTCAGAACTTTTGTTTAGGATTTTGTAGGTATAACCAAGAAAACCTTTTACCGTCTCTCATGTGTCTGTCTGAACGGCTGAAATTGTCGCTAAAAATCTTAACCAAGAGTGTTGAAATCTGGCGTGTATACATAAATTTTTAACCCATATATAGACAAAATACTGATTGTTCGGAAAAACACGTCGCCCATAAAATATAAACAATTTGATGATTAATATGTAGTGTAGTCATTTAAATAGGCTGCGTTAGGCGCAAAAAACCTTCGTTGCTGTGCGCCAAAAATTTTAACTAACTGTTGGAAAACTTTAGTTTTATAGTGGTCTTCAGCTTGCGGAATAGGTCACATCCTACATATACATTTTACTTATCATAAAGAGACGATATTTTAAAAATGTCGGTAATTCAATATGATATTTACGTTATTTTTCGAATACATAACTATATTTTTTTGAAAATTATACTCGTACTTGAACGAGCTAGTATTACTAAAATACCAATATTTACAAATTCACTAGAATTTTACAGAGTAATGTGACAGATGCATAAAATAAACAGTGAAGTGCTGAAGTGGTACATCTGTTCGACATCTCAAAGTGAATTGAATATTGGTCCCTAATCTGATAAATATATAAAGTAAACATATTCACTCAGTTCTGAAAGCCACCCGACTAAAGGCAGGTAGAAGGATTAACGCTTTAGACAGGAATAGTGCTAATATGAAAAATTCATAAATGTATTAAATGTTTATCTGATATTGGATAAAATCTGCTTATCACAGAATTGAAACCAAGGGGTTTACGGCCCTATTGGCTATTGCAGAGGGTTTCCATTTTTTTTTGCATCCGTTACACATTTTTGAAAAAACAATTTGGTGCCATACCAAGGACAAATGAAATATGAAAATGTATTTTCTTAATATTGTTTATAGAGAAATTTTCTAAATATCATGGACAGGCCCGTTCCGTAATAGGTACATAGGTGCAATGAACCCGGGCGGTATAATTTAGGGGGCGGCAAAACTGAATTCATGTCCGCAAAAAAATTAAAATATCAACATGAAAATGACAAAATTTTTTGTTCTTTGAGTGTTTTTCGCTTTTCTTTTTAGGGTTTTGTAGGTATGACCAAAAAAACCCTTATACCGTCATTTTGTCGTTTGTCTGTCTGTCTGTCTGTCTGTCTGTCTGTGTGTCTATTCGGTAAAAATTGTAGCCAAACGGCTAAACCTAGAGAGTTGAAATTTGGCATGCTTATACAACAGTTTGACCCGCACATAAAAATACTAACACATCTAAAAAACATATCCCCCTAAAAATATAAACAAATATGTGCTCATCGAAAAAAAAGTTTTTTAAAATTCTGAGTAGGGTATCAAATGAAAGCCGTGGATTAACGATCAAATTTTTATTTTTCCAAAATAAATTATTTTGAAGCGATTTTTGCCAAAATTGTGCAAAAAAAATTTTGTCCCACACCCTGTAGCCCAGATGGTTTAAACTAAAAATCTGAAAAAATTCTAAGTAATGTACATTGGTGTGAACCGGAATAGTACAAAAGGAATTTTTGATCAGATTATGTTTTTGGTAAAAAAAGCATTTTTGGTGTTTTTTTGCTAATAATGTTGAAAACTTATAGCTATATAACACACTAAACTGTAACGTCTGTCTTGGTGCAATGGTTACGGTACTAGCGTTCTGCCCAAGAAAATGAGTTAGAATCCCACGAGAAGAGACAATATTATTTTTTATTTTTTTTTTGCATTTTTATTTTGTTTAAATTATTTTTTCAAAATTCTAGTTATATGTTGGCAAATGTTGCATTTAATTTTTAAAAGCGTAAATTTAATAACCAGTGGAAATTGTTGAAATTATAATTTAATTCTGTTTGAATGTACACGAAATCAAAGGGAGGAGCTATGACTAGAAACAACCAATGAAGCCATAGGCGCAATTTTCAAAATCTTAATGAGCCTTGCTATATAAAAAAAATACTGCACATATTAAGAAACTTAAATAATGGTATTAGGCACTCGAATTAAAATTAACATATATTTTAAATAAATATTTTAACATACAACGGTAGCATACAAAGTGCGGGTCAAAGAGTTGTATAAGCATGCCAAATTTCAACTCTCTAGCTTTAGCCGTTTGACTACAATTTTTACCGAACAGACAGACAGACAGACAGAGAGACAGACAGACAGACAGACGACAAAATGACGGTATAAGGGTTTTTTGGTCATACCTACAAAACCCTAATAAAATGAAAAAAGATAAAAATGACGCTATTTTAGGTAAAATTAATTTACATAATTTACAAATGTCTACTTTAAGTATTTCCGGGGGCGCTATTTTAAATATTTGCCAAGGGTGCCAAAAACATTTCTACGGCTCTGGTGGAATATATGGTACTCCGCGATTGTAGCACAATATAAGTACTACTTTTGTTCAGTTTGTAATATTTCAAGCATTATAAACAAATATTTAGAAACATGAAACTATTTTTTAACAAGTAAAACCCTAATTTACAGTAAATTATCTTTAATTGGACATTTAGGTTTACGTTCAAACACCTTTGAAATAGTTAAGTAAATAAATGTTTGACTATTTATGTCCAAACCTTTTTTGAACTGGCTTGTGTATCAGTAATTTATTTCGATGCATCTGGAAGTTTGAACGTTTGTAACTTTAAATGTTTTGGGAATGCTACATCTGGAAATTGTATGTCTACGAGCTTTGATGGAGCTTCTTTTAAAAAGTTTGTTATTTTCAAACATAAATAGAAAAATAAAGTATGAAATGAGAATTAAAATTTACAGAATTTTAAAAACAGCAGCTAACAATATTTCTATGTTGATAATCTTAAAAATAGACGACGCAAAAAAAATTATGTGAATTGTGAATTTTCACACATTTTAGGGTTTTGTAAGTATTTAATAAGTGTAAGAAGCCAACATAATACTGCATGTCTAGGCAGAGACGCAGTAAGGGGGGGGGGCTGGGCGCACTAAGGAAAAGGGCGCTGACGGGCTTGACTAAGGAGCGCTATTGCGAAGGCGAGGACCTATTTTTTTTGTAGTATTTTGTAGTTTTTTTTTCATCACCTAAATTTTGAGAGGTGAGAACCTGGTTTTTATTTGCCAAGGGCGCCAAAACACGGCTCTGCCCCTAGCGCAAGTTTTTCTTACTGCGGCTCTGTGTCTAGGTATATTTGTTTGTCCTCGGTCCTCAGCTGTTATTTTTTTTTAATTATATTTTAATTTCATAGAAGACACACTATTTTAGCCATAAATACAAAAATCCATAAGATTATTAGCTATAATCTAGCCATGAATTAAATGAATTAAAAATAATTAATTTTGTCAAAAACACAAAAACTGTAATATTTTTCAAAAACGCAATCGGATCAAAAATTCCTCTCGTGCATTTCCGGCTCAGATCAATGTACATTACTTATAATTTTTTTAGATTTTTAGTTTAACCCCTTTGGGACAAGAACTTTTTTAGCACATTTTTGGCTAAAATCGTGTTAAAAAAAAACAATTTTAAAAACCTACTTTTTGTTTCTTAATCTACGTCCTAATAGCTTTCTTCTGATACCACATAATATTTTTTTTTTTATAATTTTTTTTATCGACTACCCAAAAAATCCACATTTTTCGAAAAACTAATCTGATCAAAAATTCCTATTGATCTATTCCGGTTCCTATCATTGTTTATTGTGGAGACTTTATTCAGTTCTTTAGATCAACTCTGAGAAATAGGGTTGGAGACAAAAGTTTTTTGACATATTAGGCGCTTTCCTTTTACCATTTTACTTAAGTAATCTAAACTAACCTCTAAAGTCGTAAGAGCGATCCCTTTCTAAGACTATAAAAGATTTTTTTCTCCCCCCTTACCCTTATTAAGGCATTTGTCGAACTTGTGTGCTTAGCTAAGCATTTTTACTTGTAAAAGGAAAGCACCCATTTTTAGCAAAAATCCCATAAAAAGATTGATTTTTCAAGAATAAAAATTCGCATGTTGATCCACGCATTAAGAGCCGGTTTCTGAAAGCTTAGTTAACTATAACCAAAGGATCAGAAAATGGCTGCTATGATTACTTATGGAATTGTTATATTGTAACCGAGTTTAACTAAAAGATTAAATTCGGCTAAGCTTTCAGAAACCGGCATTTGGTATGCCTCTCAAAATTTTTAAAAAATATTTATTTTTTTTCTTGTATACATAATTGTTTATTTTTATCTAGGGATGTGTTTTTTGAACTCTCAGTATTTTTCCTATATGTGGATCAAAGAGTTGTACAAGCATACCAAATTTCAAATTTCTATTTTAAGTCGTTTGGCTACAATTTCTACCGTACAACCAGACACATGAGTGACGTTATAAGGGTAACACATGTGCTCTGCACGATTTGTTAAAATGTATTGAAATAAAACTGTAAATAATTTAAAAATGGAAATAAGTAGTGATGTTGGCAACGAGAACATTATCAGGACACCACCAGATATTGCATCAGTTGCAATGGAGGCAACTGACGAATGATTGCCTACAAAATCCTAAGAGATTCTATGAAAAGGTATATTCAGATTTCAGAAAATGGTATGAAAGAGTACAGCAATTACACAGAACTACTACTATTTTACTATTTTACTTGGAAATGAACCTTCAACTACAACAAGCATCAATTTTGAGTCAATTAATAGTGTAATTAGTAAAAAAAACTGATTATAAAGTGAAGGTAACTATATTAATATTGTAAATTCCAGTAATATTAGTATTACAATAAATAATAAATAATTATGGAATTTGTCACTTTATATGTCAAAAACTAGGTACATAAAGAACGTTTTACACCCGGTTGTGAGAAAAAACAATTTTTTGTCTCCCGAATTTTTGGCCGAAAGTTGGCTAATCAATAGTTGGTCACCTAGGTACAAACTAGAAAAAGCGTGTCATTAGGTTAAAAAAAATTAGAACATCTGTCATAAACAACACGCATTTAGTAAACCCGGTTCATTTCCTGGAGAAAAAAATAAAAGGAAATTAATAATAATTATTTTTAATTAAACCCAAAATTAAATTAGCAAACATGTCACACCTCTGCAGACATAGGTCTGTACTTAATGATGCCCTTACCCGCATATGTAGAATTTTTATCATCATCAAAGGTGGTATAGGTGTAAAAAATAAAGATTAATGAATCAGATCCCCTAAAAACCTTCTAATTTACGTTCCCCACAACCAATATTTCATAAAAACACGTTTAATATATCAAATATTCACTTTGATGTAAATAAATAGATTTACTTCTGTTTTCCATCTCTCTGTTGAGGAAAAATGTAGGTTTTCATTTCACTGGCTTATCAGCACAAACAAGAACGTTAAGGTTTATAATTCTTGTTTTATTTTGAATTGTAAATTAGCCCTGCCACCAATAATTCAAAAATATACATGCACGTATATATATTTAACAGAATCGTGTTAATATTCACAATGTGACATGATGTGAAAAACATTAACTTTACATTTCTCTGCAGGACAGGAGAAACATTTTAGGGGTTCATTTGAACATAACGCTTATCACCATAACCGTAAAAAGCAAAGACTCATACACATTTCCCCTTTTAAATTGTCTAATTTCACTTTAGCACCGATATATTATAAAATATATATCTAATATATGGGATAGCACATTAAGAGGGGGCATTAAATCTTCTATAAACATTTACTCCCTCGTAACATACCAAATAGCAAACTTGATTGCTAGTGGATATCAACTTAGGTATAGTCACTTTGGTATTTTTTTGTAAAATATTGTGCAGGAAAAAATATAGCAAAAAAGTTGTTAAGAGGCACAGTCATGGACAGAAGTTCAGTTTGTAAAAAAAATTGATGTGAAGTGTGAATTTTCACACATTTCAGGGTTTTGCAGTTATTAAGTGAATGATGATTATTTGGGATGCGAAAACAAAGTTTATATTAAAATATTTTTTTTGTTAATTTTAATTCGAACGCTTAATACCATTATTTAGGTTTCTAAATATGTGCAGTTTTTTTTTTTTTATATAGCAAGGTTCATTAAGAATTTTAAAAATTGCGCCTATGGCTTCCGTGGTTGTTATAAGTTCCGCCCCTCTGATTTCGTGTACATTGAAACAGAATTAAATTATAATTTAAACAATTTCCACTGGTTATTAAATTTACGCTTTTAAAAATTAAATGCAACATTTGCCAAAATATAACTAGAATTTTGAAAAAATAATTTAAACAATATAAAAATTTAAAAAAAAAACAAACAAAAAATAATATTGTCTCTTCTCGCAGGGTTCAATCCTTTTCGGATCGAGTTACTTGGGTGAAAAATCAGCGTCAAAAACCACTACACCAGCATACACGTTCCAGTGTAGCGTGTTACAAAGCTATAACTTGTGTACATTATAAGCCAAAAATCACAAAAAATAATCTGATCAAAAATTCCTGTTGTACTATTTCGGTTCACACCAATGTACATTACTTAGAATATTTTCAGATTTTTAGTTTAAACCATCTAGGCTACAGGGTGTGGGACAAAAAAAAAATTGCACAATTTTGGCAAAAATCGCTTCAAAATAATTTATTTTTCTTATTTATTTTTTATCTTTCATTTGATACCCTACTCAGAATTATAAAAAATTTTTTTTTTTTCGGTGAGCACCTATTTGTTTATATTTTTAGGGGAATATGTTTTTTAGATGTTTTAGTATTTTTCCTATGTGCGGGTCAAAGAGTTGTATAAGCATGCAAAATTTCAACTCTCTAGGTTTAGCCGTTTGGCTACAATTTTTACCGAACAGACAGACAGACAGACAGACAGACAGACAGACAGACAGATAACAAAATGACGGTATAAGGGTTTTTTGGTCTTACCTACAAAATCCTAAAAAGATAAAACACTTGAAAGAGTTTCTACCTTAACATTTCTGGACACCATTATAAATTTGATTCAATTATCATTAATAGTAGAAGTAGGAAAAATTTCACTCAGCTTTTTTGGACAGAACATTTATTTAAGTAACACAACGTTTCGCCAACTATTTGTTGGCTTCCTCAGGTGCTATACTAATTTTAACGTTATTCTAACATCATATACATCGTCCAAGTTGCGGAACTGACATTGACAAAATAATTTAGACTTGAAAATCCAGAAGGATAGGAAAACAGGAAAAATAATTTAACAATAATAGATGTGAAACTATCAGATGTGTGTTTCAGATTCTATAATACCTGCTCTATCTAACCACCTTCCCAATATAAAAATGTCCGCTTTCCACAACCTCTTAAACAGACTTTTATCCGTACCGCTTTCACCCAAAAAAATTTCCAAAGAATTAAAGATTATAATATTAATTGCGCAAAATAATGGTTACAGTCCCAAAATAATAGACAAAATGTTAAAAAACAAAACTAAAACTATGTTACTAAAAGAAATATATTTAACGATCAAGTCCCCGCATATTTACAAAAGAATCAATTACATCAATAACAGCAGTTGTCAAATCGCTAGATTTTTAAAACAAAACCACATTAAAGCCGGTTTTTACAACAAAAATACCCTTCGTAAGAAATTAGTGAATAATAAATTAAGTAAAAAATCCATTACATCCCATTAAGGTATTTATAAAATCAATTGTCACGATGTGAGGCTTACTACGTTGGTCAGACGAAACGTAATATTAATATAAGATATAAAGAACACATGAGAGCATGGAAATTAAATAAAACATTTATTAGATAACAATCATCATTGTAAAGAAGAAAATTTAAACATCCTACATCTGGAAAATAAATGCGGTAAACCTATGTATTTCTTAGAAGCTTTCGAAATTAAATATGCACTTAAGAAAAAGCATAAACTCATAAATGAACAATTATATCTGTTAAGGTGCGTACTGACTTGAGCATTTGTACGCGCACGGATTATGTGCGCGCCCAGATTTTCGTGCGGGTAACAAAAATTTGCACACACAACTTTCTAATTTGTGCGCGTAAAATCTCGCTCCGCGTATTTCAGTTATATCCACGCACATATTTATTAAAAGTAAGTAGTGTCAACGATGGCGGAAAGAAATGTTGTTGGCTTAACAAGTGTAGCGTACATAGGTCGCATTCAGTAGACTCATCGGTGTCTTACCGGTACAAACTTACCGGTGAATTTGACTAAATGCACATTTTTTGGCAGCGTTGTCGATCGGCGTATATGAAAACTACAATATCTAAACAATGACAGTAAATTTTGAATGTAAGCTTTTACAGTAATTTTAAAAGTACATGTGCTTTATATACGTCTCCTCAATATCTAAGTAAACAACTTAACACTCAATTCCATAATTTTTTTCTTGCTTTGTGCTTGATTCTTTGTTACTACAGATATAACTATCAAAATGTCCACCGGTGAGCAACTAATCGTTAATGAAATCCGGTGAATAAAATGGCGACCGGTGAGTAAGTACGGTAACTCACTGGTAGATCAACGTAGGCATACAGGAAAAAAAATTACCAACCGATAACTCACTGGTGAGTCTGCTGAATGCGGCCATATTATACTTAGTAAAAAAAAAAGAAAAACAAAAAACGGTGGTGGATGACACAACTATATAGAAGCACTCTAGATATCCAGGCTGCAAATGTATTTAAAATATAAATTTCATTAGAAAGTTATGTTGATTATCCTTGCCTGGATATAATGGTTAGAAGTGGTTTGCAAACGCAGTGGACCCTCTACATCTGTCTAGGGGTGTCCCGTCTAGAAATTGAATTGCAGTGTTTAGAGCAACAATGGCTGACATACCATCAAACATTCGAGTGTACCTACCCACACAATTTAATCACCGCGGAGAATATTTCCATTTCAGCACGCATTCCGTCGCTCGTTGCTCATTCCACCGCACAGAGAAATAAAACATACAGTTCCTGTGTTATCTCCCAACAGTAACCACACATGAACATACCGTGTACATTACATGCATTCCGGATGTATGAAGGCGCACAGATTTGGTTATGTACACATACAGTCAGTAATTATTGCCTACCGCTTACTAACCCTCTACTCTCTACTCTTCGCCCTCACTTCTCTACCGAAACAAGCTCTCTGCCTCGTACTATCTACCATGAAATTTACAAAATACTTGTTGTAATTAGAGTAAGAATATGCTATGCTGTTTTGGATTGTTTAGAAATACAGAATGTGCACAATTATATTCTCAGGCATATTTGTTTTATCATTTTATTACAGACAATACAATGTAATTCCCTAAATTGGAACAGAAAATAGTTTATCTCTGCTCTCAGCATTGCAAGATTTCTTTTTGTTGTAATTTGAAATATTTCATATTAGTAATAGGCAGAGACTAGTGTTTCTTCTCGAGAATTATTTCTCGAGAATTGCTCGAGAAAAAGTAATAATTCTTATTTTTCATTTCTCGAGAAATGCAAATTTTTCTCGACGCCACGTTAAACGCATTGTGCTTTTAAAAACTATTTTAAAAAATATATAATGTGAGTGATTATAATTTAATTTTGATAAAATTTGTCTTTTGTCTCCCACAACGCAACTGTGGCAACAGCTAAGAAGCGATTTATAATATTTAGCAAATTAGCTTTTATTGTAAAGTCTGTTCCAAACGGTTAGGCGGAACTAGATTTGGCAGTCTAGTTACTTTCATCGTTTAAATCATGCTCTTCGGCCGTTTTGTTTAAGCTTTGTAAATCATACTTACAATAAACATTTTTTGGTTAAGGTTAATATCATTTTAAAATGTCATTTTCTTTATATTATGATTTTTTGTGTCATTCTTAATACAAAGTTCCCATTTATTTATTTTTTTGTCATTAAAATACGTAAAAAAAATGACATATGTCATTCGTTTCCATGGTTTCATTGTTGGAATTTTAAATTTTGACATTTCAACGTGAAAAATGAAATAATCCAAGCAAGGTCCCTTCTCGTGACAACCTAAAAGAACGAAATTTCCATTTAGTTCCGCTTAACCGTTTGGAACAGACTTTTTTTTTTGTACATGTATTATTTATTATAATCAATTCTATTCAATTTTTGTTTAAAACTGTAAGGTAAAAGATTACCTAAAAGTTAAATAAAATAATTATTACTATTGTTATTAATTTCTTGAAAATTTGTCTGTTCATATGTATTTTCAATTAATATGCAATTACGTGCCATTTTCATCATTTTTAAAGCCCCGTTATCAATTTGTTCTAATGTTATTTAAATGAATACTTTAGAACTTTGAAGTTGACTATAATTTTAACATGTATATATCCTCTACAATATTTTCAACATTAAAATATATATATATTCTAATAATTTTTTTTTTCTCGAGATTTCTCGAGAAAAGTTTGTGAAAAAATGGATATTACTCGGGAAGGTTTTCGTTGGATGATTTTTTACGATTTTAGTAAAGGCCCAACTGAACAACAATGCATAGATTCGCTTCGTTCAACTTTTGGTAATGAAGCACCATCAGAAAAGACTGTTTACAATTGGTTTGCAGAATTTCGTCGTGGTTGTGCGTCCGACAGTGATGAATCCCGTGAAGGTCGACCAAAATCGGTTGTGATTCAAAAAAACATCGATGCTGTGCGCAAAATGATTCAAGAAGATAGGCATGTGACTTACCGTGAGATAGAGGCATCCTTTGGCATATCGCAGACTGCATACATCGATTTTGCATGTACATTTAGCTGTGAAAAAGTTCAAAAAAAGGCTCGTATTGATTGGTGTAAGCTAGGGGTCGGCAAATCCGGCTCGCGAGCCGCATGCGGCTTTTTGAGGATATTCGTGTGGCTCTTCAAATTAAGTTGATAAGGAATAAAATTTAGAAAATATTCACGCAAAAGTTTTATTTTATTTTCATGCATTTTTATGCAGCGTATCGATAATACCAATGACTAATATAAAACATTTATGCACTACTCATTAAATGATGCTAAAAAAAGGTATGTATTAAAACAAAATTATGACTCTTTAAAATGTTTCCAGGTACCGTACAGGGTGAATTTGTCTCTTTGGCCTCTAAAGTTTGCCGACCCCTGGTGTGAGGGAACACTAAAAAATTCAACCTAGGTACTGCAAAATCCGTATACAACATCGTTACAGGTGACGAAACTTGGATTTATTCATATGAACCGAAACTTAGGTCTTCCAAGATGAACCGATACTCACAAAAGTTGTTCGTTCATGAAGCACTTCCAAGAAAATGATCCCTTGTTTCTTCGGTTGTACTGGACTTGTCGCAACCATTCCTTTAGAGGATCGGAGAACAGTTAATGCGGAATGGTATACATGACGCAAAGAGTCATCTGAAACACCTGGTTTTAGACATGTGGCAACATGAGTGGAGCCGCACACAGAACGTTAAGTTACGACAGATTAAGGGAGACGTTAAACCACGGGATTCTTCCTGCAGGATTAACCGCAGGTAGGAAACCGCCATCACACGCCTCCGTATAGGTCACTGTTGGTGGACCCATGGACACCTTCTTCGAGGTGAAGAGTCCCCTATCTGTGAGACGTGTAACACAGATTTGTCTGTGTTACACTTTTTAACTGAGTGTATACAGTTCGAGGATGTCACGGAGAGGTAAGGCCTGTGCTATGACCTGTCAGATGCTTTAGGTGACGACAGGGTACTCATGGACAGGCTGATACTCTTCCTGAGAGAATCGAACTTATTGTTTTATGTGTGAAGTCTTGCACCTTATTTTAATGTGTTTCTAGTTATTGACTGTGATATTCGATGGTAATTGGCCCCTTTACAGCCTCTTACCATCACCCTGAGTCTGTTCATATTTTCGAACAGACTTTTTATATTATTTATTTGTGTTTGTCAGTGCAAGATTTCTTTTATTGAGTACGCGTATTTATGATTATATTTAAATATTAATTGTTGAGTTAACGTGAAGTTTAGGATAAGGTAAACTTAAAGAGATTCTTTACTTCACAAATTATTTTATTTTCACTATACGTACATTTCGGCTACGAAGTAACCATCTTCAGTAGTTGAAAAAAACTCAAGTGGAGTTTTTTTCAACTACTGAAGATGGCTACTTCGTAGCCGAAATGTACGTATAGTGAAAATAAAATAATTTGTGAAGTAAAGAATCTCTTTAAGTTTACCTCATGATTATATTTATTTATTTATTGTCTAATGTATAGTTTTTAATATATAGTCTAGTCATTTAGACGGGCTGCGTTAGGAGCAAATAGCCTTTGTTGCTGTGCGCCAAAAATTTTAACTAACTAACTAACTGAATAGTATACAACAATTTTTTTGCCAGAAGTCATCGACAAAATCAGGAAAAACTAACAAAAACGTCGCATCGTTCTTCATCATGACAATGCAAGCTCCCACACAGCACGTCAATTGCCCGTAGTCACCAGATTTATCCCCTAACGACCTTTTTTTGTACCCAATGTCAAACAAACAATGCGTGGACTGCGATTTTCATCACCTCAAGAAGCTGTTAAAGCCTTCAAAAACCATGTTTTTTGAGATACCAACTTCAGAGTAAAAAAAATGTTACGAGAATTGGTTTGAACGCAAGCAAAAGTGTATAAATCATAAAGGCGAATATTTTAAAAAGCAATAAAACATTATTTCAAAAAAAAATATTTCTTATTTTTCTTAAAAAACTTCTCGTACATTTTAAAAGTTATGACTTTTACTTCAATTACGGTGCAGTTTTCTTCACTTGCCATAGGCGCCAAAAGTTCTAGTTAGGTCTCTGGTAATAGGAGATGAGTGAAGATAATTTTTTGTTTGCAATATGCATCATTTGAATGGAAAAACAAAGAGCTTCAGTTTTTGATGACATGATAACAAATACACTTGACATGAGAATGCTTTGAAAATATCAAAATATTTTAAACGTATTTACAAACAAAACAATATTCATGTAAATTAATTTGCATTGTATTTGTGAATTCTGTTCACTTTTTCCAAAAAATAACAATGAGTAATGCAGTAATACATTGTATAAAATGTACATATTTGAATTTATATATGGGCTTAATAATAATGTTAAATACGTACGAATTGTATTGTCCGGGTGTTTTTGAATGCAGTTTAAATTCAGTTAAAGTTAGGTAAATGTCATAGAGATGTAAATAAATAGATTTAGTAGTGTTACCGTTACTCTCACCATCACGTCCTCTCAAATCCCTAACAAACTTTCTCAAACTCGCCAATTAATCGCAAAAAGTTCTAAACTCAAAACCGAGCACTACGCAGCTGTTATGGAAAATTTTGGATTAAAAGCTTTTAAAGCGACATAAATTCCTGATTTATATCAATAATTAGCCCGCAAGTGCCACCTGCGGCAGTCCAGTTAGTTTTAAATCGAAAACCCTAAAATTCACTGACTGAACTTTTCTACTATTGTACGTTATTAATTAGTTTTAATTTACAGGCCACTTACCGAACGTAAATAGCAATATATATCACTTCCTAAAAACTCCTTTAAAATTTAACGATGCTTTATGTTCAGTCCAAAATATACCTCGCTTAAAATTTTTTTTGTATTTTTTCCCAAGTTTAACTCATAGTGGCACTGTTAAAGCAAGCGCCGTTCTGTATAGACGCCATGAAAAATTCACAGCTACTTAGTGTTTTGAAACTCCTAGTGGATTTTCTTGTACATTTTTTACGAACTCAAGTTTAAAGCCTGTTGTGTTCAAAGTTACTGCTTAAGTGGAAACAAGGTAATATTTTGTGGAGGTATTTAATAGTAAATCGACAGAGCTCATGGTCGGTAAATGCACGCGATGGAATATGTTGAATAATTCGACATTGTATTCAAAGTTCAATATGACATCAGTGTGAGAGATCAGTTCACCATCGCCGCCGGCATCGGTTACAGAACACACCTGGGTGTTTCAGGCTTCCAACAAACTCACTATAAAATGTCCCCGGGGGAAATCATTCGATTGGTTTCCACAATCCCGCTATCAATCTCTCAATTAAACTCGACATCGAACTGTGCTTCCGAATTTCAGCTTGAAACAAATGACCACACGGTAATACGAAGTAGGCTGCGAGTCAGCCGGCCGCTCCGGTGCGTATACCGTTGCCCGCGTTAGCCTGTTATTAATGGAGATGATCAGAACAGATGACAGAATCCTTTCTTTCCCCGAGTACGCACTAACGCGGGCAACTCTCAGAGGTTCTCGGTAATTCATAGGGGCTGCCGGCTTGTTAGTGTTTCATTTCAGGACTAACATATCTCACTATTAGAGTGTAGGCCCGCTCGTCCCCGGGGAACCACTGGGCTCGTTTGTTTGTCGCTAAAAGCCAAGTCGTGTTTCGCTCGGTGCCGTACAGCTCATCTTGGCTCGACTACAAGCACATGTAATCATTTGTAGAAAAGAAACCAGCACATCAACCCAAGCATTTATGTGCATTGTGATGACGCACTTTGTATATCTATTCCAATTGTTAAACTGCTCCTTTATCAAAAACAGACTCTTCTGTTTCGCCGTTTCGCACTGCACGACTGCACAAGTTATTAAAATGTCATGCTTTGTTACGGAGGACGAATATTTATAACTGGCGGATGGGAATGGTGTTAATTGTTCGGCGACAATAAGAAATGTCTGTGAAAACAATAGTTCTCAATAACGTCCGTTTACGAGTGGTACTCCTACAGTAATAGAACTTGCACCACACCATGAGGATGGTACTCATTTGTGAGACAATGGGCTCATCTGCAAGCCTCTCGTAAAAACGTCTCCTTTGTAATAAGAATGAAATAACGAGCCATTTTCTTTAAACAAGTCTTCTGTTATTGCTCGAGCTGTGGCAGCTACCAGATATTACATTGTTTGCACAAGACCCGTCACCTTCAAGTTAAATACTATGATGTAGGTACTGGGTATACAACTAGTCTGAGCACTATATCAGCGGATTTGTGTGGATAAAAAACCCTCGCGTTACCCTAATCTCGAAATCAATTTACAGTAGCGAAGCGGAGCATCTGCAGCGGTGTACAGAATAGAGCGGCATTGAGATATATGAGACTGCCGGTGACAATGTGGAACGGTAACAGTGAACCAGTGACGGTGAATGTGACTATGATGGTGTGGTGTGAAAAGAACGGACCGACATTTGAAGTGTGTTGTTTCATAGTTCATAAAAAAACGTTGGGTATAGCGCGTGCCGTGAGCAATATTTTCACATGAAGGGTGACGGCTATGACAAAAGGACGCGGCTGACTGGATACTATTGTGTGTCGCGTCGGCTACTGATGTATAAACGCTGCACACGGCCACAATAAAAGGAAACAAACGTTTCGATTCGCGACGGTTTCCACTGTTCGTGGGAAACAGTTAACAATTTCATTAAAGTTGACTTTTAAAGTATCACTCTATCAAAAGAGACTCTTCTTATTGTAACGTTGAACTCCACAAAAAGATAAATTGTAGTGTTTCACAGCTTTATTATCTACACTTTGCAACACTGTCCGCATTGAAAACAAAAAATATGCTATTTGTCAACTAAGGGCAGCTTTTACAAACCTCGGATTAGGAGCGATATAACTACCTAAGGTATAAGTTTATTCCGATGTTTATTCCAACGTTCGCTTTTACGATGCATTTGTTATTCTCGGATAATTATCCATGGTTTTATTGTAAATAAAACAAAGTTGGTATTGTTTAACACATAAACTAACATATTAAAAAAGTTATAATTTAAATTGACATTACTATTAACAACATCTTTGAGCATGTTTGTGGAATTATTGGGAGATGTCGAAATATTCGACTCAGATAATTCTTTTATTGTGCTATATCTGCGCTGTTAGTGTCAGTCTCTCGTGTGCAAATATTCATAAACCCGCCCCCTAATAGAATCGAGTCCAAATACTGCCCATGTGTAAATTTTCATCACCCTTTACTAGTAGAATTTTATTAGAATCAATACCAAATGCCATCCCTTTGATGAGCAGCTCGTGTGCGGTGCGGACTATGTACAACTGCACGCGGTGGCTCTGATTGTGGTTAATATTTATGTACTGTAATACCTTGAAACCGCGGAGTTTAGTTTTCACTAACATACTGTGGACAAAAAAACGCGAGTAATAAGATTAAGCGTATACATATTATGTACAGAGGTGGACTGCCAAAATTGTAACAACCAGTTCTCTCAAGAGGAAAATGTCACTGGTAAATAACAGGTGTATTTTTTCACTGTATAACAGCATTAACAACCATTTCGCATTTTGAAAATATATAAATAAATAACAACCGATTCATTCGAACCGGCTCCATCCCAATACTGCATATGTATACATATACAAAAACAGCATTATGTTTACATAGTGTGGAAGGAGTGATAGTGGCCAGTTAAATTCGAAGCGCTTAAAGTGCTAGGAGCACATTCTAGCGGTAATTGACTGCTGCTGTTCATTGCTATGCTGTTAAAAAATAAATAAAATTATTATTTCACAACTACGTGTAATCGAAACTGCTGAACAAATACAAGGATAACGAGGGATTACTGTACTATTATTATTTCGGATGGCATTGTCTAGGTTTTAGAGATTTTCAGGTCGCTACTAGCGTCCTCTAATATGACCTAACGATTACTTGTTACAGTAGCCGAGACCATCGCGCCCTGTGAAGCTTGTCCCATATTTCCGAAAATTAATTCAGAGATACAGGCACTCATTGTAAAGAATCTGAGCCTATAGTTGCAACAGCAAAGTTATTTATTTTTTTAAAAATACTTTTGCCCATACTATGTCGATCTCATGGCTCCACATTTTCAAAGCAAGTGAGCTAACCACTTCGCTGCTGCAACCACAATTATATAACTGTAATAAAAATTCAAATAAAACGTTATCATGTGACATTTATCATATGACAATTTTTTTTTACTGTTGCTTGGTAACAAATACTTATTCACCAATCAGAGCAAGGGAATAACTTATACAGCCCTTTATCTGAAGTGTTGTTGGCCAGATAAGATATTCTGGTGATTATTCCGATGCTTATCCTATCCGAGCTTTATCCAAGCATTGTAAAAACTATTTTCTGACTTTATAACGGGAATAGCTTTATCCGAGCTTTATCCAACGATTGTAAAAGCGGCCCTAAATACAATATAACCGAAAAAATACATCTAGTAGGCCTTGATTTTTTTAGCAAAGGCTATTCCAAACCTTTAGGTGGAACAAAATGGATTTTGTTCGTTCATAAAGTTGTACGAGCTATTTTTTTCATGTTTGAATGTGACTTTTGCTAAACAAAATAATCAAAAGCTTTATTTAACCAATAAAAAATACTAATTCTCAAAATCTAGTACCGCTTAAACCAAAGACACAGGCTATAGGTAATTCTGTGCTATTTTAAAAATAAACAAATTCCATGGCTATCTAGACGCCTGTTTTCTCGATCATATTATAGTTACAAGAGAGTAATAAACAAATAGTACTGTAATTATTTTATTAATGATTTTATGAAGGATACTTGTCAGTTTTCTATTTATAATACTCTTTATTAAAATCTCATATATTAATATAAGTGCCGCTGTCACTATCAATTAAAATAACTTTAAACACATCTTGGCTTAAGAAGTTAATATTAAGGGGCAGAGCACACTTATAGTTATTGGTGAAACTCTTTCGCTGTATGGCCTGTAAAAATTGTGACAACATCTAATCATAGAACTATTAAAATTTACTTTTGAGTCACCAATAAACCATTTGAAAAAAATTGTTATAGCCGGCAGATATTGTACAGTTACTGATATTTGGTTTATGTTTTCTTCAGATAATAGAACTTCCATAACCACGAGAACGGATGAACTTCGTCTTATGTACGGCCCAGTACAGGAAAATGTAGATGATGTCTTGTAGCTTGTAGCTTAAAGTACGCTTTAAAAATTAATAACGTTTCTTGATGAAGTTTTTTCTTTTTTAATGTAAGATGCATTCACAAAGTGGTTCAATGAAAATCCATCGCTAGATCAGTAATCTGTCTAGCGATCTGTCCTATCCAGTTAGGACAGAAAAATTACGTGCTAAAAATACATCTCAATTGGTGCAAGTTTATCTAATAAGTTTTGTTCAAGGAATCCAGGATTATTAATACAAACCAAATGACTAATTCATTGTAAATTGTTTAATTGCTCAATCAAATTATCACAATTAATCAAAAACAAATAATCAATATTATATATTTTTTTATTTATTTTTAAAATCATATTTTTTGATCTTTGGCAGATTTTAGGCAGTTTCACTTTTTAATTTTTCTGCAAAATCCAACCAGTTATCTTTTAAATTAAAATAATTAAGAAGTTCACTCTTTATAAATTCAACTGAACATCGATCCCCATCTTTACGCTATTTAACATCTATGATACTAAAAACTCAATAAACTTTGGCAATATACCGATATTAGGATAGACAATACAAAAAATATTAATTTTAAAATATTTTTAAACTTGTCAGTATTGTTTAAAATTACATGACATCTGCTGCTGGTACTTATACATTTAGAAAACAGTTTGGAACTAGAAATATGTAGTTTGAAACACTGATCCAGGTAACTATCTGACAGATAAGGTTATATGATACTTTCTGTGCTGAATAAATGTCATCCCGCCTTTCAATACAAATGTATCTATCGGATAGTTATCTAACGGATAATGAGACTGATGTATTGAATTCACTGCTTGGTAATGACATTTATTCAGAAGATGAAGTTCCAGATAACATTACCTGTCGGATAATTACCTAGTGGTTTAAATGAAGGTGGAAAGACCGGGCCTTAAGGTCATAATGCCCCGGGGGGGGGGGACACCTTAGCCCTCCAAATGAACCCGTAAATAAAAAAATTAACCTGTATAAAATTCTCGAGAGATAACTCCATTATACTTCCAATAGTAATTTTCATCCCTTTCTGAGATCTCAGAATTATCATTGATAGTCCAAAAGTCATTCTATTATCACCTCTGTCCTCGCATTTTACCATATAGGCCGTGTCTCCAACGCTATAGCTCTGAAATTTTAATAAATCCTCAATCAAAATGTGTAACTATTTATATAAAGATGCAAAGTAACAAAATATAAACTATTTTAGATCATGTAGTACCAAGTAACTTCCAAATTTAACGTTATACCTCATCTTCAATAATAAAAAAATAGTGTATTGGGCCCGGTAGTTCAATTTCAACCACCTGTATACTATTGATAAAATATTAATATATGTGTTTATTCTCATAAAGAATTATTTTAAGCAATTCTGTTCCTTATTTATTAATTGTTAATGACTATATTCCTTAATGAGCTTTATCATGATTAACCATCTTGATATGTAGTGATACGTGATTTTTGCAAGTGGCGTCTTCATTATTTTCTGATGTTTTTAGTTATTTTTAAGTGATAAAAGTGCAGAAAATACTTGAAATAGTGTGTTATTGTGTGGACTTAAGTGTTTGGACTGCATGCAGACCAAAATTGGAGCGACTGGAAAGGTATTTGTAGAAATTTTTGTTAATTTTATAATGTAAGTCATTGTTATGTAGAATGTGCTTCTATGTAAAATATAGAAACACATACATGCGTACACTTTCGGCTATAACTAGAGAAACAAAACTATTTTTTAAATCATTTTCATAAATCCCGATTATTGACTAAATGAATATTGTATTATATTGGTATAGCAACAACAATTTATAAGTTAGAACCGGCTGTTAAAAATATTTGTTGTACTGGTACAATAAATAAAATAATTAACTTTCTGCTGCAGCAGACCATCTGCATATTTCTTTTGTATGACTTAATAAAACATTTATTTATAAAAATAAAACAATTTTTTGTGGTTACATTTTTTCCTTTGCCCTAGCTCCCGTTCTTGTCCCGGTTTAGAGTTTCATAATTATGGTAAGCCTATATATATATATATATATATATATATATATATATATATATATATATATATATATATATATATATATATTTGGGGGGCCGCCGACAATATTTAAATTATTTTGGGGGGTCCCATGTCAGAAAAGGTTGAGAAACACTGCTCTATGTCACCTTAGCAAAATGTGTGTAAGAAGGTAGGAACTGTTTGTCCTTGCTTCGGATTGGTTTAGAACGTCATCCCTATTACACTGTTAAAATATTGTTTTTAGTCTAAGTTGACAGATGTTCAGTTTCGTACATTGGAATTATATATTATTTATATTATTTTATTTTTTTCATATATTTTGTTATTATTTACATATTTAGACTTTTATTTATATTCTTGGCGTAGATTTTATGGAGAAAATTTGCCATGTAATTTAATTTTACACAGTTATATATTTTTTAGGTTATCTGACATATAAATATTTTTTGACACTTGACAATTAACAGATCAAGGTAGAGGACTAATGTGCGGCCAAAATACAACCCAGCTGATAGTGCCCTAAGAAGAAGTTATTGATATAATGTTCAGACCTTCATATATACATATACTTTTAATTTTTATTTACAATAAATATTTAAATAAGAAACTTTAGCTCTGAAGATATATTGTTTGTTTTATTGCTTTATTTAAACTCTTTTAGCCAAATCTCTTTTTATATATAGTTCATAATTTTTAAAATTTAATATTTTTTTAACTTTTTCAAATTTCCCATTAAACTGAATTTATGTCGTATAAATAACGTAAGTGTATTATTTGCCTTGTTTATTTCAATATCTTATAAACCTTTTTTGTATTAAAAAAAAAATCGCTTGCTAACCCAGTTACTACGCCCATGCCCTAGTTGTAACTTATTTTAAATACCACCATTATTGTCCACACATTTTCTCATTCTTAATAAAAACTCTTCCATCGCCCTTATAAGAATACACAATAATGCTGGTCTGATCGAACATTTGTAAGTTTTTTTTTTTTTTTTGTAAAATAATTGTAAAAATAAGTTTTTTTTTTCTAAATAGTCAAATAGTTTATTTTAGAGATATTTTGTTTCTTTTTTTATTGTTTTCAAAGCTTGCTACGTTCAACTTTGTAAAATTCATGTTGATTATTATTTTGTAAATAAATGGTCGCCATTTTGAAATGGTTAACATAAAAATATGACTTTTTGGTGTCATTGTAAAGCTAATTTAATGTACTTTTAGGAAAAAAATATAAAATTATCGATTCCCTATGCTAGATCAAAAGTTGACATCATTTTCGGTGAAACCGGAAGTGCCTTTAGAATTCTTATAGTAACCTTTGTATAGGCCTTTTTGTCTAGTTTAACTTTTGTTCTGAAGATTTTTTGTATCTTTACAAATAAAGGAGATTTTCGGAGTGCCCCGTTTCAAACAAACACCCTGTATATCCATATAAAAAACACTAACCTACAAACAACTTTTCAAAGTGGACACGTTTCTAGGTCTTCTCTCAAGAGCGACACAACACTGTTAAAAGTGCACTATCAATGAGTTACAGAATACCAACATGAGGTGTTGAAAATCAGAACTTTCAACAGAACTGTAGAAACGATTGTCGAAAAGCTTACAGAATAGACCCCTTGATACAGATTTAGTAGCCATCCCTAATTATTATTATCAAAATGAGTAATTAAAATTTATAATACATTGCTTATCCAAATTTGCGTATTTAAATGATAATATCTAATATTCCAAAACGTTAATTATCAATAATGTTTATAGTAGGGCTATCATCAAGTGCTCCCGAAGATTGCCTTTATAGATAATCTGACCAATCGAGTAAGTTTGTCATGAGATCTGTAGTGTATACCCGGGTGTACGTTATCCGGTGTTGGATCAGTTAACGGAAATTCGCGGCTCGGAGCTGATGCACTTCCTGTTATACACACCCTGACTGTTTACTCGAACATCAGTGATAAAACTTAACCCGAAACTCTAAGATTATATCGCGTTTAGTGTCATGAGTTCGCGACAGTTTAGCCATTAGGCGACTCTGGCTCCAACCTACTGCCTACTGGAATATCTCGCCTAAATATTGCACTTGTTTTAAATTAATAATCACTGTTGAAATTTTCGCATTAGCTTCATCAGAATAATGTTTAATTTTAAACTTTATTAAACAATTTTATAAAGTTATAGGTGTTTGAAATGTATAATTAAAATCGTTATAATGTTCTTGATAAATTTATATTTGGTGCGTGAGGGGGAACAAAAACGAGTTTAAATAATATTTAAAGGTTAAAGTTCAAAAGTACACTAAAGAAAACTTAAATTATGATCATTAAGAAAATAATCAAAAGCTGAACTTCTTTGAACATACATCATTTTCTACTTTTAACAAATTTTTTAGAGCCATATTGACCAAACTGTTTTTTAGTATTATAAGCTGTTCACTTTTGTAAGAACAAACTAAGAGGAAAATTTGTCTTCAATAGTTTCCACCTTTGAAACTGTATGTCATGTTGGTATTAAAAAATTATAAATCAGCTGTGGCCACCACAAGACCGACCGTCATCACAAAATATTTGTTTAATTTATGCTGCTTTATCAAAAAATGTCTTAAATAAAAGTTGTTAGTTATTGCTTTTATAGCAACTTTTGTTAAATATTTTTTTCGAAATAATTCTCTGTTGTGAAATATTCACAAAAATCTTAAAATCGACAAGAGTAAACTTCCATTTCTAGTCAACCGATTTTTACCAAAAGTTGATCAACTCGTGCCATTGATGTCAAAAGCTTAAATATGAAGTTTCATAAAAATCCTTTTAGCCGAATTTGCTCTGCACGTGTACACGGACCGACAGACTGACAGACAGACAGACAGGCAGACAGACAGACAGACAGACAGACAGGCAGACAGACAGACCGACAGACAGACAGACAGACAGACAGAAAGACCGACAGGCCGACAGATATCATGCTAAAAATAATCAAAACTTTATGTAGGGACCTTACTTCGTGGAGATCCATCGAAATCTCGAAATGCCAAAATTGGTATGATCACAATATCTCCCTCATATATGTTGGTGGTCGGTAAAAAAAAGATACCTAGAAAAAATTTCGAAAATGTTTTCAAAAATTTTCGTTTTATCAAAAAATGTCTCAAATAAAAGTTGTTAGTTATTGCTTTTATAGGATATTTTGTTAAATAAATTTTTTTCGAAATATTTTTCTGTTATAAAATATTGGCAAAAATATTAAAATCGACACTCCCATTTCTAGTCAACCAATTTTTACCAAAAGTAGTTGTCAAAAGCTTAAATATGTAGTTTCATAACAATCCTTTTAGCCGAATTTGCTCTGCACGTGTACACAGACACACAGACCGACAGACGTCATGCTAAATAGTCAAAACTAAAGTCACTAGATTATACAAAGTACCGCAAGCCTTTGAAGAAGCCGACAGACCCCAGGGTTTGATTGGCAACATTGCTTCCCCTATTAAGCAAACTAAAGCAGCAATTTTTACGTTCTTCAGTTTACGTCTGCGCTGTCACATCTCCCTCTCTCGCTCTCATTTAATAACCTTCTTTGTCAGCGGTTTGAATATTTAAGGTTAAGTTTAATTTAAATTTATATATTATATCCATTTTATTTTATAAAAATTTAAAAAATAATTGAAATTGTACCACAATTTTGTAATAGTGCATCTTTGATTAAAAAAATCGTGATTACAATGTTTAAAATAAAAACTGTGGTCTATTTCAAAGTAGAAAAATGTGTGTAAGAAGATAGGAGCTGTTTGTCCTTGCTTCGGATTGGTTTAGATCGTCATCCCTATTACACTGTAAAAATATTGTTTTTAGTCCAAGTTGACAGATGTTCAGTGTCGTACATTGGAAATATATATAAGCTGTTCACTTTTGTAAGAACACACTAGATCTGGTTATTTTGGTTACTTTTATGGTGTGTTACTGACTTTAAATGTCAATTAAAAATATTCCTTACGTTGTAAAACCGACTTTAGGTTGATAAGGTTATGTTCATTATAATTAAGATACAGTCTGTTCCAAACGGTTAAGCGGAACTAAATTTTGCAATCTAGTTACTTTCATCGTTTAAATCGTGCTTTTCGACCGTTTTGTTTAAGCTTTGTAAATCATACTTACAATACACATTTTTTGTTAACGTTAATATCATTTTAAATTGTCATTTTCTTTATATTTTGATATTTTGTGTCATTCTTAATACAAATTTCCCATTTATTATTTTTTTTGTCATTAAAATATATTAAAAAAATAATTTAATTTTGACATAGGTCTTTCGTTTCCATGGTTTCATTGTTGTAATTTTAAATTTTGACATTGCAACGTGAAAAATGAAATAACCCAAGCAAGGTCCCTTGTCGTGACAACCTAAAAGAACGAAATTCCCATTTAGTTCCGCCTAAGCGTTTGAAACAGACTGTATCATTTTTCAATATGACATATGTCAAATGGATCAACATTTTAAAAAAGTGACATTTTTTAATACCAACATGACATACAGCTTCAAAGGTGCAAACTATTGAAAACAAAATTCCCTCTTAGTTTGTTCTTACAAAAGTGAACTGGCTATAATATTTATATTATTTAATTTTTCTCATATATTTGGTTATTATTTACATATTTAGACTTTTAGTTATATTCTTGGCGTAGATTTTACCGAAAAAATTCTCCATGTAATTTGTTTTTACGTACAGTCTATTTCAAACGCTTAGGCGGAACTAAATGGGAATTTCGTTCTTTTAGGTTGTCACGACAATGGACCTTGCTTGGGTTATTTCATTTTTCACGTTGCAATGTCAAAATTTAAAATTACAACAATGAAACCATGGAAACGAAAGACCTATGTCAATATTAAATTATTTTTTTAATATATTTTAATGACAAAAAAATTAATAAATGGGAAATTTGTATTAAGAATGACACAAAAAATCAAAATATAAAGAAAATGACAATTTAAAATGATACTAACCTTAACAAAAAATGTGTATTGTAAGTATGATTTACAAAGCTTAAACAAAACGGTCGAAAAGCACGATTTGAACGATGAAAGTAACTAGATTGCAAAATTTAGTTCCGCTTAACCGTTTGGAACAGACTGTAGTTATATATTTTTTAGGTCATCTGACATATAAATATTTTTTGACACTTGACATTTAACAGATCAAGAGAGAGGACTAATGTGAAGCCAAAAGACAGCCCAGCTGATTGTGCCCAAAGAAGAAGTTATTGATATAATTTTTAGACCTTCATATATACATATATTTTTAATTTTTATTTACAATAATTATTTAAATAAGAAACTTTAGCTCTGAAGATATATTGTTTGTTTTATTGCTTTGTTTAAACTCTTTTAGCCAAATCTCTCTTTTTATATATAGTACATAATTTTTAAAAATTTTTTTTACTTTTTCAAATTTCACATTTAACTAAATTTATGTCGTATAAATATCGTAAGTGTATTATCTGCCTTGTTTATTTCAATATCTTATTAGCCTTTTTTATATTAAAAAAAAAATCACTTGCTAACCCAGTTGCTACGCCCATGCCCTAGTTGTAACTTACAGTCTGTTCCAAACGGTTAAGCGGAACTAAATGGGAATTTAGTTCTTTTAGGTTGTCACGAGAAGGGACCTTGCTTGGGATATTTAATTTTTCACGTTGGGATGTCAAAATTTAAAATTCCAACAATGAAACCATGGAAACGAATGACTTATGTCAAAATTAAATATTTTTTTTAGATATTTTAATGACAAAAAAATAAATAAATGGGAAATTTGTATTAAGAATGACACATAAAATCAAAATATAAAGAAAATGACATTTTAAAATGATATTAACCTTAACCAAAAAATGTTTATTGTAAGTATGATTTACAAAGCTTAAACAAAACGGCCGAAAGGCACGATTTAAACGATGAAAGTAACTAGATTGCAAAATCTAGTTCCGCTTAACCGTTTGGAACAGACTGTATTTTAAATTTCCCGCTATAACGTATTTGATCAGTGTAAATCGTACTCGGTTCGCAGCGCTATCTACTTTTTTCTACTTTGAAATAGACCATAGTTTCTTATTTTTGTAATGTTGGAATCACTGAACATCATTTGTGTTGGCGACATTTTTAACCCCAGCATGGCCGCCGTTGCGGTACTTTGTATAATCCAGTGACTTTAGTCAAAACTTTATGTAGGGACCTCAATTCGTGAAGATCCACCGAAATCTCGAAATGTCAAAATCGGTATGATTACAATACATAAATATTTATTTGTATATATATATTCAAAATATTATATACGTCGATCAAAATTTTGACATGTCAATGTGGTGTCTGATATGTAGTTTTTGAGTGAATATAACTGTTGTATTTATGTAACCACATGTCTTTATACAACAATAACCAAGTATAATGAAACTTAAGCAAAGATTTAAAAGCCAGATTTGCAAGTTCACCTGGTTCTACAAAAGACTATTTACACCACAACAGTCACCAAAGTAACCAGATCTATAAAAGTTTCGTATTACATCAATTTATTTCTTTTCAGGGTGTTGTAAATATGTCCACCAAAAAATCCTTCTTACTTCACTCATGTGTCTCCATTCAGCTCGTGCATTTACCATAACTTCAACCCTCTGTAATATAGCCTACCTTATAAATATGTTTGTTAAATAAAATACTATAATTTATTTAATGTATAATTCAAAATTCTATAACAAATATAATGATAGAAGGATTATAAAAAAAAGTAACTTTTAATTTAGTTGTATCACTGGAATACCAGTACCGTGTCCGTATCATTTGCTACAATGCTTGGTAGTACTAGTTTCTTATTTTTGTACTGTTGGAATCACTGAAAGTCATTTGTGTTGGGAGATATTTTTAGCCCCAGTATGGCCGCCGTTGCGCTACTTTATATAATCTAGTGACTTTAGCTTGCACTACTTTGTATAATCTAGTGACTTTAGGTGGGGTGAGACAGTGTAGTTAAAAAAAACTCTGGATGCTTTTATATATATTTTAAATTATACATTTTATATTTATTAGAAATTTACACAGGTATTTTTACTTTATTAAAATAATTAACTGTCAGACTCTCTATTTTCTGGTTGCTAACCTCTCTTGTTTACTTCAACGCCGTCTGCAATAACAATTTCCCAACAGAATCTACTTCGTTCATTTTTGCCATCGAGCAATCACGCCCTACGGTTTATTTTCCGTATTTAGCGATGTACACAGCCCTGCATGTATGCGTGCCCTCTTCACAGGTTGTACCATTTATTGGTGTCGAACAGTATAGACATTGATAACCCTTAAGAGCCAGTGAATTTTCAAAAATTAAAACGCCGATAACAAATAATTTAAAAATATACATTGCAGATAAATTTGTCTTCTAATTGCCAAAATTTATAAATAGTATCTAAATGTATTTGTTTTCGTTGCTATGGCCGCGAACATACAGAAAGCCGGCACCGGCTTTACTGGCAACAAGCGCTGATCTGCCGCAGTATCTGTCCATGTTTTCCAATAAAACCGCACATGCTGTGTACTGGTTGGTGTCGGCTACCCGCTTACCGAAACCTTTAAGCAGTTTAAGCAGCTTGTTGTCAGCGCCGAAACAAAAAAATATTTAAAAAATCTTGCACCATTTTCTTTCAATTGAGGAAAAAGGTGGTGGTATTTTCCATATTTACGTCTCTCTTGGTTTATTGTATGTATACCTTTTCTTTTTGGTTCCATTTTTAAATATAGTGTTTCTGTTAGAAACAACTCATCCAAAGATGAATCAGAACTCGCCATTTTCACTTATTTCAACATATAATTGAGCCAATATACGAAAGAGTAGTTATACACTTTCAAAACTAGCGTTCACTCTCTGCTAGGCCAATATAATTAAAAAATGTACGATAAATAGGAAAAAATAAATAAAAACTTCAATATATAGGTTATGTCATTTGTCAATGTCACATTTTGGCGTATGCTCAACCAATAACCCAGTACGCTTGTTTTCGGTACCGATTATCAGGGCTGATTTACCAGCTTTCTGTATGTTCGCGGCCTATGAGATGAGAAAGCTGAACAATCGTACTTAATAAAGCCAACTTTATGTTTAAAAATTTAGTCTCTCCCTTTTGTAGGGTTTCTTAGGAAATAAGGTTGCCGAATCAGTGCAGTTAGATAATAATTTAAACGTCATATGTTTTGTTGTACATTTTTGTTGTTGTAGTATGTAGGTATAAAATAAAATAAAACTATGAAAAATATTTTATATTTAGTTTTTTATTTGCTGTACATTCAATTACCTAAGTGTCGTATTTTTTTGGTAGACAAGCACACTTTTTCTTGGACATAAAATTTATGGATCTATTTAGCAAAATTTTATGTTAAACAAATGTAGAATTCTTACTAAGAATAAAAAGTACATGATGATACATTCAAACTTCGCGGTTCCACTGTTTTAGTTCCGGATGTGTTGGCAGAGTGCAGGTCGTACGGTCAAAATTTTAACATGGGTATGTCGCTTCTTGAGTCTATTGTTATGTGGTTTCGTCTATAGATACATACTTAGCCCCGCATGTATGCTCGCCCTCTTCACAGGTTGTATAATTTATTGGTGACGAACAGTCTTTACATTAATAACATTTAAGAGCCAGTGAATTTTCAAAAATTAAAAGGCCGATAATAAATAATTTAAAAAGATACATTGCAGATAAATTTGTCTTTTAATTGCCAAAATCTATAAATAGTAACCAAATGTATTTGTTTTCGTTGCTATGAGATGAGGACGACGAACAACGGTACTTAATAAAGCCAACTTTATGTTTAAAAATTTATTCTCTCCTCTTTGTAGGGTATCGTAGGAAAAAAAGTCGCCGAATCAGTGTATAGCTCAGTCGTTAAATCAACGCATATGGTCATTTTGCGTCATAACTTCAATGACAAACTTAGTGGCGAAAAAATAAATAAAGCGATTCTTTTTGCATGTGAATTATAGACTAAAGATACTCTTTACTCTTTTATTTTACTAAAACATATCTTTTGAAGTCATATTTAGTTTGTGTTCGATAGTCATTTTGAAGATTTACAAATTTTAATATTGTTTATTGTTTATTTAATATAGGGACATTTGTATTGGTTCTCTAAATAAAACGATGTTTACATTTGATATTTAATAATACGTCCGATGTGTTTTGATACTTGTGTTCACATATATAACCTACAGTAATTTCTAAAAACCTTTTTTATATAGTTTTTTGTTTATTTAGCGGTTTTGTGTTTAGTTACAGTCTGTTCCAAACGGTTAAGCGGAACTAAATTTTGCAATCTAGTTACTTTCATCGTTTAAATCGTGCTTTTCGACCGTTTTGTTTAAGCTTTGTAAATCATACTTACAATACACATTTTTTGTTAAGGTTAATATCATTTTAAATTGTCATTTTCTTAATATTTTGATTTTTTGTGTCATTCTTAATACAAATTTCCCATTTATTAATTTTTTTGTCATTAAAATATATTAAAAAAATAATTTAATTTTGACATAGGTAATTCGTTTCCATGGTTTCATTGTTGTAATTTTAAATTTTGACATTGCAACGTGAAAAATGAAATAACCCAAGCAGGGTCCCTTCTCGTGACAACCTAAAAGAACGAAATTCCCATTTAGTTCCGCCTAAGCGTTTGAAACAGACTGTATATTATAGATTTTCTTACTTGATAGTGTGTGTATTCATAGCTTTTTAGGTTTTATTCAACTTATTTCCATCACATCAGTCCTTTTTATGACTATTTTCCTTATTAGAATAGTTTATTTGTTTCTATTCTTATATTTTCATTTCATTACGGTACAAGTGACAGCGTACAAATATTACACTCGTTAAATGGATATTATGTAACCGTACTAAACCTGACGTCAGATTTTTTTTTGGTGACGTTTCAAGTGACGCAACTGCATTGTTTCGCCGACTTCCCTATAGTTAGATAATAATTTAAACGTCAGGGGGGTGAAACTCTAATGGCAAAACGAAAACCATATTACGTTCCATAACCCAACACGAATAGCGCCCCAGTCGCTGCCAGTCGCTATAGCTACGTGCATGACGGGATGTTGCCTGTTTCGGCTTCTGTCATTAGCGTCAAAATCTATAATTAGTGTCAAAATCGTCTTCTGTAATTTGGTAATTTCATTGTTTAATTCTGAAAATGGCTGTTAAATGTTTTGTTTTGGGGTGTGATAGTAGTGAACCTACAAGATATCGCTTTCCAAACCCGAAGACACGTCTGGCTCCAGAATTGTATAAAACGTGAATGAGGAACATTGGAAATCCAAAATTGGATGGCTTGTCCATGGAAGTGTCCATAAATATTAAGTATTAGTAAATATTATGTTATATGTTAGTCTATTTAATAAATAATTATTTCTGCTAGTTATTGTTTTTCTGTTTCTGTATAATTCCTAACTGCTTGTTCTTAATTGTAAACATAATTAAATGTTATTATTAAGGCCCGGTTTTTCCACCTTCAGATAAAGTTCCAGGTAACTATCTGACAGATAAGGTTATTTTTAACTTCATCTGCTGAGTAAATGTCATCCCTTCTTTCTATACAAATGTATCTATCAGATAGTTATCTAACGGATAATGAGACTGACGTATTGGATTCACTGACTGGTATTGACATTTATTCAGCAGATGAAGTTATAAATAATCTTATCTGTCAGATAGTTACCTGGAACTTTATCTGAAGATGGAAAAACCGAGCCTAAATGATACAATTGTTATGATTTATTTTGTCTATTTTTAATATTGTTGTCGTTAATAATGTTAAAAATAGACAAAATAAATCATAACAATTGTTTCATTTAATAATAACATTTAATTATGCTTACAACTATATCCATTGAAGCATTTGAAATACCCGCGAAGACCCAACCCTTTCCTCCCCTACCAATTTTAGTTCCATAACCCAACAACTACAGCGCTAGTTTGGTTTAAAAAAATATAAAGGCTGTTTCGCATCTATTTCCTTCTTTATCTATGTTAAACGTCATGTTCAATAATTTCTGATATTGTCCAGGATTAACTATTATTAGTTAAGGAAAATTCTTGGCGTTCTTAACTTCAACCTCCTGTAATATAGCCTACATTATAAATATGTTTGTTAAATAAAATACTATTATTTATTTAATGTTTAATTCAAAATTCTATAACAAATATAATAATAAAAGGATTATAAAAAAAAGTAACTTGTAATTTAGTTGTATCACTCGAATACCAGTACCGTGTCCAAATGCTTTTGCTACAATGCTTGGTGGCCAATCGTTGCATAAATCAGTACCACAAAATTTCACATTACATTTATGAACTAATAACTTGGATAAGAAACAATTCGCTATCAATAACCTTTTATGTGAACCTATTTCACTCATTTTTCTCCACGAGCAATCACGCTGTACGAATTCTCTTCCTTTTGAAGCGATGTACCTAGCCCCGCATGTATGATCGCCCTCTTTACAGGTTGTGTAATTTATTGGTGACAAACAGTCTTTACATTGATAACATTTAAGAGCCAGTGAATTTTCAAAAATTAAAACGCCCAGAAAAAATAATTTAAAAAGATACATTGCACAGAACACATTAACAGAAGTGCCATCTCTGTGTCAAAATTTTGTTCAGCGTAACTAACGCTAACTAGAGATCCACCACGTACTAAATTGAATGAAACCGCGAAATTTGAATGTACTCATATTTATTATTCCAAAAAAATTACAATTGATAAAACATGAATAAATTTTCGTTTTACATAAAATTTTAATACAATTCGAAATTGTAATAAAATTTTATATAAAACGAAAATGTATCCATGTTTAATAATAAAAAGGGGTTATAAAGAAACACATAATATAAAATTGAGCTTTTTATTGTACATATATAATAATAATAATAATAATCTAACATACATAATCATATAATAGGTACATAAATAGCATAAATAGCAGAAGAAAAAAAATATTTGCCAATATTTGCAATAAATCGAACATTTCAAATATCAAACATCACCAACAAAAGTAAAATATGCTATACATATACATAACTCGGATTTCAGCTGATGGGCCAAAATTTGCAACAAATATAATAAATATATTATTGATATCGAACATTTCAAATATTTAATATCAAATATCGAACATAACAAAAAAAATAAATAAAATATACGATACATATAAGTCTGATTGCAGCTGATGAGCCAATTTTTCCTAATTAATATGTTATTGATATCAAATATTTCAAATATCGAACATATCAAAAAAAAAGTAAAATATACAATACATATAAGTTTGATTTCAGCTGATGGGCCAATATTTCCTAATTAATATATTATTGATCACTTAAAATTCTTTGCACCACAGAACATTAAACACGCCACGTGCAAGTCACATTCACAATAACTGCCATATTTAAATAGATAAGATTTAAAATTCCAGTTTGTGGAGTATTCAGGGGTGGTGGGTGGCAAGGGGGTGTCCAACACAACTGCCTCCTGGTGGAAATTGTGTGCTACACTCATCAGATAACCGCCACATGGTTTTGGCGGGGTTCGAAATTTTTGTATACCGATGACACAGGCGTGATACATTGTAGATAAATTTGTCTTCTAATTGCCAAAATTTATAAATAGTAACTAAAATGTACTTTTTTTTTTCGTTGCTATGAAATGAAGAAGTTGAACAATTGTACTTAATAAAGCCAACTTTGTTTAAAAATTTAGTCTCTCCCCTTTGTAGGGTTTCGTAGGAAAAAAATCGCCGAATCAATGTAGTCAGATAATAATTTAAACGTCATGTTCAATAATTTCTGATATTGTCCAAGATTAATTATTAGTTAACAAGGACAAATTCTCGGCGTTCTTAATTTTTAAGTATATAAGACTTTTCCAAACGTTTAACTCTTTGAAGTACCCTGGGACAAAATTTGAACCACTAGTAAATAGATCTTTGTGGTACGTTGGGACAAAATTTAAACCACTCAGATATGATTGTATAGTTCTAAGGTACATCGGTTTAAATTAAGTCCCACCGATCGCTGGGCTTATAAAACATGCGCATTCAGTTTACAAACATGTTTTCAATCTTATCATAGCAAAAATAAAAAATAAATTTAATATACAGTGAGATGCATATATTATATTTTTTAATTTTTATAATATGTATTATGTTTACATATAACTAATAAAATAATAATTATGGTCTATTTCAAAGTAGAAAAATGTGTGTAAGAAGATAGGAGCTGTTTGTCCTTGCTTCGGATTGGTTTAGATCGTCATCCCTATTACACTGTAAAAATATTGTTTTTTGTCCAAGTTGACAGATGTTCAGTGTCGTACATTGGAAATATATATTATTTATTTTTTCTCATATATTTTGTTATTATTTACATATTTAGACTTTTATTTATATTCTTGGCGTAGATTTTATGGAGAAAATTCTCCATGTAATTTGTTTTTACGCAATTAAATATTTTTTAGGTTATCTGACATATAAATATTTTTTGACAGTTGACAATTAACAGATCAAGAAAGAGGACTAATGTGAGGCCAAAAGACAGCCCAGCTGATTGTGCCCAAAGAAGAAGTTATTGATATAATTTTTAGACCTTCATATATACATATATTTTTAATTTTTATTTACAATAATTATATATTTAAATAAGAAACTTTACAGTCTGTTCCAAACGGTTAAGCGGAACTAAATGGGAATTTAGTTCTTTTAGGTTGTCACGAGAAGGGACCTTGCTTGGGTTATTTTATTTTTTACGTTGGGATGTCAAAATTTAAAATTCCAACAATGAAACCATGGAAACGAATGACATATGTCAAAATTAAATATTTTTTTTAGATATTTTAATGACAAAAAAATAAATAAATGGGAAATTTGTTTTAAGAATGACACAAAAAATCAAAATATAAAGAAAATGACATTTTAAAATGATATTAACCTTAACCAAAAAATGTTTATTGTAAGTATGATTTACAAAGCTTAAACAAAACGGCCGAAAGGCACGATTTAAACGATGAAAGTAACTAGATTACAAAATCTAGTTCCGCTTAACCGTTTGGAACAGACTGTAGCTCTGAAGATATATTGTTTGTTTTATTGCTTTGTTTAAACTCTTTTAGCCAAATCTCTCTTTTTATATATAGTACATAATTTTTAAAATTAATATTTTTTTAACTTTTTCAAATTTCCCATTAAACTGAATTTATGTCGTATAAATAACGTAAGTGTATTATCTGCCTTGTTTATTTTAATATCTTATTAACCTTTTATATATTAAAAAAATCACTTGCTAACCCAGTTGCTACGCCCATGCCCTAGTTGTAACTTATTTTAAATTTCCCGCTATACTGTATTTGATCAGTGTAAATCGTACTCGGTTCGCAGCGCTATCTACTTTTTTCTACTTTGAAATAGACCATAGAAAATAATATGATTTTATAATATTTTTTTCTTGTACCTCAAAGGTCTTTTCTATATTGAAATTCCCGTACTGCAAAGAGTTAAGCCGAACTAAATGGAATTATAATTTTCTTAAGTCGTAACGTGCTATTTTTTTATTGTTTGAAGTTGGCTTTTGCTAAACAAAATGATCAAGAGCCTCACTTAATTATCTTTATATATAAAAGAGAATATTTGTGGATATGTCCGGAAATTCTAACCCACTTCCAGATATGGTACCGAGTTGAAATTGGGCATACAGGTAGAAAATGCCTTCATCATAACTAGAAAAATCGAAAATCTCAAAAAAGTCCCATTAGAAACGAGAAATTAATAATTTTGTTTTTAATTATATTGGACTATTGGAATATCTATTAAACCGTCAGTGAGAACACGGGAATTTCCCTTCAATAGTTGGTTGTACAATTATATTGAGATCGGGAGTGTTCGGTCAAAATCGTAAATGGCTCAAATATGTAGGAGTGGGGACGCATTTAATCTCGGTAGTTCGTGCGGGCAACATCGCTCTGAGTACAGTCGGTAGAAAATCTAGCAATAGTAAATATGCCTTTTAAAAGTAAGTTAAATGGTCGCGCTATTACTAGCCAAAGTCGCGAAATAATTTCTTATATTTTGACTTTTATGAGGCTGGGTAACCTATTATTCCTTTCAAATCAGTTTTTGCTTGAGTGGCTGCTGCAACAGGCGTAACAAGAAATAAAAAAAAAAAAAAAACAAACAAAATCTATCAAGGTGAACCCTCGAAATTTTCTTCACCTAGAAAAAGTGTACAAAAGGATCGTACGAAAAGAAATATAGACGATTTTGATAAAGGAGTTTTAAAGAGAACTATATTAGACCTGCATACAACAGAAAAAATAGTGCCTACTCTGTCTACTATTTTACCAAAATTTTAAGATTTCACGGGATATGACGGAGATCGGGAGACACTCAGATGGGAAAATTAGTATAGGCATCTTTAAAACAGTTTGTGGCCTCCAGAAATATGACATTTTGCCTTGAAAACGCTAAAGAATTATCTCACTTAAATTATTTGTGAACAAGCACATATTTATACAATGGTAGAGTAAAACAAAAAATATATAATTAGACCATACTAAAACTATTCGCACCAAATCTAATTTGAACCCATTCCGACATGGGCCCGGTCTAAACCGGCTACGACTGTATTTTTTCCGGTAGCGAAGCATCGGGTACACTGCTAGTAAATAATAAATTACTAGGATTAAAAATTTAGTTTAGTGTAAACCAAAGAAACACGTTATAACACTGAATAATAACCAATCAAGAATCGCAAGTGATCCTTGGAGATATGGAACACAACAGACCTGCCATCTTGTGTTCACACAGCACAAAACAAAACTTAAATTATGATCACTAAGAAAATAATCAAAAGCTGAACTTCTGTGAACATACATCATTTTCTACTTTTAACAAATTCCTTAGTAAAACTGCTTTTAGTAAATTAATTTATTTATTTTCAGGGTGTTGTAAATATGTCCACCAAAAAACCCTTCTTACTTCACTCATGTGTCTTCATTCAGCTCGTGCTGTTAACTTTAACCTCCTGTAATATAGGATTCGATCCCGAACCGAAAACCCGAAAAAATCTATAATTTTCGTGAACCTAAACCTGAACTGAACCATTAAATTTCAAGGTCAGTGAACCAAAACCTGAACCCGAACCTTTTATGATCAACCGGTAACCATGTATTTTTAACAGGTTCAGGAAATTATTGGTATACAGGTATACTTTACATTTTAAAATTATTATTTCATATAAGCTGTTTACTTTTGCAAGAACAAACTAAGAGGAAATTTTGTTTTCAACAGTTTGCACCTTGGAAACTGGATGTCACTCAGGTCGTTAATGAACGACATTTTCGGCAAAAAAGATTTCCAAATGTCCTATCCTTCCATTAGTTCAATTTTTTCAGTTAAAAATACAAGGAACAATGTTTTTTAACAGATGTTGTTTTGATTTCGTGATTTTATTGGTTAGGATAAACAAACCAAATTCTCAACGGTTCTAACTCGTTCCAACACTATAATAATAATAATATAATAATAATAATAATACTTTCGGAACTTTCATCGTTTGTATCGTGCTTTTTGGCAGTTTTGTTTAAGTTTTGTAAATCATACTTACAATAAATTTTTTTTTGTTAAGTTTAATATGAATAAAATGTCATTTTCTTAATATGTAAAAAAAGTATTTTATTTTTGACATATGTCATTCGTTTCCATGTTTTCACTGTTGGAATTTTAAATTTTGACATTACAAAATGAAATTGAAATAACCCAAGCAAGGTCCCTTCTCGTGACAACCTAAAAGAACGAAATTACCATTTAGTTCTGCCTGAATGTTTGGAATAGTCTATATTGTGTGATAAGTCAAAACATAAAGACGTAAATCCCGAAAAAAAAAAAAAAAAAACTACGAAAGTAAAACTTGGATAGCGTTCTAGTGTGACACGCCCTTAAGAATTGACGGTTTTTATCATTATTCAAAATTTAACCAAATCAGCAAGCATTATTTCTGTAAATGGTTTCGAAAGATCAATAACCTTAAGGTTTCTAACAAAACATCAATTGTTTTAAAACAGAGTTGTTTATATTCTTATTTTAATTACAACTAATGACTTGTTTTTTCAGCAACATTTAAATGCGTTGTTATTCAGACATAGTGTTAAGTAAAGTTTAAAAACCTCTGTAACTGAATCCCATCTTAAAAAAACGCATTAATTAAATTGTTCGTAATGAATAAATCAAATAAAAAAGGAAGTAATTTTTCTACTATATACATTAATTGCTCTTCTATGTTCAAAGAGCTGGTATGAGAGAGTGAACAAATTTATTTACTCTGTTTACAAATTGCAAACAACCGAACACTGATGAATGTTCAATTAGAATATCAAATTCAATGATCCAACCCGTATTTTAAAAGCATTTACCTTTTCCATTTAACCCGCCTCACCAATGCAGTTTTATTTGTAAATTGTTTTATTAAACCTTGATTAAACACCAGAACAAGAGCTTGTAATTATTTCAAGCAAAGCTTCTTTTATAACCTTTTAAATCTTTAAAATTTTCCTTTAATTAAATTGTTAAAAGTTTTTAATTTTTATGGATAATTATCAGGCTTAACTTATTCAAACATATATTAAAGTAATATCATCATATGGAAGAAAGATGGCTGGTACGACGGCTACCTTTAAAGTTTTTACAAAAACTAAAGAAACATACTAAAAACTAAGAAATAATTTTTTTTTTATTTAACAAACTGTTTTATTACATTTCAAAATATTCGCTATTAAGACTTTTACACTTTTGCATGCGTTCAAACCAATTCTCGAAACATTTTTTTCACTCTGGTAGCTCAAAAATATAGTTTTCGAAGGCTTCAACAGCTTTTAGAGGTGATGTAAATCGCTGTCCACGTATTTTTTATTTGACATTGGGGAACAAAAAAAAAGTCGTTATGGGATAAATTAGGTGAATACGAGCAATGAGACATTAATTCAATGATTTTCTCCTTCAAATAATCAATTGTTTGACGTGCTGTGTGGGAGCTTGCGTTGTCATGATGAAGAATGATGCGACACTTTTGGTCGTTTTTCCTGATTTGGTCAATTACTTCTGGCAAACAAATTGTTGTGTACTTACCATTCAGCATTAACTGTTCTCCGATCCTCTAAAGCAGTGTTTCTCAAACTGTGGTCCGCGAGTCAGTTTTTGGTGGTCCGCGAACACAAAATTTGATTAGTATTAATAATAGGCTTTTTCGCGATTTTGGTCGACCTTCACGAGATTCATCACTGACGGACGCACGACCATGACGAAATTCTTCAAACCAATTGTAAACAGTCTTTTCTGATGGTGCTTCATTGCCAAAAGTTGAACGAAGCGAATCTATGAATTTTTGTTGAGTTAGGCCTTTACTAAAATCGTAAAAAATCCAAAGAAAACCTTTACGAGTAATATCCATTTTTTCACAAACTTGTTTTTTTTTTAACGTTCACTGTCAACAAACTACTTGGTCAATTTATAAGCTGCCACTGATTTCATAATAACACATGTCTAATTTTACGAATACAGTAAAGACACATTTCAATATTGTCATCTAGTGGTCGTTTATAAAAACATAAAAGGTAACCCTCGTATGACATAAGGTTTGTTCGTTTGTGTTGCACCAAACTTGTCCAGGACAAGAGCAGCTGACGTCACAGTGTAAGATAGCATAGCTGTGGTGTAGTTCAGTGTAGGTTGGGCAACACAAACGAACACACCTATATACTCTCATTTTTACTTCTTGGCGGTATAAAGCAATTTTTAAAGAATCTTGATTCTCTGCGGAACATTTTAACCCGATCTCTCCATGATATTCTCAATAAGCGTCGGTAAATCCACATTTAGAAGGCTTCGAACATCTTTACAATACTACTTTGATCAAAGGAACATGGTTAATTAATTTGGTTTCTATATAGAATTTTTGACCCTTACATTTAAGCCGATTGATAGTACCTATGAAGAGAAAGTGAGTACGCGACTGTAATTTATTAATTATAAATTATTATAACTTCCGGTTTGCCAAAATAAAAGTAGTTAGTAATGAGAAAAATGTAGATTGAGTATGATAATAGGGTTGTGTTATTTATGTTCTTGTAATAGTCTACTTATGATTCCATTTGTTCAACGATTCATGAACGCATAATTGTAACACAATGCTGCAATCACGGAACAGTAGTAAATCACCAAACAATATTGTTTACCAACTCTTTGAAATTAATATTTTCATGAACAGCTCCACGTCACAAACATATGCAAATTATTGAACATGCCATCAAATTATATTTGCTGTATAATTTTTTACCAAATATTGACATGTTAATTTCCATATGAATATTTGAAACATTTTTGTTGATATGCTATTTTTGTTTTTAATTTCAAATCGTTTCGATTTTCATTGTTTAGCTTTCCAGTGCTTAACCGAACTAAAAAATTTATTCGGATGTGATCAACACTTTTTCATATATATCATATATATAATGAAAGAATTATGACAGTTTTTAACTATACTCTATTTTTTTTAAGAACGAAGTTGATGGCGCTGCGAGCGCGGCCGGTTTCACACTGTATCAAATTAAAGTTCAAATTCAACTTTGCGGTAAATTCAACTTTGACGTTTCAAAATTAATGTTTTTAAAAAAGTTATAATTTAAATGCCTAAAATTGCTATTATTCTTAATTTCTAAATTAATTGTAAAATATTTTATTTTCAAATAATTTAAAATTTAACTAAAATATATTACTTATAGAAACCTGTTGCATATAAAAAATAATATAACAATTGAAAATTTAATTAAAATTTATAATTTATATAAAACATAAAAAATAATTAAGAAAAATATATAAAATAATATTGGAAATCAGTTCGAGTCATCAGTGGATTCTTCTTCACTTCAAGTTTATCGACACTATAACACAAACATAATACTAACGTAAATACATGTAACGGCAACACAAATTATTAATATGACGCTCGTTGACAGCAAAAAATATGACAGTTGACGGCAAAACAACTGTTGTGTTTGGTATCAGAGGTGTACGTACATTCATTCATTTTCTGGCGAATTAATTTTAAAATATTTTTCTTAATATATGTATTTTAAATTAATTTAAAATCTATTTATCCACCGGCTTTTATATTCTAACTTTATTTAAACACATACCTCCGTTTTACTTATTATAAATAATAGGTAGTAATATATTCACTGTAAACTTAGTTTGTACGCTCATGTTTACAAATTCGGGTTAAAATAACAGAGAAAAAATAAAATAAGTTGAGACAGAAATCTATTTTTTGTAAACTTTTCCACGTTCTTACCCAATTAAAAACAAGATCGAAATAGCTCCTATCTTGCCCACACTTCGTTCTTAAAAAAATGAAGTTGTAGAACCAAGGGAGCAAAACACGAGGTACATCAAGCGATAAATGGAGAAGAATTATGATGGTGAAAAGAAATAAACAAGATATACTATGGAGCGAAGAACTTGTCCAGAATTCTAGTATACTTATATTGCAATAAAAAATAAAGAGTCCATAACTCTTTATTTTTTTACATCTGTCACTTTATTGAGGGAAGTTCAAAAAATTTCCCTAGGGAATAAAGTGACACTTTATATGTCAAAAACTAGGTACATAAAGTCGGTTTTACACCTGGTCGTGAGAAAAAATATATATTTCCAGGAAGTATGGAAGAAAAAGGCCGGAAAGTTGTAGAGAGGCCCTACTATATCATTATATACTATATAAAAGCCCTAATTCCTGTGTGTCTTAACGTAACGCTAAGTTCCTGGGTGCTAGCGGGGCTTGAGGTGTGCGGTCGGTCACGAACTGACTGGTGGGGAGCGACGTACTCCGACAGCAGCTCACTTAGCGGGAATATACCTCTTAGCTCTCCAGTCAGTATATACCTTGGCGTGATCAAAGAATTGTGTGTTAATTAATGCTATATATTATATATATAATATCCCTTTACCTAAATTATCAATAATTTTCGGCCGTCTTGCAGCTTTCCAAAGAGCATTACATTTTGCCACTATACCGACCTTAGAGGAATAACATATTTGGTAATGTCTTCTTCAAATTTTTGTTGTGACAATGTTCCGGCTCTAATTGTTCTTGATTTTTGAGGAACAACGGTTTGTCTACCTTTAGAATCAATGTTTTTTATATACAATAAATGCATCGTTTCCGTGTTGTCTTTAAGATGAGATATAAAATTCGATGAACTATTTTTATATTCTTTAATTTCAACTTTAGGTTGACATTGAATACATTGCGCAATGAACTTATTTTGCTCAAAATACTTTTTTTTCAACTAAATATTAAAATATATTGAATTTTGAAAAAACGTATCATCTACCGTTTTCGATTTAAATAAAAGATTTCATCTTTTACCATCATTGGCTTACTGAAAAGAGTTTGAAGCTCCTGAATGCTTCAGATATTAAAAGAGTCGATGCACCAAAATTTTCACGAGTATCGCTGCCACTCATGTTGGCGAAAAAATACAAATATATAATTGTAAAATATATCACTCAAATTTTTCACAAATTAAATCTGCGTCAGACGTCTACAATATATAAATACTAAATTCCAATGACCAAGAGAGAGTAAAAAAATCAAATCTCAATTCTGATTTTAGTTTTAATCATAACTAAAAATTTAATCATGATAATGAGTAAATATTTAATTTAGTTACCAATGCGAATAACTGCATTATGATTGATGTACCTTACTCATTAATCAAGTCTGAAAATTAAATTTTTAATCTCTATTCTCAAACATTAGTTTGATTACAATTTGCCCAACTCTGGATATCAGTTTGCCAACGTTGTTGGCAACGGGTCTGCTAGTATTATATAGTAGGGCTTCTATATCTACACAAGAAGTTTTTAATTCATCTTACATCTCACCCGGTTCAATATGAAATAGCTTACTTTCACTGCACCAGGAGGTTTCAATCTGGCGCTAATATTTTAAACAGCAAGACGGATTTGTGTGAATATTATTGTTGTAGAAGTCTTGTTCAATGATTCAAGTAAATTTTTTGTAAAATGGTACAAAATTAATATGAAACACACAAAAACATATTTCTGCATAAAACGTAAAATTTTATTTAATATTGTTTACGTGTTCGTCCAAAATATTTGCGCACTTCATATAGGTAGACGATATTTTATATATGAAAATCGTGTCTTGAATTTCAATAGGTATTCAATGGAAAATATATGGAAATTCTTTACTTATGCGCATTATTTATATATATTTTTTATCTGCACTGTATGAGAAAATCTTTTTGAATAGAGACAAAAGCTTTAAGAAGTTTTTTTAAAAAGAATGGAGAAAGATTTTTAACAATAATGTTTTACTTGCAAAGCTTGTTTTTGTTAGAGTCATAAATTATTTTTGACAAGGTGGCCACCCAATCCGAAAATAAATAATTATATTACAGACGATTTCCCATATTATTATACACTCATCAAAATAGATAAGGCTGAGAAAGGAATTGGTTTAGGACAGTGTTTCCCAACCTTTTTCTCCTCGCGAACCCCTTATAAAATCCGAACGAATTTGGCGAACCCCCTGTGTCAATGTTTCTCAAACTTTTTAAGTTCGCGGCACACTTTTGACGTGCAAAAATTTTTTTGCGGCACTGCTATGAGTTATTGAATATAAGTTTAAATGGAAAATCGAGTGACGGATTTGCCCAATGATGCCTCATTATCCCTGGAAGAGCAGTGGTTATTCACCTCCAACGTATTCCAGACAGCGAAAGTTTTTGGAACGACAACATTAACAGGACGACATTCACAATGTCCCTGTTTGGGAGAAATCCTCCAAGGCTGGACTCGTTGAATCACCGTTTTACAGTAGCCAAGGACGGTGCTTCAATGCCAAAGTCGCTTTAATTATTGCGAACATAGTTCGGCCTTATTTAAACTCATAAAAAATTATTGTATGAAAATATTCGCGTGTTAGTTCCATTTTTAGGGTTTTGTAGGTATGACCAAAAAACCCTTATACCGCCATTTTGTCGTCTGTCTGTCTGTTAACGATCAAAATTTTATTTGTGCAAAATAAATTATTTTGATGCGTTTTTTGCCAAAATTGTGCAAAAAAAAATTTGTCCCACACCCTGTAGCCTAGATCGTTTAAACTAAAAATCTGAAAAAATTCTAAGTAATGTACATTGGTGTGAACCGGAATAGTACAACAGGAATTTTTGATTAGATTATTTTTTCGGAAAATAACGCATTTTTTGTGTTTTTTGGTTGACGATGTACAAAAGTTATAGTTATGCAACACACTATATTAGAAGGCGTATCCTGGTCTAATGGTTAGTTGCTCGCTTGCTACGCAGCAAACTAAGGTTCGCTCCCGGGCTAGAGAAGACAATTTTATTTTTTGTTTTTTTAAATTTTTATTTTGTTTAAATTATTTTGTCAAAATTCTAGTTATATTTTGGCAAATGTTGCATTTAATTTTTAAGAGCGTAAATTTAATAATGAATTGGAATTGTTGGAATTATATTTTCATTCTATGTGTCATGTATACGAAACCAGAGGGGCGGAGCATATGACTTAAAACAACCATTGGAAGCCATAGGCGCAATTTTCAAAATCTTAATGAACCTTGCTATATATATATAAAAACAAAAAATACTGCACATATTTGGAAACCGAAATAATGGTATTAGGTATTCGAATTAAAATTAACAAAAAAATATTTTAATATAAAATTGGTTTTTAAAGCTCTTAGATTAATAGATGATAAATTATTTTAAAAATATCGTTCATTTTGCCGTGATTACTACAAAGCAAAATTTGTCCTACACACTCAGCATGCCGCGTTCACTTATTTTATACCTGCGAAACCCTGCAATGTGTGAAAATTCACACTTCACATCAATTTTTTTAATAGAAATGGTTTTATTTAAATGCTAAAAACCTTACACAACTATCTATCAAGTAACAGCTAAACCGAAAAAACTGAAATAGCAACCCTAGTAATAATAATAATTTTAAAAAAATGTTGTGGCGATTGTGTATGAAATTAAATTTTAATTTTAAACGCTATTATAGCAGACAGGTGAAAATAAATGTATTAAAAATTAATTAAAATAAATTGATATAATAAAACAAGTTTATAACCTGATGTGTTTAGCAGCTTGTAAAAATGAAGTGCTCATACCAGGTGTTGATATTGTTACGTGGGTTCCTGCAGTTTTTGTTATGAATAAATAATAGCCATCCGATATTTGTTGCAATATGTAGGATGCAGTATTTATATATTGAGGTTGGAACTGAAAGGACGTGGGTTTTACACATGTTTAACAAACGAATAAGGATTAATCCTGGGAGAGTTGCAATGTTTTAATCGTACAACAGGTACAGCAGTTGACCTATAAACTCTTAGATATACAACAGGTAATAAATGTACTTACCATGTCTCAAATATAAAGCTCGCTCTTGGAAATGCAGCTGCAATTGTACTTACTCAATCAGAGCCGTAACTAACTTTTCATGTGCCCTGTGTAAGGTTTAGTTCCCAGAGCCGGACCTATTAAATTTGGTCGGAAGATCAAACGAGTAAATAACAAGGGAAAAAAAGTTTGACGACAAAAAAAAGTAATTCAATGACTACAGAGAAAAAAATCTGACGGGGAACAAAAGGAAATCCAAAGTATGACGATAAAATGTGAACTCCAAAGTCTGACGGGCAAAAAAAAAGGAAATTCAAAGTCTGACGAGGGAAAAAGAGAGGGAGAGAAAAGAAAATCCAGAGTCTGATAAAAAAATGGAACTGGAAAATCTTTTACTGGCAAAACAAAAAAGAAATTTTAAGTCTATAAGAGAAAACATAAGAAATTTTAGAGTCTGTAGAAATTAAAAGTTTGACGACAAAAAAGAAAGTAATTCAATGACTACCGAAAAAATAAATCTGACGGGAAAAAAAGGGAAATTCAAAGTATGGCGACAAAATGGGAACTCCAAAGTCTGACGGGCAAAAAAAAAAAGGAAATTCAAAGTCTGACGACGGAAAAAGAGAGGGAGAGAAAAGAAAATCCAGAGTCTGATAAAAAACGGAACTAGAAAATCTTTTCCTGGCAAAACAAAAGAAATTTTAAGTCTATAAGAGAAAACAAAAGGAATCTAGAATCTGCCAAGCAAAAAAAAAAAACGAACTCTAAAGTCTGACGGGAAAAAAAGAGGAAATTCCAAAATTCACGAGGAAAAATTGAAATCCAGAGACTGACGGGCAAATAACAAGGAACTCCAAAGTTTGAAGGGCAAAATTAAAAAGAAATTCAAAGACTGATGAGAAGAAAAAAAGGAAATCTAGAGTCTGTCAAAAAAAAAAGAAACTCTAAAGAAATTTAAAGACTGACGAGAGAGAAAAAAAAATACAGAATCTGACGTGCAAAAAACAAGGAACTCCAAACTCTGACGAATTAAAAAGGCACGGTCTCATATGGAGCATATATTTGGTAATTTTCCGGGCCCCTTAGACCAGCCTAGTTACGGCACTGTACCCAGTGGTGTTTTCGGGCCGGAACGAGATTTAGATACTTTTATCGGAGTTCCGGAACTTTTTTCTAAATATCATGATAGAAAATTATGCACCTAATAATATGAAACAATGTCTTAATCAAAGAGGAGAGGAAAATTATTTCCATTTTACCCATTGTTACTAAAAATAGATTTCTTTAAAAATGTATTCTTTAAATTTTTGGGTTTTATTTTTTATTTCTGAAATTTATATTTAATAGTTATAAATATAAAACAAATATTCTAATCTTTGATTTATTTGTTGTGCAAATGAGAAAAACGTAGGTAACTATAACACAAAATAAGAAGATACCCCCCATTATGAAACTATCTGTATTTGTAAAATATCGTACTAAACTGAAAATTAAATTACACAATAGAAAGAAATACGTGACAAACGGTTAAGATAAAAAAAAAAAAAAATGTATAGACAAAACATCAACAAAAAATATGCTAGGTCCAAATGAAAACGCGTTCTTCGCGCAGGTCAAAAAGTGTATCTTCTTATTTTGCGATATTTTTATTTGTAATTAATGTGCGTTCCGGTACTTTTTTTTTTCGCACTACATCATTGTATGATACTTACCCGGTAATTAATAGAATTCACTGAGGGTTGAATAAAACTATGTTATTAAATATTAATTTAGCTTTCTACTTTATTTATAATTATATACAATATAAAAATATAAAAGAACTATGTACAGGATATAAACAAAACAGTCGGTGAACAGCGAGAACGTTTCATTGTCTACACACATCTTATAGTACATCATTACATGCCATTCTACAATCGATGTATCAACAGTCCAGTTCATTTAAAGACTATTCTTAAAGTGAATGGCAACTACAAAGCTGAACCAGATAAACTAATGCACGAAGTTTACCTGCGTTCAGCAGTATATGACAGAGTTGACGAGGTTACTCATGGTCCGACGTATTTTCTTGGACTAGAGTTTGATGATTGCCGCGGTCGTCTCGGTTTCGAACTGGTCACCCTAACGGCGGGCGGTGTTGAAAGAGGTGGTGGGGGTGGTATGTAACCCGCATTGCAAATCTCTGTGGCGGCGTAATATTGTTCGGGTGGTGGCGGCACGGGTGGTGGTTTAGGGAGGAAGTTCTGTAGGGGAGGGGGAGCACGGCCTGGCGTTGATGGTGACTGATGATAGGCCTCTGACATGGATTGATGCGGAACTGCATATTCCTGATAAGCCAAGTCTTTTACATCTGCAAGATAATACAGAACAACGGAATTTAAATATTGAAGGGTGGTAAGAAGAGCGATGGGAGCCATCGAGAAACCATGACTAACCTGTATACTCGGGGCTGCCGGGATGTCTTCTCTCGAGAGTCTCTCGTCCGCTGCTTGAGTACATGTTGAAGCGGCACGGCTCGTGATACAATGCAGTCTTGTCGCATTCATCCACTGATACCTTTTCAATTACAAACCTAATTAGTAATGGGGAACATAATAGAATTTCAAGAACAAAAGGAAACCGCACACTCTATCGACTTGCACCTACACGTACACTTATTTTAAGAAAATATCGCATCTGTTGTTTTGGACAATGAAGGCGCGGGCAAATTAGTGCAAGACACTAATGTTATTTCAGATATGTAACGACGGGAAGCCATTTCATTCCAGTTACAAGTGCGGTGTTTATTTCTAGCATAGTAAATATATGTGCGCGCATCTGGTGTGTCTTACCTTAGTGCTGAGGTTGCCACGATTATCCGCTCCTGGCAGCACAGTATGACCGGCAGTGGCTTTCAGTCTTCTCTGGTACAGGACGATAGACACGATTGCCACTATCATGACTAACACGATAATAGACAATACGCCAACAACGACACCGAAATATTTTCTCAAGCCACTGTTAGCGTTTATCGTACTGACCATATTCTCCTCTACGAAGGTGGGCAGGACTTGATCTTTTTGCAACAGTACTTCCTTTCCGCCGTTGGCAGAGACAAGCGGGTCCTCCTCTTCTTCGTCTGTAAAATTCCCGGTCACGACGCCTGTAAAACATGCAAAGATTGTCATCAGTCATCTTCAAACTGCTGTTTCAACTGTTTTCTGACGACTTGCCACCGTGAACAACAATTTATCACGAAGAGTGCCCGCCCGTGTGTCTATTTATGTGGCCCTGCTCGCGGGACATACCAGATTCAGAGCGGTGCCACATCATAGCTTCACACCACAATCTCTCGCGGCCGCGACACCGCGTGTATTTATACAGTAGCATCAGCCATCTTGCATCTGTAGACGGATGACAAGTAAAAATTACATGACATAAATTAGAATTCAGATAAGGCTCGGGCGCGCAATTGAAAACGAGCGAGCTTATTAAATTAGTTCTGGGAAACCGACTGTCTGGCTTTCGGGACGAGGGCAACTCACTGTGACAAAGAATCTGTTTGCAGGAGACCTCCGGCATAGTTAAATGAGCAGTAATGGCGACGCTTTATGAATACTCAGCCATCCTGCTGAAAATCATAATTAATTTTCGTTTAACACATTAACGATGGCAATAAGTTTCACTTAGTGTTTGTTATGTGCGCATGAAAACTAGCGGAGAAAAGACAGGCAATTATTACTTGGAGAAAAATAAAACGGGAAAGTTGAAATCTTGGCAAGAGATATGTTCGAAAATCAACGATGCTCCAGACACTGTACGACAGTTCCATAAGTTACAATAAAGATTAATGTTCACATTTTCTCATTTGGAAAATAGCTTAAACTTGTTTGGACGCTCGCATTATTCTGTATTATAAAGTTTGTCAGGACGTATTGGATCCGGGAATTGTTGATATGTTTGAAAATGAATGCTAATATATCTAAGAAAGTGTGAAAGGAAATATCTTTACCTGATTCAAACGTGATCTCGCTGATCATGAGCCATTTTGCGGCAAAATAAAGCTGTATCTTCACGAACCGCCCGACACGATGGTGCAGCTTAATAGAGACGTTATGAGAGTGTTCGAAGATTCGATCTTCAATAGTCGTGTATGTTATCGGCTCCCCTTTATATCGCCGACCACTGACGCTGAACATCACTCTGGCTTCCTTGAAAACCTTTAAAAGAAAAACGCAATTTAATATACAGAATGTAAAAAATATGTTGTATATATACCTGCACGTCCTTCATAAATTGATTGTTGCAGTAAAGATACAAGTTGGTGAATTCTCTGACTTTGTCGAATTCAAACTTAATCTCAATGGGCTTATTGTTTCTTGTATCATTACGCCAGCCAACCCAGCCTTGAATATTATCATAGTAACCCATTTTAAAGTTATCGGGGCCGAATTTGCCGTCTGTCAGTTGGCCGAGTCCGCGTCTAAGCTCATCTCCGTCCCAGTGACCATCGTACGCTGTATCGTAGAATTCCCAGTCGTTACCTCTCTTGTCGCCCTGCGGCATGGAGTAACTCACGATGCCGTCCGTCCAGCGGCAGCCATACACCTCCACCCTCATGCACACCGTCCTCCGGTGGTAACTGTACGGAAGAAATCTGATCTTCGTCGCCCATATTGGTGGATCAAGTTCCCGTTTTGATTCCAAGTAGGTGTTTATATTTCCAGTAATTACCTGTTTGATGATGGTTCATTAAACATTAAATCTAACTGGAATAGTGGTATGCGGTTTGTAGTTAGTAGTTGCTAGAGAGTCTTTGTTCTTGGGCAAAGTTCACGTCTCTGAGGGACGTGAGACGGCGAGAGAGAAGGAGAAAACACATGGCTGAGTTCTCAAGCACCGTCAATTAGTAATGTCGCTTTGTTAAATGAGAAAAGAAGTGTAATGGTTGAACTAGATCAAGTGGCGTTTATTATTAAATGTGGAAATGTTATGTGCTGGACTGTGGCCTTGCTATTTTAGTTAGTCCTGCTGGGATTATAATAATACTCGCACTTTGTCCTAAGCTTGGTGCGGAGAACAGACACGCGAGAGTTTCTAATTTGTTCAGATCACGCGACTTTTCTTTTCGACTCGGGGCTTGAGTCTGGGAACCCCGCAGCCGCGGCCCGAGCTGCAGTGTGCTATTGTTTGCTTGCTGCTTGCCGGTCACGCACACCTGTACGTAACCTGCAAGCGCTGAAGCGAGGGTGTTTGGCTCCAGCCCTACAAATTATGGACGTGCGTCTCAAGTAAATAAAGAAAGGCAATATTCCGTTACAGACTGTATGAGCTTCAGCTCATTTTGTGTAAATAACGACGTTGTATCTGCGCTTCTTAACCGGAGGTCCACCAAAGTTTCTTAAGGGGTCCGGCAAAAATTTTAAGAACGGCTTTAATTTTTAAAATATTATATTTTTGAAGTCTTTTATGAGAATTATTTTTTGTTCCTTATTTAATTTTGCTTTAACTTTGGTTTTGTACCAATAATCCCTATTGGGCTTATTAGTAAATCAAGGTATAGAGCGCTAGAATAAAAAAATTTCACCGAAAGCTCCTTTTCGGAGAGGAGGAGCGGAGACCACGACACATGAAGTACATGAAATTGTACATTTGATAATTTTTGGCACTGACAGTTATTTACCATGGTACCACTTTACGCACTAGTGCTTAAAAGTACAATTTTAGACACTGTAATGCGTGCCTAAAGTACTTACTTTACGCATAGTGGTAAAAAAATACATTTAAGTAAGTTTGTTTTAATTTTTGATTATTTAATTAGTGATTTTATTTATTAATATTATAATTACTTATTTTTATTTATTAAACTTAACCCTCTGGTGCTCAATATCGTCTTGATCGAGTTAATTTAAAAATAAATGTGAATTATTACTCCCTCCGTCCGAAAATATGGTATACATTTTGATTTTTTCTTGTCCGAAAATATAATATACATTTACAGTTTTAATTAATTAGAATGATTTTCTAAATGAAATAGTTACAAATATCTAGTAAAACTAACAATAATACAGCAAGTTTTAATTTAACAAGGATATGGCTGTCTCCACAGCTTGTATGGAACATGATAATGTTGTTTGTAATCGTCCATTACGATGAAGTTTTGCCTTTTTATTGTGCGAAATTTTATAGGAATTCCCTCCTTTTGCTAACATGGTTGCTTCTAGACAAGTTTGCAATGTTAGAAAAACATAATCGAGACTTCATATGTTTAATGCATTAATTGCATTTTGTACGCATTCAATCAGTTCGTCGATTATATTCGATGAAGCTATAGGTTGTAAGGACTGAATAGAATTGAAAAAGCCAAGATCCAATATATTAAAATCTGGACTATTTGGCGGTTGTGATTTAAGTCGATTTGGAACTTCTTGCAATTCAACATAAATTTGATCAAAATTCGCCATTTTGTTAGAACAGTGGGTGTCACTTTTTATGTTTATTTGTCTAAAATACGCGTTTTTTTTTTTTCTGTGAATCACTTTTGTCATATGCAAAACTATTTGCGCGCCATTTGTTTATTAGGTGTTTATCAAACATTTATTTAGAAATAAAAACAAAAAACTATCAAAATAATATTACTTTCGTTACTCCCACATTTTTACTTGCCCGACCTTAATATACAAGGTGTCTCAAAAGAAATTTTATATTTATTTAGCTTACTGCGTGAACGCAACGTATCCGAGGGGCGCGGGGGTTATGTCAATCGGTAGCCTGGCTCTTGGGAATTCAGTCGCTATGGAGCGTTTCTCGGGAGCAGACCGCGAGTTATGCGTGCGAGAGTTTTACAAAAACGGTGATTCGGCGACTGTAGCGCGTAGAAAATTCTGCAGTATTCGAGGTTTTCGCCACTTAAATGATGCGCCAAGCATTCCTCTCATTCGACATTGGGTTAAAAATTTTGAAGAGACTGGTACAACGCTGAATAAATCAAAATCCGGGCGACCTAGGTCATCAAGAACGGTAGAAAACGTGGAGAATGTTAATCAGTCTGTTCGTGACGACCCGAACCTTTCAATTCGGAAGCGCGCAAGTGCTTTAAATGTGCATAGATCTTCATTACATCGCATTATGCACAAAGACCTAAAGCTGCACCCCTACAAAATTCAATTGGTGCAAGAATTAAAGCCCCAAGATGCCAGTCAGAGGCTTAATTTCGTAAATCAGGTGATTGAGCGATTTTCAACGTTTACCAACATTTTGTTTTCGGATGAAGCTCATTTTCATCTTAATGGCCACGTAAAGAAGCAGAACTGCCGCTACTGGAGTGCAACGAATCCGAAACGCAAACATCAGAAACCCCTACATTCGCCTAAAGTGACCGTATGGGCTGCGATGTCGGCGCGAGGAATTATCGGCCCTTACTTTTTTGAAGACGAAAGGGGGCGTGCAGTTACAGTGAATTCAGAGCGTTATGTGGAGATGTTAGACAATTTCTTGGTACCTGAACTGCAAAACTTTCCTGGCTATAACCAAAGAACATGGTTCCAACAGGACGGAGCAACTTCACACACGTCCAATATGTCTCTGCCACGTGTTCGTGAAATTTTCTCAGGCAAATTGATCTCCCGGAGAGGTGACATAAATTGGCCTCCACGCAGTCCAGATTAACCCCTATGGACTTTTTCCTATGGGGTTATCTTAAATCTAAAGTTAACGCCAATAAACCGACTTCACTGGCGCATATGAAAGAAAATATCCGTCACGAAATGGCAGCCATCCCTGAGTCCACCTGCCGAGACGTCATAAGTAATTTTACTGTTCGATTAAATGAGTGCCGAGAACGCGAGGGTCTACATTTAGACGATATTATTTTTAAGAAATAAATCCCCAAAAAGTGTATTTTAATAATTAATAAACATTTTTTCTATATACGGCTTACTTTTTTTTTAATCGATCCACTAAATATAAAATTTCTTTTGAGACACCTTGTATAAGGGGCAAGTATTGTAATCGCGAAAATTTTTGATGTCGTGATTTTGACTGATGACCACGTTTCATGGTCCACGGAATCCAAAAAACATATTTCCGAAGTGCCGTCCGTATGTGTGTCTGTGTATACACGATAACTCAACGGTTCAGAGAAATCGTTCTGGTACCAAAAAAATGCTCCTATTAATTCTGTGAAGAATCTACGAAATCGGAAACGGAAGTTATTAAACTATAAAATTTTAAAAAATTCATAACTAATAAACTATGCCTTGAACACATATTTGTATAAAACATAATTTGATGTACCATATTTTTAAAGGTTTACCTAAATCTTTTTTTTTTTTTGGAGGGCAAGTCTAGCGTAAGTCTCCCTTCCCCACTGGTTTTAAGTAATGTATACCATATTTTTGGACCGAGACAGTATTATTTTAATAGAAACTATAGTCGGATTGCTGATAGGTGACTGTTACATGTATGTATCAAGTAGTGTATTCATATAATAATCTAGTTACCATTTTTCAGCGATTTTAAAAATGTATTTTGTTATTTGTCTTAACTGTCAGTGTCTGGTAATAAATATTAATTAAAATATGGCTTGCGGCCAATTATTAAATTCACAAACTTTAATTTTAAATCTGCTGGAATAAACAACAAATTATAATCCAAAATTTACGTATGAGTATAAATTTTTCCTTATTTATAATTATTACCTTAAAATTAATAATTTTGTTTGTTTGAGTACTGCTGAAAATTTATTTTCGCGCTCTAATTAGTAAAGATATCTACGAATCATGCCGTTTCTCTCTAATGCTCTGTTTTTTATTCAAATAATTTTGAAGGTTGGTTGTCAACTTGCGTCACTATACGTTACTATGGGTATGCAAATAATTATAATGATATAGACAGAGAAAGCATATAGTATTGAATATCGATACTTGTAGCAACGAACAGTCACTTATCAGCAATCCGAACATAGGAGTCCACAAAAATATAGGTGGTCCGCGATGACTAAAACGTTAAGAACCACTACGTTATTTTGTTACCTTTCAGGATATATATTTGCAAGGGTTGAGTAATGGAATCCAACAAATGTTTAATATATTAATGTGTGTATGTTCCAAAAGCACTATACAGAAAGGGAGTCCATGTGAATGTACAGGTTTACTCTTTATAATTATACATGCCTTAATACACGGAACTGTCTAGCAACTTTTTACATTATACTAACTCACATTCACGACTACAATCTCACGACTAAATCTGAATATTTTACTTGTGCGTGCCTTTTTACAGCGTGCAAATGATGTATAGCACAACTCACTGTCAGAATTATATGAAATGTGGAAAATGAAACAAATATTTTTCAAAACAACACATTTTCTTATCTTTCACACGTATAATATGTAAAATAGAAACAGCGAGATTACAGACATTAAGACGTTTTAATCAGATACAGTAGGCGCCCGGTTATGTGCTTACTTAAATGAACCATCTACTATAGTGAACAGTTAAAATTTAGCACAATAGGTACTATAGAGCAGCGTTTCTCAACCGGAGGGCCGCGGCCTAATGGGGGGCCGTGGAAACTTAGTCGGGGGGCCACGAAGTCATACAAGATCGAAACATGAAAATATAATAGAAATACGCTCAATCTTGAAAGATATGCATTTTATCCATATTTATAAATATCTTACATTTATATTCATAAAAAATATACCTATTATAACATATATAAAATAAATATTTTATTTATTATTATATCTGATATAGGTTTGACGACTAATTTAAACTACAGGCTATTCTAAACGTTTAAGCGGAACTAAATGGGAATTTCTTAAGTTATCACTAGCTAACTTTATAACAGCGGTGGGCAAACTTTTTGGACCGTGGGCTACATTGACCTTATAACAGGATGGTGCGGACCGTTCATAATATTTTGGTACCCATATGAAAGTGAAGAGCAAAATCAACGGTCTCACGTCTATTTTGAAAGTGCAGAGAAAAAAGACGATATCGCCTCCATTTTCAAATTTTTTCACTTTAAAAAGCAATTGTTTGCGGATATTGGCGGGCCGCATAAAATGCCTACCGCTGCTTTATTATGAGTAAAGTATGTAACGTACTAATTTATAACAGATATGAACGGCACGTGCAACCTTAAAAAGAATGCATAGAAACATAACTTACAGCTAACTAAGCACAGTCTACAACCTCTTAATTTAAAGAGATCTGAATGCGGCTTAATAAAGACAACTAAAAGACGTCACTGGACTGATCTTAGCTATGTATCCTAGATTTAAGATTTAACAGATATAAACTAATGGTTGGTCCAGTTTTAGTGTTCAAACACATGGTGTTTATTAAATTTTAAAAAAATTACCGCATTTTTCGGACCATATGACGCACTTTTTTACATAGAAAAATAGGCTTTAAATTGGGGTGCGTCTTATGGTCCGAAGGTATGGACGATTATACGAAAAAGATTTTAAAAGAAATGAATACAGAATCAGCTGTCTTTACTGGAGGCTTTACAAGTAAATTACAACCCTTGGATATGTCTATATATATATATATATATATATATATATATATATATATATATATATATATATATATATATATATATATATATATATATAATTAGTTTTGGTTTTTTAACTTTAGACTGAAGATGACTGGATGTCCCAGTCGAAACGTCTCGTAAAATTATTATTTTGTAATAATATTTTTTAATATAATTTGACGAGTAAATAAGAACTATTATTTCTCCTCATATCATTTTTCGTCAAGAACCATATTTCTACTATATATATATATATATATATATATATATATATATATATATATATGCGGGAAGAATGGAACAGGTGAATAACAAAGCCAAATCACGATGTTACAATAGGACGCATGAAACGGACAATTTCAAAAGTATGTATCTGGGCAAAAAATTCTTGGGAAGCTGTAAATGAAGAGACGATTATAAAGTCTTTTAAGAAATGCGGTATAAGCAACGAATTGGATGAAACCGAAGATGGATTAATTTTTGAAGAGACTGATAATAGTTCAGACGAAAATAATACGAACAGTCACATTAATATACTAAAGACTGATATTATAAAGAGTTAAGATAAACAGAATGTTGCTGGTACAAGTTATCGTAATAAGTAAAAATTAAGAATTTGTGAATATATTTTTATATAATATATATTTTTATCCTAAAAATTGTGTCATAAAATTGGGGTGCGTCTTATAGTCCAAAAAATACGGTAAATATTTTAAAATAAAAATTTTTTGAACAATTTTATTGTTTCATTTGTTCACCTGGGGTTCTATTAGTTCACATAACCTATCGCCTACTGTATTTTAATAAATAGAAAGAAATAGCTGGAAATATTTTAATACTAATCAAAGCACATCCTGTGGTATAAAATAATCACACTTAGTAAATTGCTATCTGGTGTCTGTGAAGCATGTGCCAGCGAAACTTCAAACGATTTTATAAATAAATCTATTTATTTCAGCATAACAGGATGGTGACTGTCGTGTCTGTGTTCACTACTAAATTCATTAGAGACCATACTCCGAGACATTAACGTCAATCACAATATTAGTATGGTGATAAATGAATTACCTCCTCTCCTTTGGCGTCCCTATAGCGGACCCACTTGCCGAGCCGCGGTCTCCAATATTCCAGTAAGTAAGCTTCAGCGAACTCCACGCCCTGCCCGTTACCGAATCTGCCCTGAGTGGCTGTTCCAGTCACCAGATGTATTGTGTGCAGATCAATCTCGAGCCATTCTTCTGGCTCTGTTGTTGCTTGGAGTTTAGGACACCAAGCACCACCATTTTTCTCAGTACGTAATCTGTAACAAAAATTAATTTGAAGTGTGAATTTTCACTTATTTCATGGTTCTACAGGCATACAGGATGTTTGTTTGAAACGCCGCACTTCGAATAACTCCTTTATTTTATGAGATACAAAAAATTCTTCAGAAGAAAAGTTAAACTAGACAAAAGGGCCCACTTAAAGACAATAATAAGAATTCTGTATCACTTCTGGTTTCAGCGGAAATATTTTCAACTTTTTATCTAGCATAGAGAATCGGTACTTTTTTTCTTTGAATGTAAATCATCTTTACAAGGATATCAAAATATAATACTTGAATTTTAACCATTTCAAAATTGCGACTATTTATTTGCAAAATAATAAATAACATAAAAATCGTAGAAACTAAATTATAAAAAGATATAACATTATGTAACTAGGAAAAACAATAAAACAAAATATGACTAAAGTTAGTAATAAACTAAGGAAAATTTACAAATGTTCAATATGACCGTCGTTGTTATCCACACATTTTCTCATTCGTAATAGAAACTCTTCCATTACATTAAAAACGGTATACTCTTGAATTTCTCTGATGGCTGTTCTTACCCTATCTTCCAAGTCTTCTAACCTTTACCTTCAGGATAACTTTCTTGGTAGATTTACTGGACCATAACAGAATTTATTTGATATTCCCCGAATGTCAGAACCATATCTGTCATTTATTCATTTGAATAACGTACGTAAGCCATAATTACAAACGATTTGATGTTATCACCTTTAATATCAAACTCGTACTAACAGGCAAGAAAATTTGCAGGTTTTATTTGGGTTTTTTATGTAACAAAATCATTTTCAAAACTTCCTTTGTTTAACTTTGTACGATTTATGTTATATATTATTTTGTAAATAAAGAATCGCAAAATTTATATTTGCTTCAAAGCCCTGTAGTATGCGAGTAGTTCTACCGTTCCAAATTTAATCAAAGACATGCGTGATTTTTTTCTCGGCCTACTCTGACGATTTTTTTTATTCACGTTACGTATATCAATAACATCTTTATTTATTTTATTTATTTATTTTTTAATGGATACTTTGCCAATATTTTTTAAATACAAAAACTCGTCTGACGAATAGGGTGATATAAGAAAGTTATTTTGCCACATTTTTTGCAAATCTCGTGTGAAAATATAATTTTATCAAAAAATAAAATTTTGCTTGACTAATAAGAATTTTTCATTTGTCCGACTTTTCCTGACCAATACATATTTGTTTATATTTTTCGCCCGATGTGTTTGTTTATATCTCAGTATTTCTCCTATATGCGTCCAGTGTCTGGTCCAACAGAATAGCCAAAATTTCTACCGGACAGACAGACATATATGAGTGACGGTTTCTTGGTCATACTTAGCAACCCCTAAAAATGCGTCAAATGATATTCTGTGAAAGCCAGTTAAGTATCACATGAGAAAATAAACTGCTGTCAAGAGAACGTTATCTTATGATACTCAAAGAATTGATATATTCTGCAGAGTGTTGAGGGATTAGAATAAAAAGGAATTCAGAAATAAATGGATCAATATAATTCAAGGGTGTGCACAATTCAGAGTGACAGGAATAAAAGAACAAATAAAATAAGGGGGGAAAGGATAAATGCGACAAAAAGCATACCATCGTGACAAAATATTACAAGTCAAGTAAGAAATGCATTTGTACTCGGGTCAAAGAATAACAAAACTACCCAAAAGAAAATAGTACAGTTTGTATTGAGAACTTAAGCGTGTGAAGTCGAAGACAACAGTATGCGAGATGGACTGCAAGCCGTTTGCATGTGAATGAGTGAAGCAACATCATTTCTCAAAAGCGGCGAGTATGCATTGTAACAATATTTCATGGATAGTGGTACGAATGCAATCATAATTCATGAAGACTAAGCTACTTCTCATCCTAGATAGATCAAAGACATTCCGGGTCTAAAATGTGGCTTTGAGTTCCCTGTTTGCCACCACAACGCCTTTCAGCAACTGACGATGGCAGCTCTCTCCATTGGCAACCCTGTTAACCACATAGAATTTAAGATACAATGGCGTTACACGCCGAGATGTATCTGTGCATTGTACGATCCGACAAGCTATGATGTATACAGCAATTAGCCTAAAGACTTTATAGTTGTTTTGCAATGTCTTAAGTAAGCTCATTAACTAGCTCGCGTTACGTTTGCAGCGCAAAGCTATGAATTCATTCGCTTGATAGATAGTACCCGTGTTTTGTTCTTCTAACGACCATTATGCCTTTGTTGCATTTCACTACCTCACAGATACTTCAAATACTCTTTTAATTCATTTCTATTGTCTATTTCTTCCTAAGTCATTCTTCCAATATTAATTCAAGCCATATTCTAGCGTCAATTAATAAGTTTGCGAGCTGATAATAGAAGACTGTACAGGAATACATTGGTTAAGAAATGACCCTGCTAACGAATAATTCAGTTATGGAACATATTCTTGTCGCATAAGGATTTTGCCGTGGCTGACGTATCGCATGACAATCCGCAACCAGTTGAATGCTAAAATTGATAATGCGAATTATATAGTTGTAAGGATATCCAAAACACTTCAACACTTGTAAAGGCCTTATCATACTAGAGTTAATATTAACGTCTTGACTTGGAAAATTAAAGTTTTGCGTTCGAATCGAAGTCATTTATGTGCAGAGGCGAATTAAGCCGGGGGGGGGCACCGAGGCCTATATATAAATATTTCCATTCTATGTAAAATAATAGAGGGTCCATTTTAGCTTTACCGCCCAGGGCCCCCAAGTAACTTAATCCGCCACTGTTTGTGTGTGATAGTATGAAAAAAAACTACGTTTTAAAAACTAGGCTAATGGAACATGATTCAATTCCTCTGTCTTTCTATCCAGGTTATTCAAAAAGCGCGTGCACCAACTGGTGTTCTCTCGCTCTCAGCTGTTGCGTCTTTGTCTTTTGCTAATGTTGAGTTTAGTTTATTGTATAACTGTTATTTTTGAGTATAATATTTGAAAGAAAAAAAAAAAAATGATATTGGAAGAACAACTAATTAATTTAGTGAAACCTCACAAATAAACTTTTCAAAGTAAAATTATCAACTGTCATAATAACAAGAACTACACATGCGCAAAAAAAAATTCGAAGTCTTAAATAATATTAAAATACTGTGTTAAGTCAAAACTTAAAGACGTGAATCCTGAAAAAAAAAAAAACTACAAAAGTAAAACTTGGATACCGTTCTAGTGTGATAAGAACTGAGAGAGAATAAACTCTTGAGAACTCTGCAACACCACAAGAACAGCTGAAGCTTTCAGGGAGACAGCCTGAAGATGGGGGGGGGTCCCGAGTATAAAAAGGTTAAGATCCGCATTCTATGTAAAATAATAGAGGGTCCATTTTAGCTTTACCGCCCAGGGCCCCCAAGTAACTTAATCCGCCACTGTTTGTGTGTGATAGTATGAAAAAAAACTACGTTTTAAAAACTAGGCTAATGGAACATGATTCAATTCCTCTGTCTTTCTATCCAGGTTATTCAAAAAGCGCGTGCACCAACTGGTGTTCTCTCGTTCTCAGCTGTTGCGTCTTTGTCTTTTGCTAATGTTGAATTTAGTTTATTGTATAACTGTTATTTTTGAGTATAATATTTGAAAGAAAAAAAAAATGATATTGGAAGAACAACTAATTAATTTAGTGAAACCTCACAAATAAACTTTTCAAAGTAAAATTATCAACTGTCATAATAACAAGAACTACACATGCGCAAAAAAAAATTCGAAGTCTTAAATAATATTAAAATACTGTGTTAAGTCAAAACTTAAAGACGTGAATCCTGAAAAAAAAAAAAAACTACAAAAGTAAAACTTGGATACCGTTCTAGTGTGATAAGAACTGAGAGAGAATAAACTCTTGAGAACTCTGCAACACCACAAGAACAGCTGAAGCTTTCAGGGAGACAGCCTGAAGATGGGGGGGGTCCCGAGTATAAAAAGGTTAAGATCCGCTGTAGTAGGCGACCTAGATCAGCGTTTCTCAACCTTTTTTCATGGCGGACCGGTAGGAGACCTAGAAAAGATTCGCGGACCGGTAAGTTTAGTAAGTAATGTGTATCGCAAAAGTTTTATATTTTTTATTGCACTGATTACAAACACAAAAAAACAACAGATAAAATATCACATATAATTATTGAAAAAAGAAACAAATTATTACTTAAGCAATTGCTAATCTGTTAACAGATTAAGGACCGAGATTTTCATCTCAAAATTAAATGGGTTATAACTTATTAAGCAAATAGTTGTATAGTAAAAAAAAAACTCGCGGACCGGCGGTTGGGAAACACTGACCTAGATAATACACCTCATTAAAAATTTCCGATAGATTTTTTAACGAAAAAAGCACTGCTCGCATTTCAATCTTATTCATTTTCAAACCACACTAAGATGTATATTTAAATAAGTTTTTGTAACACACTACGTTATCGATTTATGAGACAGGCGTAACAATACAAACACCAGTAAAAATTGTAAATATAATAAAGACGTTTATTCATGAAGTCGAGAACTTTTCAAATGGCGCTTATATATTGCACATAACAATTAAAGAGAATTTTTAACAATAACCTCTCTTTCTTCCCATGAAAGTGCTAGTCGTTTGTCTTCTCTTGCAATGAATAAATAATGGAGGACATGTTTTTATCATGAAAGGAAATTGCAAAGAGAGACATGTATCTATATATATGCATCTTGCATGTATATGAGAGGTAAACAACATGAAAACAGAATATTGTCATTTTGATTGATGGTACCTTTGTCTACTATTATGTCGTCTGTTGCCAAAAATCGATACATACATAGCACAATCCTGGTCTTGGAAAAAAATAAATTAAGAATTAATCTTGGAGGATAAGAGCAGAACAGTTTAACAATTCAGTGACAGTTCGAGAACAAAAGTATACCGAGAGGTTCGTAAATTAAAAAAGTTTGTCTTGTTACCTGAACTATTTTATAATTTAAAAATTCAATATCTTAATAAAACATTTTTGAGTTAGTCTCTGACATCTGACGCAACGCAAGAATACAATATCAAGCAGGCTTTAAGCAATAAGGTCAGTTAGGTATATTACATCTTCAACCTTATCCTACATATATAATTAGCAAGTGTCTGTGTGAAATCTGGGTACCATTGTGACGTCAATGTTTCCTAAGGTTCTCGTGATTGGCAGACAATCATATATCCTTTGACCGCTATGAACAATATTTTGTAGATTTATTTTCTAAGAATCTACGAGTATAATTACATACATAAATGTTTAGGGTTTCTTAGGCATAAACAAGGGACTCCTATATCCTTTGACCGATATGAACAAAATTTTGCAGATTTATTCTCTAAGAATCTGCCGACAAAATAACATACAGATATGTCTAGGGTTTCGTAGACATAAATAAGAAACTCTAGATACTCCTATATTCATTGATCGATATGAAACATATTTTTTAAGACCAGCGTTTCTCAATCTTTGGGTCGCGACCCAATATTGGTTCGCGTTAAATTTTTAATGGGTCACGAAGGTGTCGAAGAAATAAAAAATAGCTGCCTAGTAATATATTAATAATAATTAGCTTAATAAATATGAATATAATAATTCATAATAGTAAATTCAAAGAATAATGAAATCGAACAATCTACTGATATGTCAAAATAGGCTATTTCTTTTAATTTCCATACACACTTTAAATAAAATTCTGAAATTCTGAATGAACTATTTTTATAATTTTTGGTTGCATTTAGTACAGAAATGATATTTTACTTGAAAAGAAAACACTTTTTCGGCAATTAATAAAAGGGTTTAAATTTTTAAAGTAAAAATCTGTAGTTTAACTTAACTTTAAATTATAAATTATTTGCCCATTATAATTACTATGAAGTTGATCCATGTTATTATTTAAAAATCTGCGGATAAAATAACCTATAGAAATGTCTAGAGTTTCGTAGGCATTAACAAGAAACTCTAGACAATCCTATATCCTTTGACCGATATGAACAGTATTTTGCAGATTTATTATCTAAGAATCTACGAATATAATTACATACATTAATGTCTAGGGTTTCGTAAGCATAAACAAGAGACTCCTATATCCTTTGACCGATATGTACAATATTTTGCAGATTTATTATCGAAGAATCTACGAATATATAGAAATGTCTAGGGTTTCGTAGGCATAAAAAAGAAACTTTAGGTACTGTTATATCCTTTGACCGATATGAATAATATTTTGCAGATTTATTTTCCAAGAATCTACGAATATAATTACATACAGAAATGTCTAAGGTTTCGTCGGCATAAACAAGAGACGCCTATATTCTTTGACCGATATGAACAATATTTTGCAGATTTATTCTCTAAGAATCTACGAATATAATTACATACATAAATGTCTAGGGTTTCGTAGGCATAAACAAGAGACTCTAAATACTCCTATATCCTTTGACCGATATGAACAATATTTTGCAGATTTATTATCCAAGAAACTGAGGATAAAATTACATACAGAAATGTCTAGGATTTCGTAGGCATAAATTAACGTCTCAAATTATTTTTAGTTTTAACAATATAAATGTAATGTACTGAGTAAAAACGAATCGTTTCATCTTAAAAAGGTTAGGAATAAATAATCGTACATATATAATTAGCAAGTGTCTGTATGTAGTGTCGGTAACATTATGACGTCAATTTTTCATAAGGTTCCCATGATTGGCTAACTGGGGAAATCCTGTCTCTTGATTGGCTGATAGGTGACACCCTCTCCCGTGATTAGCTAACTGGTGATATCCTGTCCCGTGATTCGCTGACCGGCGACGAAATTAAGATACGTTAAAAAATTTAACCAAATACACATGCGAAGAATTGAAATTTTTATATTATAAATCCGTCATTGTTGACGGGTAATCACCTAGTTTAAAATAATATCCAAATCATTAGCATTCCCTAAAATCTAGTGGTACTCATTGAGCTGTAGACCAGTGTTTCTCAACAGGTGGTCCGCGAAAATTTTTGTAAGTGTTTTTTGCAGGTATTTTGTCATTTTTTATGTACATTTTTATGTAAATAATTTATATTTTGTTTATTTTCTGTAACCTTTCTGTGATTTTCTACAAATAAAATAAATATATGTAAGTAGCACATTAAATATATTTGTTTTCTTGCAAAAAATTAACCAAGAATTATTATTAGTGGTCCGCGTTAGAAAATTATGTGTTATACTGGTCCGCGGTGCGTTTTTGGTTGAGAAACACTGTTGTAGACCACGGTGGTTGGTGTCTTGGGCTTGGACACCGAGAATATACGCCATCTAAAAAATTAGCGAGTGGCAACATTTGAGACTCGTCGATTGACGTACGCCAGTAGTTTCTTCCTTCACACTGCGTCAAACCATCATGCGTTTAGCTTTAGAAGTCATTTAACGGACAGGATCTAGCCGGCTTCAATCAGTGACGATATAGATTTTTATTTGTATGACGTTGATGTTTGTATATGTTCACACTTTGGCCTTGTCAATCGTATTACACAAGCATTTTTAATGAATATAAATTATTCCAATCTAATAATTTAATTTAAATTTATTGCTTAGAATTAATTCGTGTAAGGAATATAGGAGTTGATTGAAACCCTCATTTAATCAGATACAACAAGAGATTCTTCAACTCTTATCTACTGATGACTGTTAAGAATCTTAGAGAGCACGCAGGAATGTCCATTAGTGGATAACTGGCTAGACTGCCTCATGTCAAATCTCTACCACCTGAATAACAATTGCGACGGAATGTACCTTTAAATTCCCAAAACACAAAAAACGATGTTAATCAAATTTATGAAGATTCGTTCCAGAAACAATTATCAAGAAACAAACTGATGAATTCTAGGCAATCAAAGTTTCATTTTAGAGCTTTTACTGTTTACGTCCATGTTATATTTAGCCCTTATTATTATTTTTTTCGTTATGTAGCAGTACAAGCTACCTGGCAATATTGAATCTTAAAAACCTTTATTAAGAAAAACCATTAAGTTTTGTTAATTATGTAACTAATATTCCTGACGTCATTTCTTGTTTTCACATATCATTATAATTATGGTTAAATTATTCTATTCTTAAATTTTGTTATCACTTAATAATAACTTGGTACTTTAACCCTGAGTGTTCATGAGTCACCCTTATGAACCTTAGTATTGTCAAATATTAATAATGAGTAACAGAAAATGACCAGGGTGGAAGGGGCTAATGAGAGAAAGTCTAAGGGAGTAAAGTCTTAAGTAGTCATTCTAATGTCATATATAAAAGCTGTTCACAATATCAAAGTCTCACTTAGTCAGAAGAAGTTAGAAGAGAAAAGTACTTCAAGCTATTTTATTTTTATAAGTGTTCCACTGACTGAGAATGCTGAGTAAGTAGACGGATTCATTTGCAAATTTATTTTTATACATTTTTAATTTTGTAACTATATTCCAATTTGTCGACTTGTAAATACATGTGTATATTTAGTGGAGTCACGTTTATTGTTATTACGTTATCCCTTCAAACTCTGCTCTTGCTATCCTTCCTAGAATAATCTACATATACTTATTTATATATATTTTCTTTTCCTAATTTCACTCTAGTTCTCTCACACTGTTATAATTCAATTAATTTTTATTTAGTTTTATATTTAAAGTCTCCCCCCCCCCCCATTAATAACTGTTAGTTTTCGGCACGTTACAGTTACATGTGCAGTATTCTCCAAAGTATTTATAACCAAATTAATGGAGGAAACAGTACAAAAGACAAATTTTAAATAAATGCTCTACCAAAACAAGTATAGAGTAAATAGTGCATTTACGAGGCGTGTAAATTAAGTAACCGGACTGGCAACATTTGTAACTCGGGACTCGGAGCGGCGGCAGGTGAACATGTGATACGTTTTCAGTACGAGTTTGAACTCGGTAGAGTAATTTTGTTGTCCGTAGCGATTTTTTTCGTGAAACAGTTTTTCCTAGTGCGTTCTAAAAAATGCGTTCATTCATTTCGAGCAACGGTGTGCTATCAGGTTTTGCTTCAGACTTGGACACAGTGCAACGGAAACTTCTGCAACACTTCAGCAGGCCTACGGAGACAGTGTATTGTCAAGGACCCAGGTTTTTTGGTGGTTTAAGCCATTTTCAGAAGGAAGCGAGTTGATTGAAGATGACACGCAGCGGAAGGCCTTTATCTTAAAGAACCGATGAAACTGTCAACAGAATCTGGGATCTTGTGCGTTCTGATCATCGGTTGACAGTCAGAATAATCGTGGAAGAGAAAGGAGAAAATCTGCGCAAAAATGGTTCCAGAAAACCTTTCAGAAGAAACGAGTTTTTGGCCAGTAAAAACATTCCTGTGGCTCCTCAGCCTCCTTATTCGCCTTGAATCCTTGTGACTTTTTCCTCTTTCCAAGATTAAAAAATCACCTCAAGGGACGTCATGTTGGGACACGAAAACATTCAAACGCCCGTAACCGACCAGCTGAAAGCTATCCAGTATCCGACTTCCAGCACTGCTATGAGGATTTGAAGAACCGTCTCCAGCACTGTGTGGCTTCCCAAGGAAGTTATTTTGAGAGAGACAATATTGAATTCTAATTATATTCGAATAAAAAAAAATAATAATCAGTCCGGTTACTTAATTTACACACCTCGTATACTGTTATGGAATACAATTAGAGGTCGGTCACCATGGTGCAATGGTTAATATACTGGTGTGTTAACTGTTATCAGGGTGGATCGGGTTCGAATCGAGGTGATGGCATAGATGTTTGTATTTTTATTTGTAGTTTTTAGGTTTAAAATTGTATAATTAAATAAAAACACATGTAGAATAGTTAATGACCCCTAGTTTCCTTCTAGTTTGATTTAATTTCCCTAGTTTGATTCTAGTTTTGTCTTAGCAACTATGGAGTTGCTAAGACAAAATAAATAAATTTTGAAAAAATTAGAATTATCATGATTTGGACATGTTAACAGAATAGATAAGAACAACACAGCCAAACAAATGCCATGAAAAGTTTGGAGCAGGAACAATTGAAAGTGCCGAACTAGGAATACCATCACTAAAGAAGTGTTGGAGGAACCGAACTGTGGTAAAGAGAAACTTATTTCATTCATAAACACGTACTTATCACAAAACAAGCATGAATTCAGCAGAGTGCCAGTTCACAATTCACTGTTCGAAACCAAAAAATAATCTCCTATATATAACAATGAACTCGGCAAACAAACCATTTTACGAGTAAGCATTGTAATCTTGAATAGGAATAAAAGATGGCAGACAATGTAAAAACCAAACAATGGGTCAATTGGCCATTTGAGAGAGTCTGGAAGACACATTTTATAGCCTGTGCTGGCAATCCAAGAATGATCAGATCTAGCTAAGTGGACAAGTGTTAGAGTGAAGTTCGGGGTAAAGGGCTAGTGATGCAGGAGGTTTATACGGTTGTAAGCATGTTCTGGGGCGGCAGTTGCGCGAGGAACATGGTTTCCGGACCGCAGCCTACCGTATTTTACCTTCGTGTTGTAGTTCACGGACGGCAGGATGGTCCTTGTTATTGATTGCGGGCTCAGGTGAACGCCACAGCCAGGCACACATTTACTGCAACCTAGCGAAATATGCACGAATACACATTTTCACCAAAACTACTTTTAAATATATATAAACTTCAACCGGAAAAATAACAAAACCATTTATAATACTAATAAAATAATTAAATTATAACGAAATTGAGAGATGCTGCGTAGAAAAGATTCTTCTAGGTATGTTAGAACCAGGGATGGAGCATCGGAATTGAAGTCGGGAGTCGAAGCTTTTTGAAGGAGCCAAAGTCGAGAGTCGGAAAAATTATCGACTCCCGACTCTTTGATTTAATTTTTATCAGGGATGAAACAAACCGAAAACGAAAACAAAGTAACGATATTACCAGAATATTTTTAAAAAATTTTAATTGAAAGAAGTCGGAGTTGGGAGTCAAAGCTTTTTGAAGGAGTCGGAGTCGAGAATCGGAAGAATCATCGACTTTTGACTCTTTGATTAAATTTTTATCAGGGATGAAAACAAACCGGAAACGAAAACAAAGTAACGATATTACCAGAATATTTTTAAAAAATTTTAATTGAAAGAAGTCGGAGTTGGGAGTCAAAGCTTTTTGAAGGAGTCGGAGTCGAGAGTCGGAAAAATTATCGACTTCTGACTCTTTGATTCAATTTTTATCAAAGATGAAAACAAAACGATGGAACACAAAGATTTTTTTATTCAAAAACGAAAGCGAATTGAAAATATTCAATATCGGTATTAACCGATTTACCTCAATATTCTCCAGTTTATAATTTGATTAATACTACTCGTATTAATAGATTAATATAATGAGGCAGTATAGATTTTTGTTTTTACACATATCTTTTTCTGTTTACTCTGTTTATTACGTTTAAAAGGAACTAAACGATTTGTTTTCTCAAGTTGTAACGAGTTCATAGTTTATTATTAATAGACAGTTATTATTTATATTTCATGTTGGCAGCCAAAATCTAAATGTCAAAAGGATAAATGACTTAAGGCTACGTATAACCCCAGAGGTTATCAGCAATATTGTTCTGTAATTTTTTAAATATATTTTTGGGTTTCGAATAACTTTTATATTTATATAGTTTTGTGTAGAAATGTTCAAACAATACATCAATATTTTTTTCGACTTGATTACTTATAATTTAGAACCTTCGTCGAAAAACATTATACTTGATGATAATGGAATGCCACTTGATACACGTATTCTTCATGAAAATTAAATCATGTTTACCCGTAACACCTATTTTGAGAACCGCGGCAGATTCAAGATGGCGGCAAAAATAGACTACCAAGCACAATAACTATAAGTAGTTTTCACAATAGAGCAAAATAGCTCAAAACATATTTGTAGATGAAGCTTTAGCTACAATTTGCCACATCGTACGCAAATATGCGTCTATTGGTGTCCAAGTCTATAACGCAATTTGCTTATTTGCAATTACATAACAGTTTTATTCTGGAATTAAAAATATCCTATTTGATAGATAAAAATTCGCTGCAAATTTTGACGTATAGATGTTATTAATTTGATTTCCGATTATTAGTTTTGTATAAGAAAATATTGAGAACTATAGGGTTGTGCGCCGCCTTAATGAAAAATATATACATATACAGGATGTTTACTCTTCTTATTTATTTTTCAATAGGTGATACTACAGGTCAAAAGAAGGCGAAAAACCTTAAAACACCTTAGTAAAAGTTTTATAATAAATAATAAAAGATATTAATTTTTTAAGTTTTTAATTTTTGTTGTGTTTTCCGCCATAATTCTCCAAATATTGATCCAATCAAAAAAATGCTTTTAGATAAAAGATTTTTCTTCTTATTCTTAACAATATTTGTTATATAAGTTTTTGCTGTTAGATCAATAATAAGGGAGTGATTTAAATTTTTAATTTTTGGGGTTAAAAATACCGAAGAATAAGAAGACAAATCTTTTATCTAAATGTATTTTTTGACTGGATAAATATTTGGAGAATTATGGCGGAAAAACCCCAAAAAATAAAAATTTAAATTACTCCCTTATTATTGACTTAACAGCAGAAACTTATATTACAAATATTGTTAAGAATAAGAGACAAATCTTTTATCCAAAAGCATTTTTTTGATTCAGAAAAACCCCAAGCATAAAAAATTAATATCTCTTTTATTACAAAACTTTTACTAAGTTGTTTTAAGGTTCTTCTCCATCTTTTGACATGTAGTATCGTCCATTAAAAAAAAAAATAAGAAGACTGTAAACACCCTGTATTTATAAATAAGTTTATTCAGTAAATAAATAAATTACATAAAATTACATTGTTAGTACACAGCACCCGTTACAAAAGTAACATAATTTGTATTTGGAAATGTTGTTGTATGCATTGTTTATCAATTATAAAAGTAGTTTTGTTTAATCCCAGGCAAAAAAAAAAAAAAAATCAATATTTCTATTAAGCAGACGTGTAAGCAAATCGGGAGTCGGAGTCGGTTTTCAAAAATACCGACTCAGCAGTCCTTTTTTTTCCTGGTGACTTCCCATCCCTAGTTATAACCAGGGATTTTTAGCCAAAATTTTTTCAGAAAAAATATTACCGTCTGATTGAGCAAGCGATGCAGTTCTTCCCTGGCTCGCATTCAAATTCCCTAATCGAGGATGTTTGGTTATATAATGCACATATATTATTTTAAAAGACATGAAAAAGTACCATAGAAAACTTGTTCCATATGACTTTTTGTCGCACTTATCGGTTATAAAACTCGTCGCTTCGCTCGTTTTCTAACTACGACGCGTGCGGCAAAATTATGCGTTTGTGATTTAACATTCTGTAATCAGTTCTTTGTCGATCAATCAGCATATAAAGTCTTGTGAACTATGCATAAGTTTTGTACATACATTCAAAGTAATATGTTCTTTCAAGAAAAAGTAGATATATCATAAATCAGCTTTTACTTACAACATATAGTGATACAATTACTTTGTCCATAGTTGACAAGATATATTCAGTAGAACACGATATTTGCGTCTACCACAAAATGTTTAATGGCTTCTGCTTGACCACATAGCCATCTAGGAAGACAATAAATTCTATTAATTTCCCGCAAACAGGCTAAAGCAATTCCTTGCGAGTGAATCTCGCTCCAATGAACACGTATAGGGGGATATGAAGGAGACAACTTATTCATACGTGAGAGGAAGAATCTTACCGTGCGTGGTGTGGCCCAACATTACTGCTGTCAAACGATGAACTGGCGGTAATATCGTCATCTTTGATGTCTCCACTTTCCATACCCAATGGTGCGATACATTGTGCTGAAACAAAAAAAAATATTGTCAGATTTTAACTATCAATAAAGATTTTGTAGAGCAGAGTTTCCCAAACTGTGCTCCGCTATTAGTTCTCCGCGATCTACTAGTGTTGCTATATATATATATATATATATATATAGCAATGATAGTGCTCCGCGACGAATTATTCTCGTGAAAAGTGCTCCGCGCCTCAAAAAGTTTGGGAAATTCTGTTCTAGAGTAATTAAGCTGTGGCAGTCTTATGTACAAGCTGAACTATCTATTTGTATCCGAAGATAAAATCATACTAGGGTAACATAGGTAACACTAAGACGCTTTTATTTCTTTTTGTGATAATTCAAATCTTATTCTAAAGAAAATTATCTTTTTCATTGCTGTATATATCAGTATATATCTGTATGAGTATCTGTATGAGTTCAAAAGGAATTACATAAGGGTTGGCTATGGAAAATAAAAGTAATGTCAAAAGTAAGCTTTAGAATTAATTGTCATCACTGTTGTTGTTGTTGTCATAAGTTTATATTGTTATATAATAGCCAACCCTTATGTAATTTCTTTTTGAACTCATGGTATAACTACACACCTGACTAATATGGTAAGCGGTTTACAAGTATTATTGATTTCTTAAAGTACAATTGTTGCATACGTGTTTGCTTGGCATTTGTTTTAGTATTACTCATGGTTGTGGAACAGTGAGAAACTGTAAATGCTAGGCCCTATTTTGAGAAAAAGGGGAAATATGTTCGTAAATGATTAAAGGTAATTACCTATTTAATAATCTACATGAATTGAACTCAAATAATCTGAATTATTAATTAAAAATTTATATTTAACGAATATTGATTAAATTAAAATTTATTTGAATAAATAAGTAGAATATTGTCTATACGTGTGTCTGAAGTTCATTGGTTTTGGCAAAATCTTTTTTCCGAAAAAATATATTTTTTTTTAATGTGTCCGTTAAAGACCTTGAATATTTTTGAAGGGTCCGGTTCTGGGGTCGGTATCAGAATACATTTTTATCAGAATGCTGCCTGTCGGAATATTTTTTGATAATCATATTTATTCGTTATTTGAATACTAAGAGCTTCCATTTATTTTTTTACCGACCGCCGAACATATATAAGGGAGGTATTGTGATCATACCGATTTTGACATTTCGAGATTTCGATGGATCTCCACGAATTGAGGTCCCTACATAACGTTTTGACTATTTTTAGTATGATGTCTGTCGGTCTGTCTATGTGTCTGTCTGTCTGGCTGTCTGTCGGTCCGTGTACACGTGCAGAGCGAATTCGGCTAAAAGGATTTTTATGAAACTTCATATTTAAGCTTTTGACATCAATGGCACAAGATGATCAACTTTTAGTAAAAAGCGGTTTACTAGAAATGGGAGCTTACACGTGACGGTTTTGAGATTTTTGCGAATATTTTACAACAGAGAAATATTTCGAAAAAAAATATTTAACAAAAGTTGCTATAAAAGCAATAACTAACAACTTTTACTTGAGACATTTTTTGATAAAGCAGCATAATTAAACCAGTACTTTGTGATGGCGGTCGGTCCTGTGGTGGCCACAGTTGATTTTTTAATAGGGTTCGGTTAATAGTAAGGGTTCTATATAAAAGAAACTTTGAAACCCGATTTTAGGGTTCGATTCCACTTATTGTTATTAATATTTTTTGTTTGTTTTTGAGAAAAATAAGATTTTAATAACAGTTATGCTATTTAATTATAGAAATAAAAATAATTTAAAAGTAAATAAAGAAAATTTTTATTCTTTGCATTGCCAAAACTATTGAATTAAATAACAAATTTAAAACAGTTGTTTACAATCATTGTATTTTTAAACGTTGTCGATAAACTTTGTATTATTAAATAAAAATAAAAATTATAATTAGTAAATTCGTAACAAGTTCATACAACAAATAATTTAAAATAAAAATATTTTCCACACTAAATAATTTTCAGCAATAACATACATTCATTTCTGTTTTGCTACTTGCTAATTTAATTCATGTTTAATCAAATTTCAATAATAAGTTATTATACCTCCACTTATAATTCATAAAAAAATTAAAATAAAAACCCTAAAATTCTGACTGCGCCTCTACGTCCGACTGCAAATGAATTACGGGTATTCCTCGACAGCGACATGATTCTCAACTTATTGTGATCTTGTGACTAGTAATGAACTGAATTAATTTATTAAATTCTAATCAAAACTTTAATTTATACTGCTAATTGTTTTGCCCTCTACGGGATTATACAGAATGAACTGGACTGATTCCGGTGGAGAGTTGGTATCGAGAAACGGCGATAATCTGTAAAATCTGAGAATATCTATCTATCTAATATTAGTGTTATACGTATATGTTTTGACTAGAACATTCAGCAGAATCGCTCAGATGAAATGGAACTGGGACGCTTACGTAGCGAGACTTCAAGATAGTAGGTGGACTGAGGTAATTTTAGAATGTAGATCGACGGATACTGGCAGAAACAAAAGCAGACCTCCTACTAGGTGAACAGATGATTTGAGAAGAAGAGCTGGAAACTGGTAGCTAAAGGCATTAGATTGAATGAAATGAAAAAAAAGGGGAAGCCTATGTCCAGCAATGGACAAGAGAGGCTGGAGGATGATGATATTATGAGAAATATTGCAAAACCAGGAGAATTTGTTAATTAGTTAAAATTTATGACGTACAGCAACGAAGGCTATATACGCCCAAGCAAAATTTGGAAAGCCAATACAATATCAATGGCATCCACGATTATGAATCCAATGGTTGGTTGCTAAAGAATGAGTTTTAAGTCGATTTAACCCTAACTCAATTTAAAATTATATCAGCACCTTAGAGGTAAACTGTATCAAGTCACATTTTTATCAGAAATGACATTTTAGTGCCAAGTGACTTAATACTTTATAGTCCGTCGATTGAAAAATAATTTGGAACTATAGCTCTAGCCAGTTTCAATATACGTTGCTTTAAAACTGTATCAAGTCGATCAACGCAAGGAAGTAAACAATCTTAAAGCGTCTTTTCTTAAAGCGTCTTATTCTTAAAGCGTCTTTTCTGAGCTGTTTATCATTTGTGACTTAATACAATTTACCTCTGAGGTGCTGATATGTTTTTGTATGTTGTTTTGACTCAAGTTCGGCATAACTCGAGTTAAAACACTTAACTCCTTTAGCAACTGGCCATAAGCAATTTTGTATAGAGTCGGTAATTTACAAAAAGGATAAATTAATTATTATGACTTAATGAAACGCAAAGATCATTAAAGAAAGAAGAGGATACCTAAAAATCTAGTACAGAATAGAGCAGTGGAATAAGCAATATAACTTAAAAATTGTAAATGGATGTTGTACAGGTTAATAACTGGCAAAAGAAACAACTGCAGCTTATAATGAATATATACAATCTGAATGAAAGCTACTGGGTTGAATCTCTAAATTTTCCATAAGCCTCGTGATTTTTCATATCTGTGTAATTTCCGCGAACGCACGAAGCGAGATTGCAAATCTCCAGCTCCGATTCCCGATCCCGGTGGAGTAAATGAACCGGAACGAAGCGGGAGAGGAATGCGGCGTTAGGATACCATACGAACACTAGATCCCGGCATTTGGAACTGCAGAAATCCAGACCACGTGACTGGTATCGTTGGACGGGACTGAATATCTCCGATCAGATGTGATTCGAATAATAAACACAAGTATTGAAAGTACAGTTTCCAACCCGACCAGACGGGACCGATAGTTAGATTGTTTTCACGATGACATTTAATACGAAATTATACTCGAGAAAAGTTTTGACTCAACTTTGGAAAGTTTTCAAGTAAACAACGTCCAGTCATGTATAAAATTCTTACAAAGCATCGCAGATCAAAATTCAGTTTGATTAACGATTGAACATTAGCATAACAAGATAGTTAAAACTAGCTGGCGCAAATCTTTAGTCGTAACGTAAAGAGATACATGATGGCAGGGGTGGATCTTACTTTTTAGTGCAATATGATCGACAAAAAATATCGTCTAGAAAGCCAAGGAATCTTATTTATAAAAAATTATGTTGGCAATATTTTTGTCCAGTATGTGTTCGATTTTGAAGTTATATTTAAAACAAGTATACATCTCTATATATATATAAAGGCAACGTATAACTGTCTGTCTCTCTGTCTGTCTGTCTGTCTGTGTGTCTGTCTGTCTGTCTGTCTGTCTGTCTGTCGGTCTGTCTGTCTGTCTGTCTGTCTGTCCGTATGTCCGTATGTGCGCTTTTCACTCGAGAACTGCTGTTCCGATTTTTAAACGGTTTTTTATGATTTTGTAGGTATGACCAAAAAACCATTATACCGTCATTTTGTTGTCTGTTTGTGTGTGTGTCTGTCTGTCTTTCCATATGTGCGCTTTGCACTCGAGAACTGCTGATCCGATTTTTAAACGGTTTTTTATGATTTTGTAGGTATGTACAAAAAACCATTATACCGTCATTTTGTCGTCTCTTTGTCTGTCTGTCTGTCTGTCTGTCTGTCTGTCTGTCTGTTCGGTAAAAATTGTAGCCAAACGGCTAAATCGAGAGAGTTGAAATTTGGCATGCTTATACAACTCTTTAACCCGCACCAAGGAAAAATACTAAAACATCTAAAAAACATATCCACCTAAAAATTTACACAAATATGTGCTCATGGAAAAAAAAAATTCTGAGTAGGGTATCAAATGAAAGCCCTTAGTACGTGGATTAATGATCAAAATTTTATTTATGCAAAATAAATTATTTAAATGCGATTTTTGCCAAAATTGTGCAAAAAAAAAATTTGTCCCACACCCTGTAGCCCAAATGGTTTAAACTAAAAATCTGAAAAAATTCTAAGTAATGTACATTGGTGTGAACCGGAATAGTACAGCAGGAATTTTTGATAAGATTATGTTTTCGGAAAATAACGCATTTTTGTGTTTTTTGGTTGACGATGTACAAAAGTTATAGTTATGTAACACACTATACTAGAAGGCGTATCCTGGTCTAATGGTTAGCTTGCTCGCTTGCTACGTAGGGTTCGCTCCCGGGTGGCTTGGTAATTTAATGACAATATTTTTTTTTTTTTGTAATTGTTTTTGTTAAATGACTTACAAAAAACACTGGTTTCTAAGTTCGAGGATACTATCATTTTTACTGACGGATCAAAATCCGGAACCAGGGTTGGGTGTGCATTTGTTGTTTTGAATCCACCCCAACAGTTTCATTACCGTCTGCACTCCATAAGGAGTGTGTACACAACTGAACTGTACGCTATTTTCAAGGCCCTGTGTTTTAATTCGTCAGAGCAAAATCGGTCAAGTGTACGTTATCTTGACGGACTCGCTGAGCGCTCTGAACAGTATCCAAGATCCAGATCCAGTGTACTAAATCTTATACTAAAGATCCGGTTGCTACTCTGAATGCTCAGAATGTGAGAGTAGAGCTGTATTGAATACCGGGACATGTTGGTATTAAAGGTAACGTAGCGGCTGATGAAGTTGCAAAATCCGCCTCCCCCAGACCTATGATTGATGTGAGTTTCATATTTCCAGATGACGCAGAGTCATCTGAAACATCTGGTTTTAGCCAGGTGGCAGCAAGAGTGGAGCAGTATACAGAATGTCAAGTTGAGACAGATTAAGGGAGAAATTAAACCATGGGGTTCTTCCTGTAGGATTAACCGCAAGGAGGAAACCGCCATCACACGCCTCCGTATTGGACACTGTTGGTAGACCCATGGACACCTCCTTCGAGGTGAAGAGTCCCCTATCTGTGAGACGTGTAACACACATTTGTCTATGCTACACTTTTCAATTGAGTGTGTACAGTTCGAGGATGTCAGGGAAAGGTTAGGTCTGTGCTATGACCTGTCAGTTGCTTTAGGTGACTACAGAGTTCGCATGGACAGGCTGATACTCTTCCTGAGAAAATCGAACTTACTGTTTTATTTGTGAAGTCGTGCATCTTATTTTAATGTGTTCTATTTACCGACTATGATCAGAGCCGGCCGAAAGGCGGTGCAGACGGTGCACCCGCACCGGGCCCCGCCCTGCTCCTTTAGATTCCAGCACTGACTTTTGTAGAAAAGGCATTTCAGGAAAAATAAATGCAGCGCTCAATACACCAGCCATCCAATTGTATATTTAACTCTGCATATTATCCATAAACTAAAAAAAAATTAAATGAATATAGGCCCCGCACGGATATCTTGCACCGGTCCCCGCAAATTTTTGGGCCGACTCTGACTATGATATTCGATAGTAATTGGCCCCTAAACAGCCCCTTACCATCACCTTGCGTCTATTCATTTTTTCGAAAAGACTTTCGATATTTTATTTATTTGTATTTGTCCGTGCAAGATTTCTTTTATTGAGTATGCGTAATTTTAATGATTTTATTTATTTATTTACTGTCTAATTTATTGTTTTTATTATGTAGTGTAGTCATTTAGGCTGTGTTAAGCGCCAATAGCCTTTGTTGCTGTGCACCAAAAAATTTAACTAACTGTTTTTGTTAAATTATTTATATTAAACATGTAAGATACCTCTAATATATATTAACTAATCGAAATAACTGTTGTGCGATTTTGCGCTATTGTTCCAATGGCCTATTTAATCCTTTCCATTGATCCCAGTTACAATATCATCCTACAGTTAATATTCTCGAAGGAATTCGATATATTTTCGATATTATTAATATTTTGTAAGACTTCTGACATTTCTATTCAAAATAACCCCCTGTTACAAGTCTATTCTGACTGTCACAATATGTCAAAATTTCAAAATGGGGCCACTAATTTTCGACAATATCGAATACAAAACAAATCCGCGTAGGGAACAGTACAGTGTGCATATGTAGGTGACAGGACAGTGGTCATGTGACAGCCGACAAGTTACATAATAGATCCCCTAACACCTGTAACGGTGGTTTTAGCAACTTTATGACCTTGGAAACTTTCCGACATATTTTCTAGTATAAAATTTAACTTGTAAAATACTTACATATATCAACAGCTGTCGTAACTGTCCAGAGAACGGTAAGTATTGCGCATAGAAGTACAGCTTCCAGTTGTCCAGCCATCATTCAAGACATGTTACCTGTAACAAGTTATAACAATGAGAACCTTGAAACGACCATCACAAAATGACATAATAAGCAGGGGGATGTCGGATTACAATCAGAGCAAGCCCTCTACACGTCAAATCACGGATGAATTTAGGTAGAAGGGATATGTCCGTTTGCATAATTCATAAGCATAGCGCGGGGTGAGTTAGGTTAACCTGATCCTACAGGGCACAATAGAAACAAACCTTCGTCAACCTAACTTATAAAACCATTTTAATATTTAATGGAATTCTAAAATCTTATAACAAGATACAGATCAAAACGCGTAATAACAAAATTAAATAATTTCCTAAATTATTAAATTCTCATACATTAGTATACATTCTCATACGATTCAGGATTTCGTAGATATTTACTAAGTGAGAGATGTTGCTGGATCATGCTGGATGACTAGGACAATATTTCTGGGGAAAAAATATTTTTTTCTGAAAATGATTATCGCATTGTAATCTAAGTATACAGAGCTTTCATTTAATACCTTTCATGAAATAAAATAATTGATGTTAAGTGTGAATTTTCACACTTTTCAGGGCCTCGTAGGTATTTTGTAAGTAAGGAAGGACCAATTGTGAGACTGCAATTTTTTAGCACTTTTTGGTGAAAATAGCCTGAATATATTTATTTTATTAGAAATTAAATTTTGATAGATAATCAACGCATTATTTAGGCATTGGAAACTCATTACTATTATTATTATTTATGTGGAAAGGTTGTACGGGTATCGGACATAAATAAAAAAAAAAAACAACTTTTATGTCCGATACCCGTACAACCTTTCCACTTCTATTCATTACGGACACGACCATCTCCACATTATTATTTATTTACGTATTAAGACCTTTTGATCATCATGAAATTTCAAAAGTCAAAATTTATTATTTTTTTTTCTTTAAATACGTATTTGTATGTATTACTTTTCGAAGTCTAATAGTTTTACTATATCTGGATTTAGACTAGCCGTTTGGCCTCAATTTCTACCGAACCTTACAGGCAGACAGACATGCAGACAGACGGACAAATAAACACATGCGCTTTTTTTGTCATACTTACAAAACCCGAAGTTATTCGTAAAAATTGTAGTATTAAAAGATCCCAGTGTACTATTCCAATTACACAATACGTATACAATAAATGAGCAGGCCTATACCGCAAGCGTTAAATCGTTTGTACTTGCTGTTTGTCCGCTGAGTAAGGGTATGGACGTGAGTTCAACTCCTATCTATGTCAAATAATTTGTGTAAAAATATTTATACAAGTTACATGTTCTGCTTAGCCGTTCGCAACCGGCGTTAAACTGTACGTGCCTTTCTGTATACGTTAAAAAAGGACGTAATACTGACCATATTACTCCTAAATGTAAACAGATTGAAATTATGGTCATGGAATCTGGAAATAGGAGGCCTAGGCTCACCTCGGGCTATCGCGCCAATGATAATTATTGTTATTAATCAACGTATTGAGGGTTTTAATTTGATACCAGTCGAAACTTAATATATATATATATATATACATACATTTGTTTATATAAGGGTAATTTGTTTTTGAAGTCTCAGTATTTTTCCTATATCTGAATCAGAGTTGTATAACTTTGCCAAATTTCGATTATCGTGGTTTAGCCGTTTGGCCACAAATTCTACTGAAAATAGACAGACAGACATGCCAACAAACAAGCAGTCACATGCAAGCAGATACAGGTACAAGGGTCATACAGACAAAATCAAAAAAATCGACAATTGTTAAAAAATCTATAGCATTAAAAAATCCGTGTACTATTCCGTGTTTTTTTTTTTTTTTTCATCACTTATTATAATATTTCTAAGGAAGCGCCATTAACAAGGTCTGCCTCAGGCGCCAAAATTACTCGGGACGACCCTGCCATGTAATGTTATTATTATTTATCACATATTTTAATGTGTTATTTATTTTAGTCTGCTATATGATCCCCAATTTTGAGTTATAATCTGATTCGACAGTGCCTTCTAAATTACGCAAATAATAATTATAATGAAGCCATTGGAGTCAACAAGGAGAGGAAATAGTTACGCCGGATCAATAAGAGGATACAATAACCACGAAATTTGAGAGGAGTCATTCAAGTATAAACTATTCATTAGGGAGACCGCATGCTTCTATTTCTCGATATATGTTACCTGTCGCTTGCAGCTACAACTTTATTTAGTTATTTTATAGAAAGACATACGATACTAGACATACGTATCCGGGATATGTTACATTTTTAACTAAAAAACCTGTCAGTACTTTGTCAACATATGAAACTCAGTACTTTACGATTACAGGTAATAAGAAAAAAAAATATATCACTAAAACTAAGCTACATTTTGTTATATGATATACCTGGTTTAATAAAAAAATACGATAAATGCGAACGTTGCGCAATACCTAGTCAGTGGTGAGGGGGAATAGCAATAGGATATGATACAGCTGCCATTTGTGAGTTGATTGCCGTTGTTTGTTTCGCTGTTATTTTGATCTATCTTATAAAGGTTATTGTAATGCGATTTTTTCCCGGCGATTAATAAGACCAAGTTGACCGAAGAGCAGCGTGTCTGTGTGAAATTTTATCTGAAACTTAAAGTGGCGACAGAAACATTTTAACTGGCTTTCTACCTGGGCGCTCAGTAATATCCAACTTGCTATATTCGATACATCACTGGTCTAATGCCCTAGACAATTCCTCTGCATTGGACGTTATTTACTTAGATTGTGCGCGGGCTTTTGTCAAGGTGCCAATCCGCCTAATCGCAAAACTGGCGCATTATGGCATTCGAGGGAAACTGCTCCAATGGATTGAAACTTTCCTTTTCTTTTGGGTTCACATTGACCTGTTCCTGTCCGATTCCCGTCCTGTACTAAGTGGTGTCCCTCTGGGTTCAGTCCTTGGTCCTCTCCTATTCCTAATATATGTCCACGACCTTCATGATTCCATTGAATCACCGTTCTGCTTGTTTGCCGATGACACAAAAATTTTCAATGATGCCAGACTTAACCAAATCTTATTACAGAATGATACCCGGAAAATTTTTGAATGGACACAAAAATGACTACTGCCGCTAAATTTAAACAAAACAACGGTTCTTCATATGGGACAGCACAATCCACATCACAACTATGTTGTCAATAACATTGCCCTTAAGGAGGTGGATGAACAGGTTGATCTTGGGGTCACAGTAACTCAAGACTTGAGTTGGTCGCAGCAAGTTTATAAGGTGGTAAAAAGAGCTTATTATGTGTCTTATCTACTTTCTAAGGCCTTTTTTCGTCCCTCCTCATAGACGGTTCGCAAACTCTACACAACCTATGTGAAGCCACATCTGGAATTTGCGGTTTTCGTATGGTCTCCGCACCTCAAGCGAAACATTATAGCTCATGGTTTTCGGGGACTATCATACGACGAAAGACTTGTGCATCTTAAACTCTCTACTCTTGAGAAAAGACGTTTACGTGGTGACCTTGTAACTATGTTCCAAATAGAGCGTGGCGATTTCCAGTGCGAAAAGTAAAACGGAACAAATTTAAGAAAAATGTGTCGGGTAATTTTTTGACAAACCATGTTTTCCATATATGGAAACCAACCGGAGAATGCACTGGAAGGTAAGTTATTCCAGTGCATTATCCGGTAGTGTGTACAAATTTAAGAACATTTTAGACATTCATTTATAGCAGCGTTTCTCAAATTTTTTAAAATTTCCGGCGTGGCGGACCCTTTAAAAATTGTTCGAGAGCTCGCGGACCCCTATTAATGAAAAAAAAAAAAAAAAAGGAAAAGTACAGTGAATAAAACATTTATTTTACAAACAATTATGTATTCAGAATATTACATACAATATTACATGCTATGTAATCGTTAAATAACAAATAACAATTTTAATGGGATGGATGCATTCGCTTTGCCTGAACTAATTCTTCTATGTTTGGCTTTGTTTTGGCCAGTGCAACTCTCATGTCATTTGTCGCGCATAATCTATTTCGAGATTTTGTCTTGATACTGTAGAAAGTAGTGTAGAAAAAGCCGACTCACACTCATAGGTGGTTGCAAATGGAATGAGGACTCTTAGAGCCATCTTTGCAACATTAGGATAGGACTGTGCCATTTCAATCCAAAAATCCCTACAACAAGTTCCACGGAAAACATTTTTTACACCCCCATCATTTATTAAATCAATAAACTGTTCCTGAATTAAATTTTCCTCCGAAGGCAGGTCACTAATGGAAAGTTCAAATGGGTTAGTAATAAACTGATGGTGTTTGTCAAATTCTCTCAGATTAGGAAAATAGTAAGATATTTCTTTGCTAAGAACGAATGCTGTTTCATCATTTCAAGGATATTTCACACGTTTTTCACGGACCTACCGAAATCGCTTCGCGGACCCCACTTTGAGAACCGCTGATTTATAGACTGCCATATTTATTTGTTTTTCTCTTTATTTCTTTCAATTTCTGTTATTTTTTGATGTACAATGTTTCATGTAAGTTTATGTACATTGTATTCCGCAGAAAGAGGCGTCCAACCGTACATTTTATGTTCACGTGGATATTGCGGATAAGCGGACATGATATATAATCCGCATCCGCATGATTTAAATGATTGCACCTTATTTTAATATGTTTATTATTATCTGTGATATTCGATAATAACTGCCCCCTTCACAGTCAGTTAGGATCATCCTGCGTCTGTTTAAGTTTTCAGACTTTTTTCCTTCTTATTTGTGTTTGTCCATGCAAGGTTTCTTTTATTGTGTATGTGTATAAAATTTTATTTTTTGCTTAATTTATTCGTTTTAATAAATACTCTTACTTGTATTCGTAATTTAGGCGCAAATAGCCAACGTTGCTGTGCGCCTGTGCTGTCTGTTGCTCTTTTTAGCACCCAGGTTTTTGAACAATATCTAGCAATAGATTTAAGGATAAAAATTGAATGAATAGTTAACTAATGCGTTTAAAATTTTAAAATTTTAAAATTTTTAAAATTTAAAACGAAATTTAAAATGAAGAATTCGAAATGACGCCAGGAAACGTGTAAAGTGCAACTAAGCGTTGAACGAGAGTGATGAAACTTGTCGCTCACGTGTACATTAACACCATTACTGTATTGCATTACAGCTCATGTTATAGAGTAGTATTTTCTGGTGCACAGTGTGTCAATCACTGCCGGATGCAGCATTTTGCACTAGACGGCTTTTTCAACAGCTTCCCAGTGCCTCGTGAATAGGGGGTTTGTGTTTTGTTAATGGGCTATTGCTTGTAGATCCACGAGATGTCTCTCCGTGCGTGACGAGAATGCGAACCATGAATAGGCCCTCAGAGAACCGCTAAGCTCGCGGACAAGGCGGTCTGCTTGTGCCTTGCCAACACAACTCTCATCATCACCCACTCTAACCCACAACGAGCAACCGCACTCAAACCATTCTACGTAAACCCCAACAACTATAGTTTCCTCTTTATCTCAATCCTTTATGTAACGATTGGTGTTTCTTCTCGAGAATTCTTTCTCTACAAGAATTTCCCAAGAAATTTTGTAATTGTTTATTTCTTATTTCTCGAAGAGAAAATTAAGTTTAGGAAAATTACAATAAATTTCATTTATTTTAGAACTTTCTTTCGAAAATTAATTCGTCTTTTTTTTACCGTACATAAAAAAAGGCACAAAACAGGAAACTGTGGAGGACAATAGTGGAAAATGCCATGGGCTACAATGCTTGGAGACCTAATAATATAAAGGAAATACGATTCATTTGGCAATATCTTTGTTAACAATTACACTACATAATCAAAAACTGCATTTCATCTTTGTTTGTTAATTAAATCGTGTTGCAAAAGCCACATAAACAATAGCTAATGTATAAAATGTGATTTTAGGTTAGTAATGGCTTTGACAAATCTGCACAATAAATGTATTAAGACGTATGTATTAGGTCGTCAAGAATGAAATTTGTAGAAAAAAAGGCAAAGTTATCTATACAGCCATATTATCTATACACTTTTGCCTTTTAAGCGGCAGGTTGTTCAACCCTTGCGGACGAGAGCCAATGAATTCCTGGAAGGCCAGTTTTATAGCATTGTCGGAATTAAACTGTTTTCCTATTAAAAAGTTGTACAAATTGCGGAAGAAGTGGTAGTCAGTGGGAGATAGGTCTGGTGAGTATGGAGGATGATGAAGAAGTTCCAACACTAATTCCTGTAGTTTTGCCACAGTCATTTGTACAGTGTGTGGTATAGCGTTATCATGCAATAAGATAGGAGTCGATCTGTTGACCAATCTAGGCTGTTTTTCTTTAAGTTTTTGCATCATTTCGTCCAGTTGGTTGCAATATATTTCTGCTGTGATCGATGAGCTAGGTTTTTTTTTTTTTGTTTGGTTTTTAAATTACCTGTACGAAATTAGGCCGTAGTTCCACGTAAGAACTCATAGTTCATAATAGTGCGAATTTCCGAACGTTCCATTTTCAACAAAATTAATTTAAAAAAATTTTTTTTGATATTTTTTAGAGCATACAATGATTTCTTTAAACAGACAAGATGTGTAACTTTCCAAAAAAAAAAAAAACAGTACGGTAAAATATTAAGCTAATGTTAAATAATGGGGCTGTTAAAGTTGGCAATATTATTTACTACAATTATGGAACTACAAATTTCATCTTTGACGACCTGATATATACGCAACGAACAAAAAATTTCGGATTAATTTACCTTTGTAACTTTTCTAAGATGCTGCCCCTGACAAGTACCAACCTATTTGTTTTTTGTACTTTACACTTTTTTTGTACCTACACTTTTTTTGCCCAAAAATTATTACGTAAAGAGTTACGATGAATGAAAATAAATAGGAGAAACACAAATAAATAGGCTAAAGAGTTCGAAAAATTGAAACGACGCAGTGTGATGGGTGAAGAGGCTGTAAAGAAGCCAATTTCCATCAACTATTATAGTCTAAATAATAAAACACAATAAAATAAGGTGAAAGACTTCACACATAAAACAGAATGTTCGTTTCCTTTAGCAGGAGTATCAGCCTGTCCATGAGTACGGTGGACGGATCTGTACCAAAACTTGATCAAATTAATATATTCACATCCGAAGCTTAAGTAAGACATTTCTTAAAAATCCGTTTAATAGAATTTGCTCTACAAGTACACACAGACCAAGTATTACAAAATGGCTAATTCGTCCTTATCAGTAAAAATCTCTAAAATTTTACTTGAAAAGTGATATGATCATAATCTCTCTCTATATGTGACAGTCAGTAAAAATAATAATTATAGAATATTTTGCAATTTCCCAAGAAATCTCGACAATATTGTTCTGATTCTGATTCTTATTTCTCGAGAAATGAAATTGTTGAGGAATCAGAAACACTATTTACGATGAATAATACATATCACGGTTTATATTTCATTATACCTTCAGTTAATAAGTGAAGTAAGAAACCACGGGAGGGGTAATTGACTAACGGTTAGTCCTGCCTCCAATCCACAATGATGAACACCTTTCAAGGTGATGATGACGAGTTGATGATAATGATTTAGTCATCCCACGCATACCTCAGGGTTGTCAGGGATCAAGTGTACACAGCACACAATAAGGAATACTTATACCTTCATATAACAATAGATAATAAATGAGGATTATAAGAATGTTTAGAGAATTGCGTCCGGTTCATGAGCTCCTCTTATAAAAAAACTCTGGATCCCTGGAGCATGGTGCATAGTCACGATCTAGCAGTTAATTTAAAATTAGACTGAGTTATGGAGTTGTAAGAACCTGGTATAGAGTTGGAAGTGTGTTTTATGTTTGACTTTGACAGAAACAAACACTATATACGTCACGGAATGTTGATGCACTGTCATACTCCTACACAGTTGCTTTTCATAAATCATAATCTGGCATAAGTAGGTATGCGCTTTACAACACAATTTTACAATGATGTTTTAATTTCAGTAAGAATCAGTCCCAAATAAAGGGGACAAAAATTAACTTAACACAAGCACAGACACAATATATTGGTCGGAGGGGGTCCATTTAAAATATATCCGTAAAATAATACAAATTTATTGTTTTTGTACGGAGATGGGCGAGTTTATATGTTAATTAAAATTTGATAATAATTTAATTTTTAGGGTTTTGTAGGTATGACCAAAAAACCCTTATACCGTCATTTTGTCGTCTGTCTGTCTGTCTGTCTGTCTGTCTGTCTGTCCGGTAAAAATTGTAGCCAAACGGCTAAACCTAGAGAGTTGAAAATTAGCATGCTTGTACAACTTTTTGACCCGCACATAGGAAAAATACTAAAACATCTAAAAAACATATCCCCCTAAAAATATAAACAAATATGTGCTCATCGAAAAAAAAAATATTTTTTTCGAATTCTGAGTAGGGTATCAAATGAAAGCCCTTAGTACGTGGATTAACGATCAAAATTTAATTTTTGCAAAATAAATTATTTTGAGGCGATTTTTGCCAAAATTGTGCAAAAAAAATTTTATCCCACACCCTGTAGCCCAGATGGTTTAAACTAAAAATGTGAAAAAATTCTAAGTAATGTATAATGGTGTGAACCGGAATAGTACAACAGGAATTTTTGATCAGATTATGTTTTCGGAAAATAACGCATTTTTTGTGTTTTTTTGTTGACGATGCATACATGTTATACTCTTATAACACACTTGATAAGCGTTTGGTGGTCTAGTGGCTCAGTTGCTCGACAACCACACAGGACCGTTATTCACTACACAGGTTCGTTACTGGCTTGTGGATTCAATTTTATTTTTTGTTTTTTTTTTTCATATTTATTATGTTTAAATTAATTTGTTAAAATTCTAGTTATATTTTAGCAAATTTTGAATTTAATTTTCAAGAGCGTAAATTTAATAACCAATTGGAATTATATTTTCATTCTGTGTCATTTATACGAAGCCAGAGGGGCGGAGCGTATGATTTAAGACAACCAATGAAAGCTATAGGCCCAATTTTCAAAATCTTAATGAACCTTGTTATATAAAAAAAATACTGCACTTATTTAGAAACCTAAATAATGATATTAGGTATTCGAATTAAAATTAACAAAAAAATATTTTAACATAAAATTTGTTTTTAAAGCTCTGAGATTAACAGACGATAAATTATTTTAAAAAGATCGTTCATTTTGCCGTGGTTACTACAAAGCAAAATTTGTCCTACACACTCAGCATGCCGCCTTCACTTATTATATACCTGCGAAACCCTGCAATGTGTGAAAATTCACACTTCACATCAATTTTTTATTAATAAAAGGTGATTTTATTTTCAATTGCTGGAATTTAATTAAATGAATATATGATTTTTCCATTCCTGGGGAGAAATCCGACCCGAGGAACAGTCTATGTGTGCGCGCCTGTCTTAACAGTTTTTTTTTTTTTTTTTTGTTTTTTTTAATTAATTTTTGGTATTAGCTACGATGGCGTTAACCAGGATATCTTTATTTTTATTATGGATACATCAATTTTTACAACAAATACAAACATCCATGCCATCACCGGGATTCGAACCCGAGCCCCCATGGTTAGCAGTCAAATGAGCTGACCACTACGCCATAGCGACCGGCAACCTTAACAGCTTTCATTTATAATTCCCTGACTAAATTTTAGGGTTTTGTAGGGCTTTATGTCATTCATGTGTCTGTCTGTTCGGTAGAAGTTGTGGCCAAACGGCTGAACCTATAACGTTGAATTTTGGCATTCTTGTAAAACTCTTTAGCCCACATATAGGACAACTATTGCGAGTTCAAAAAACGCATCGCGGGAAAAGTATAAACAAATATGTACGCAATGAAAAAATAATAGGTTTTTATTTAACAAGCATATAATGGAGGCAATATTTCACGAGGATGAAGTTTACGAGTGTAATAATTCGGCAATACAAAATTTTATCTACAACTATATAGGAGTTGTACGGGTTTTTCTTGGATTTCCACCGAAATAAATATAATATTAATTGTGTAAATTCTTTATTAAAGCGACTAGTTTCGCTCATTCGAGCATTATCAAGCTGATTGTCGAAAATGATAACTTTCGTAATATACTTTTTTATTAATACTCCATTTTATTTTCTGACAAGGTTTTACCGCGTATTTTGACTATTATGTTAACTTTTATTTATTTATTATTTATTTGTATTTATTATTTTCGACAATCAGCTTGATAATGCTCGAATGAGCGAAACTAGTCGCTTTAATAAAGAATTTACACAATTATTATTATATTTATTTCGGTGGAAATCCAAGAAAAACCCGTACAACTCCTATTACATAACCACCAATAATCTTATACATACAACTATATAGTTTTAACATTAAAAAATTAGTTAATTTAATTTAACACAGAAATTCTGAGCGTCAAGTGTTATTGAACCTACGTCATCAAAATGGCTACTGAACCATCGGCTGATTGTAACATAGAACAATGTTTAAAATACTATTATTTACAATTATAAATAATATTCTTAATTATTATTTATAAAGATAAGCTTTGTACCACGTTTTCCAAACCCATTCATCTAATAGATGTCAAAGAAAGTTCACGACCATGTCACGATCGCGGTCGAAATACAGTTATAGTGTTACCCGAAGTATCTTTGAAGAAATAAAGTCCAATTACACCCCTTATAGTTGACTGACCACTTGCTGATATTCTGCGCACAGTAACGGCTATTTTTTTACCATAACCGCTGAGATTTAAATTTTGAAATGCGGGCCATCGTAACAGATTTTCATACCGTGTGAAAAAAAAAAAGAATGTCAGTGTAGGTCGAGAATATCTTTGAATAAGTTTGGAGCGTTAGAACTACTCACATAACCATTGACACAACAGAGCTCTTGAGCAAATTTAAATTTTGCTTTAAACAGTTTTTTTTAAATAATTATTGTTTATTTATTTATTTATTTATTTATTTATTTATTTATAAAATAGCAAGTAAAAATGGTCAGAAACACTTAAATAAACAACAACAGTCAAATATGACAGTAATAAACAGTTTTTAATTTTGTTGTTATTCGATTATCTCTATTTCTTATATTGCTGTCTTTCTCTTCCACTGCTTACTCTCAGGGAAGGCGCGAGGTATGTGCCGCATGTGCAGCGGCACATGGCCCCGCGGTCAACAGCAGGCCCCGCGGTTCAACAGTTTCGCGGTTTCCCCCGCATGGAGATGAGGACCTTTTTTTTGCTCCTCACTTGGATCTGAACAACAGGCCCCGCGCATGTATATGAGGACCTTTTTTGGGTCTTCTCGCACATAGCCTCGCAAATCCTAGCGCCGGCCCTGCTTACTCTAATCTATTTTTAGTGATAACTGCGCATTGGTGAATCCTAAACCGCTCCATACAAAATTTGCCACATCCACACTGGTCGATTATCAAATATGAAGTGCCAAAATTAAACTAAACCAAAATGTCGACCAAGTTGTAAAGTTAATCTCTGTCGAAGGTTTAAAAGCCGAAGAAGAAATAAACAAATAGAAAGTAGCGGGATTGCGGTTACGCGAGTGTGGATATATCTGTTAACGAGCCAAGACTGGATGCACGATAAACCTGATTTAAATTGGCACTAAAAGCGACATTAAATAATTACCGATATTCCATCGCCCGCACTTTAGGCTACGACTATTAATTTCAAGCGAATTATTTCCAGCTGTCGAAGATAGAGTGTGCGAGTAGCGAGGTTCTTGTTTAACGAGCATTATGTTCCGAGACGATCAACGTTCAATGCTCGGTAGAGTGCAGTGCAACGCAGCGTATCTGATCCTGCTGAATTCACAGTCTAGTGAGAATTAGGAGCGTAGGTGTGGGGAAGAATATGGACAAATGACAGCTTTACGTACTATGCACGTGGCGCAAGGATTCTTCAAGTGTTCTCCCTTGCCGTGCCAGAGAATGTGTCTCAGTTATGCGGACTCATGTGCGCTATAAATGACATTCTTAAGATATCGAGACACGAGGAGAACAGTGACAGCGCCTGTGTAGATTGCATGCCTCTGCACATGGTGAGCATGTGTACACTGCCGTATTTACGATCGACATTTCAAAAAATAACGTTTTATGTTCATGTTGACTCCGGTCATAAACAAAGCACGGTGATTTACACGGAAGGCATAGCCGAAATGAAACATTCTGATATGAATTATCACGACACCATCGCCATGAAAACTGTTCACGGTACGGTCGCTTGTCATATGTTACCACGATAACACACTCAAATATCCTTACAACATGTGCTGAAATTTTACTCTAAAACATGAAAATTCAGTTCAAGTGAAGATATAAAAAAGAAAGGAAGAAATGAAATATTTATACGAGGTGTGTAAATTAAGTAACCGGACTGGCAACATAGCATTTGATCTGGCAACATTTGGGACGCGGGACTTGTAGAGGCGGCAAGTGAACATGTCATGCGCCATCAGTACGAGTTTGAACTCGCTAGAGTAATTTTGTTGTCCGTAGCGATTTTTTTCCTGATACAGTTTTTTCTAGTGCGTTCAATAAATGAGTGACATTCATTTCGAGCAACGGTGTGCTGTCAGGTTTGTTTCAGACTTGGGCACAGTTGCAAAACTTCAGCAGGCCTACGGAGACAGTGTTTTGTCAAGGACCCAGGTTTTTTGGTGGTTTACGGTATTTTCAGAAGGAAGGGAATTGACTGGGCTTTCATCTTCAAGAACCGATAAAAATATCGACAGAATCCGGGATCTTGAGCGTTCAGATTAGAGATGGGTTGTTCATGAACGAACCGGCTCACTGAGCCGGCTCAGTACACTGACCGAAGTGACACGGTTCACCAAATTGAAATGAGCCAACTCACGGCTCAATGCATAGTTTCAAGTTTCAAGGATACCATTGATCGGGCGATGCTAAGCAGTGACCGGAGTGATCCGGATCTGGATCGATGTCATGTTGAACTTCGAGAGAACTCGGCTTGTAATGTATTATCATAAAGAGTATTTTGTCATCAATGAGTAGGACAGTCTATTTGAAACTAATAGGCTTAGTCTGTACTTTCTTACAACCATACTATATAAAAATATTGGCCAAATCCCAGATGTCCGATTTATAAGGGCAATAAACATCGCCATAAACTTAACACATCTGGTTTAAAATACAGTAGCTACATAAAGTGAATTGTTTGTTTACTATTAACCCGGCAAAAATGTTAGATAATTCACTTCTATAGAGTTTTATTTATTTAACTGAGTGACGATCTATACTAGCGCCGGCGAAACAACGCACTTACGTCACACGACGTAACAAACGATTGCATTGTTCCAGACAATACAGTAGTTTGTTACGTCTTGTGACGTACCTACATATTGCAAACCATAACCGTATTGAACGAACGACCGACACGTGTCTGAGCAATGTTCTGCCTACATACTGCAAATCAACAACCGTATTGAAAGAACGACCGAAAACTGACCGACCTGTGTCTCGGGAACATGTTTATTTAGCCGGATCACTGAGCCGGATCAATGAGCCGGCTCTGCAAACTGAACGACCTCCACTGATCCGATTTCGCAAACTGAGCCGAAATTCCCATCTCTAGTTCAGATCGTCGGTTGACAGTCAGAATGATCGGGGAAGAATTGAATTTGACTGACACTACCGTTCATCAGATTTTGACCAATGAATTGGGGATGACAATGATATGCTATGATAAGTTCTTTACTGTAATAAGTTCTGCTATGATAAATATGAGTGGCCAACAAACATATGGTCAACATTCCGTGATACACCCTGTATATTAAGAATGGATAGATATATTGGTGGTATGATTTCTTCCGGTTACACTACCTTGAAACTTTGTATATTATATACTCTTGTGGTTGAAGTAAAATCTTCTAGATTACCGTTACCTGACGACATCTTGTCAATAGAGTGCCTTTAGATTAATAAAAGCTACTTAATGAATGTTCAAAGGGGTATTCTTGTCCACGCACTCCAAGGTAGTCATCATGTTGATAAATGCACACGACAAGACCGGTCAGTGACAGCGGTGCTACACTTCTTATCTGTGAGATAACGCTATAAGTTTAACATGTAAACACCATGGGTGTTCCAAGTGATAATGATCTTTTGAAATGTTTTTGTCATCAGTCATCACCGTAAAAAAATATTTAGATCCTTAAACCAATTTACCTAATGAATTAAATGTTACAATACAAAATAAAACTCGACATTTTCTCTTGTTTGCTGATGATTAAGTAATATTTGCACAAGAAGACGATATGATATACATTTTTGAGAAATTAAAAGGGAAGTACGGGGAGTGGGGGAATAAACAATTTTAAAAATACAGAATATATGCTTATTGGTTGACAAAAAAAAAATTATTTGCACTTCCGATAGATACCAAAAATTAACCAAACGGTGGAATTAATGTCAAAAACTTGAATATAAATATTTCATAAAAATCTTTTTAACGAAATTCGCTCTACACGTGTCCACGGACATCATGATAATAATCGTCAAAATTTTATGTAGAGACCTTAATTCGTGAACATCCATCGAAATCTTGAAATGTCTAAATCGTTATGATTACAATACCTGCCTGAAACATGTGGCGGTCGGTAAAAAGACAATATATTGAATAAGAATATAACAAGAGAGAAAAAGACATTTTAATGACATGGTAGAAATAATAACAAATGGAGGAAAAAGGCTTGCCACAAACCAAATCGAATTGAACCTCATGACAAGAATTTTGCAATACACCAGAAAAGATAGGGCAATGACAGTGAGAATAATCAAAGTTTCACACTCTATAACTCGACAACCAAAGCAGATGTTGATCTGAAAATGAGTATATAAGTTTATATTTTTACTGTATATCAGAAAAATGCATGCCGAATATCTAAAAAATATATTCCTTATGAGGATAATGGATAAAAGTGACATTTTTCGCTAAAAATGAAAAAAATCTACTTAAAACTATTACATCACTTTTTTTGTTTTTGGAGTCTCTTCTGTTAAGATATGAAAAACAGGGTTGAAAATCCTGATAAGTTATTATAAACCAGGCTTAATATCGCATTAGGAGTAATTATCTACAACTTTACACATTAAAAATTGCATTTGCCCATTATTTCGTCTAGTTTAAGTCCAACTACAGCTGTAATTTTGTCAACAACCACGCCCTGAACTTCGGTTATTTTACACGTATCATAACTCCCGGTCTTTCTTGGACTTATAATTGGTAAAATACCAAGAAGGAGAAGAAGAAATAAATGTTATAGTCTTTCTCTTCTTCTTGGGACACTGATTTTTTGGGTCATATCGTGTCATATATTCTTTTAACTTGATCATACCAACGTAGTTGTTTTTCTTCTGTTCTCTACTCTATACTTTCATTGGTATGTTGATTCTGGAAGTTAGGAAGTTTATGAACATAGTATAATATTATTGTAATGATGATCCGTGAAATGCAAGTAGAGGAATAGTAGGAATAGTCTAATTAATGTAGAGTGGCAGGGGTTGAATGTGCGCAACACTGTCATGTAACATCGGGATTCAGTGAGAAGCAAGAGTGATAAAGCACTTAATGGCGCAGTAATTACATAGGATCTGGAGAAGCGCGTGCGATCGCAACCCTTCGCACTTAGCGCTAAGTTTACACCTCTGCTCAAACACTACTAATGTTGTTTTTGGAATCAAAGATCATGTAGCAACTAAAAGCGACGCATCCATGTACTAGAATTTGAAATTAAAGGATTTATGTGATTTCAGCTGTAAAATTAAACGGTGCACAGAGAATTTAACTAGTAAGCGTTTATTTTAGTCCGGTGTTTAAATACGTCAATACAGCGGAAGATGCGAAGTCACCGAAAATTGTTGACCTAGCTGTCAATGATGTTCGATTTCTATAGAAGCGTAATGATGCGACAAATGTTGCATTCCATTTACGCTGTGGACTATTAAAGATTGAACATCGTACCACAACTAATTGACTGACAGTTAAACTAAAGTTTATTAATCGTTCTGTCGAGAATTAAAGATAAAGTGTAGATTAATGAAGTTAAAACCTGCTTGATTTTAGTCACGCTGTCGGATGAATTTTTGTACGGAACGATGACATTCGCGTTTCAGATAACCTTTCCCACTGCCCTCTTCTTTACACTGACCTAATTGAAGTGAAAATGAAGAGCAGTCACGGGTCACTCTTTGGTTGAAAGTTCATTTATCTTTGACTTTTGAAATGTGAGAGTGTTTGTTGAAATATAAAGTGAAGTGTGGTAGATGTGCAGCTCTGGATGCCTGAGATCGGCTGTGTAAATATGGCAATATTTATAGTCTCTCTTTAACGTCTGAACAAACACGCGATAACATTTATTAAATGAATGATCGTCATTTAGTTAACGTTCAAACCTCGCGCCAAACAATCACTCATCTCCCGGGCGTGAGATGCACTATAACACAAGACACGGAAATTTTAATTTAGCATTAATCAAACAAAATCTACTCTAAAAGCCAACAAAGAGAAAAATTATACCTACTTTTAAAACTGTCACAAAATTTTAAGTAAAATTCCACAGGATACGTAAAGATATTTTAATTTTCTTTTAGTACAAAGTATCGTACATAGATGCATCTTAAACAATAAACACGATGTTTTCAAAATGACCACTTTTGGTCGTTACAAGTCTCTGTGGCCACTCGTCAATAGAATAACGAACAGGGGCATAGAGAGGCACACTGCAGGGCCCGGGACTGAATTATAATTTTACAATTCACTATCAATTTCTATTTCTGATTCCGTTACATAATTTATTTGTCGCCAATTGTAATAATAATTGAGATAATAGTGTTTATAGGTTCGGACCCCAGCTCCAATTCGATAGTACATTTGGTTTATGTATTAAGCTGTTATAAATTATTTTAGGCCCCACTGTCAGTAGTTTTCATACAGATAATTGACACGTCACCTAATCATATCTTACATATCGTATTTTAGAAAAAATAACGAACAATTTATTTTTAAACGCAGTTATTTTTTTACATGTGATCGGGCCCATAATTATCATTTAGGGTGAGGAGATTATTGCTTTTTCAGGGCCCAAACTCATTGTTTTATTGGGGCCCAGAACGCTTTCGGCGCCTCGGATTACAAATCGACTCCCGATGCTACGAAGATCGCAAACTCAATATTTTAATTTTTTGACTTTGTGAGTCAAATATTAGAATACACGATATTCTTTATGTGAAAAAAATGTATCTCACAAAAGTGTACGTTATGGTACCAAAATTATAGTTTTGGGAAATTTCAATTTTTTCATGGAAAGATTACACGATATTCAAATATTTAACTTACCTCTTTTAAAAAATAAAAATATTAAGTTACGCCGATCTTCGTAGGACGGGTCGAAATGATTTCAAACTCACAATAATCTCTTTGTTCTGTTTATTACAAACAGAGGTTCGAAGCAATAAAAACTTTTGTGAAATCTTATGGATATGCCCGTACACAATGTTATGGACCTATTATTAACAAGGGTTTACCATGCTTCAATTATGATTTGGTGGGCCGGGAACTATGACGGTACCACTAAGCTTTACTTTTACGAAAAAAGTGTAAAAACGTCGATTAGAGTCTAATAGAAAACCGTGTTGACGTCGATTTTTTCGCGACTCACACGCGGATAAAGATCTTGCGGATAACGACGGAGTACTATATTTCAAAAAGTGACAAACAAATCAAAACCAGTGAACTATGGACAGAACACCTATTTTTTATTCGACGTCAAAAAAAAAGTTAGTGAATGCGGCACACGACGTATAAACTGTTGCCGACCCCTGATTTAGATTATTAAACATAGCTTTTCTTTAAATAAGGACAATCATATACAGCAGTGTTCCCCAACCGCTGGTCCGCGAGATTTTTTGCCGGTCCGCAGAATTATTTTTATGTGCAAGTTTATAAAACAAAAAATTATGTTAAATTATTTTATTTTTATTTTAAAAACCACAGAACTGGACTAAATGTCCCAATTACACTGTGGCTCACAAACATCCATGCCCTGACCAGATTCGAACCCGGGACCTTTGGCTCGTGAAGCAGGAGCACTACCTCTATGCTACCAAAGCCGACATGAAATACAATAATAATTATTTTCCATATTAAACGATACATGTATCAAAAACATGATGTTAGTGGTACATTTTATTACTTACCTTTAGCCTTGAAAGGGTTCAAAAAATCGTTGTAATCAGCGCAATAAAAAATATAAAACTTTTGCGATACACATTACTTTCTAAACTTGCCGATCCGCAAATTTTTTCTATGTCTCTTGCCGGTCCGCCATGAAAAAAGATTTGAACGTGTCTCATTGTTCAAAAGCCACGGATAAGTATGAGAGAAATGTTCAGCAGACTCATATACAACATTTATACTTTTAAAAACCAATAATATTAGTAAACCGTTTATCATATTGGTTAGCCAGATGTTGCAATTTAAAAAAATATTTATTTTCGAATAAAATTATCACAAAAAGAAAAAAGTCTCAGTGTTGGTATGTTTCACTATGTTCCCGAAGAAGACATGTAAAAAAAGAACGGGTAAAAAGAGATCAATATATATGTTTAAAGCACAAATATTACTACGATTGTATCTTCCATCTGTGTGTCTATTTGGATCGATGAAGTTCATTACTCGTCCACAAGACCCTTACAAGTCGAAGGGTCTACAATACTGACCCTAGCTTTCACTATATTGCTTTCAACATCCACTACAAGTCAATTTTTGCTTGTTGTGTGCGTTCTTTTGCTACAATACTCTCATATTTAGAGTTCATTCTACATTCTCCTTTATATATAAGGTCATGAATTCACGCTTTGTGCCCCCGTTCATTCCTCCCAGGGGTGACTGTTAGCAGGGCAGAGTCGAAATTACAGACTCTTCCTATGCTCCATTTCACCAACCACTGACAGAACTAAGGAAACTTTAATAACTACCTCCACCCTTAACTTTAATATGGCAAAATGTATAATGAATGTCTTTACCGTGGTTTCATTGCTGGTCCATGGATCGGTCGCACGTCAGGGACCGCAGCTATTAACAGCGAAAGATTTCTGTGCCATAACGGTCGTTAAACATTGCTTTTGAAGTTTGTCCCATGTACTTGGATCTCATACATGGAAATGAGGGAGGCGTGTTCGTAGAGATGGATTGCAACACATCTGGCACCAGTAAAACGAAAACTCTTTTAAGTTTTTATTTACAAATAACACCAAACATTCTTTTAACGAAAAATACCCGCAAGGACATTATTTTATATAATGATATATACACCGTTCAAAGATTGTTCTAGAATAATATCAATAGAAATAAAAAGATTTATTAGAAATTTAGCAATATAAACGTAGAAATGCCTGAAATTAACTACAGAATATAGTTATTTGTGTACCAAGTCAGTGAAGAAAAATAGCTTCAGTGCCAATGTGCACATTAATTTTATTCTGAAATCTTGAAATTGTATAAAATGAAATATTTAATTTTTAGGTTAGATGTACTTTACACATATGATTGATGACAATCTATGCAAAAGTGTATTTTAACAATAAATATTAAGCGAAACCTATATTATTTACTAATATTTTCTTTACCTCTTTAGGGTTTTGTAGGTATGACCAAAAAACCCTTATACCGTCATTTTGTCGTCTGTCTGTCTGTCTGTCTGTCTGTCTGTCTGTCTGTCTGTCTGTTCGGTAAAAATTGTAGCCAAACGGCTAAACCTAGAGAGTTGAAATTTGGCATGCTTATACAACTTTTTGACCCGCACATAGGAAAAATACTAAAACATCTAAAAAACATATCACCCTAAAAATATAAACAAATATGTGCTCATCGAAAAAAAATATATTTTTTTATAATTCTGAGTAGGGTATCAAATGAAAGCCCTTGGTACGTGGATTAACGATCAAATTTTTATTATTGCAAAATAAATTATTTTGAAGCTATTTTTGCCAAAATTGTCCAAAAATTTTTTTGTCCCACACCCTGTAGCCCAGATGGTTTAAACTAAAAATCTGAAAAAATTCTAAGTAATGTACATTGGTGTGAACCGGAATAGTTCAATAGGAATTTTTAATCAGATTAGGTTTTTGGAAAAAATCGCATTTTTTGTGATTTTTGGCTAATAATGTACACAAGTTATAGCTTTGTAACACGCCACACTGTAACATGTATGCTGGTCTTGTGGTATTAGACGCTGATTTTTCAACCAAGTAACCCGATCCGAAAGGGATCGAATCCTGTGAGAAGAGACTATATTATTTTTTGTTTTTTTTTTTTTAATTTTTATATTGTTTAAATTATTTTTTCAAAATTCTAGTTATATTTTGGCAAATGTTGCATTTAATTTTTAAAAGCGTAAATTTAATAGCCAGTGGAAATTGTTTAAAATATAATTTAATTCTGTTTCAATGTACACGAAATCAGAGGGGCGGAACTTATAACAACCAATGGAAGCCATAGGCGCAATTTTTAAAATTCTTAATGAACCTTGCTATATAAAAAAAAAATACTGCACATATTTAGAAACCTAAATAATGGTATTAGGCGTTCGAATTAAAATTAACAAAAAAAAAATTTTAATACAAAATTTGTTTTCGCATCCAAAATAATCATCATTCACTTACTAAATACCTGCAAAACCCTGAAATGTGTGAAAATTCACACTTCACATCAATTTTTTTAATGTATTCGATAGAAATATTTATGTTCAATCACGTTTGATTTATATGTTTATATGTTTTATTGTAACGGTATGCAACCCGGCATACATGAAATCGTACAAAAAAGTTTACTTCAATGCCGATTTGGAGTCTCTTCACTGACGATTTCACGTTATTTCACTGATGATTTCAGAAAAACAGTGTTTTATCATTTTTTTGGATTCAATCATTGAACAGCTAAAATAAAGATTTATAAAATATAAGCATATTTAATAATTTATTAGCTATTTTAATTGCAGAACAAAATAATATGGATTATAAAAATAAATTCGAAACCTTACATGAAACATATTCTTTTAATTCAGTTTATAATTCATTTATAATTAAATATTTACTTTTTATGTATGAACGTCGGTTAACGAATTCCCGCTTTAACGAACTATTTTGTAAATCTGGTATTAAACAACAAATATCCGTCTTTGTGCCCGTCAGTGTGTTTCTTTCTTATATAAGGCCTACTTGTGAGTTGTTTTTTACCGGTGTACCGGTGTGTTTTAAAACCAATATTTTTGATGAAATTTTGTTGAAACCCTTTATAGAGACGATATCTTTATATATATAAATGTAAAAGTTTGTTCGTCTGTCTGTCTATACGGGCATACCATGAAAATGGCTGGACCGATTTTCATGAAGTTTTCAACAGAGGTTAAGGTAAATCCGGGGCAGATTAAAGGGGTAGATTTGAGGGCAGGTACGAATTAAATCAGTTTTTTCGGTATAACTATTTATCATATTCACGTCCGGTTATTATTTAGAAAGAACCATTAAAATTCTGAAGAAAAACTGGACTTACATAATGGTTCTAACTATTTAGTTTTTTAGAAAAAATTATGTAAATTTATGTGTTAGAAAGGGCCTAGAAATCTTGTCCGCAATAATTAATCTATGAAAATTATATATTCGTTTTCTTTGAACATTACTAAATAAAACAAAAAATATGTAAATCAGTGGACCTGAACAGAAATTACGACAGTTTTCAAATATTATAATTAGTGCATTATTTTATTAAGAAATCTTGGATTGTGGAAATACGGTGAGAATGGGGAATGGGGGGAGTGGTAAACGGAGGATTGTGTCGGGTTCAGCTTTCACCAAAATAACACAGACATTTCATATATCTATTCAGACTAACGTTCTGTTAAGACGTGCTACAAACTATACTCGAATATTTATTTAATGTTACTAAACCCCTGATTTGTTTCTGGACTATTCTTAGACATATTATTTTACGAAATATTCATAATCTTGTATAAATATATGTACAATATCTTATACATCATATTCAATATTAGCTTTATTTTGAAAATTTATATTCTTTAATGTTAATATATATTGTACGATCTGCTTCTCCCACGGCCACCTATACGCTGTCTGTTCCAGGATGAATAAAAGCATAGATTGTATCATTTGTGTCCCGAAAAGGAATGCCACGTGAACCACATGAAAAGGGAAGAAACGTTGTGTACAAAGAAGTTCTTTAAACATGTTAAAAGTTATTAAGACATGATTATTTATTTTATAACCATAGGCGCAAAGAGCCTTTGTTGCTGTGCGCCAAAAGTTTTAATAACAACTTTAACTAAACTAAATTAAAATTACCCCGTGCGAATAAAGGGTAACATTTTAATTTAAAATTTAACCCTCTAAATTTTTTTGGGTACTTCACTGAGTATAACAATGGCAATCTTTGAACAACGGCGAAATTTTCTCAAGAATTATATACTTATTAAATTGTGGAACAGTATTGTTACACAAAAAGAAAGACGGACAGGTCACGCAAGAGTCATGACCCTAAGTTCCTAATCTGGTATTCATGAGTTAATAGTCTTGGTGTGAATGAAAGTTGAGAGACAGAGGTAGAGCACACGCTGATATAGATCCAAGCACAAGCAGAGTTGTGGCATTTCACGCATCGTACACCGAATAGGGGAAACACTTTCCGAGTGAAAACACTGGAATGAGATTGCATTTTTCTTCGAGATGGTTTTGCGAAACTTGGTGAACGTTACGTAATCAACAGGCGCCTCTTCTTGCTCTAGATCCTCTCGAGAGGTCCGTTTTGTAATTATACTCAAGAATACATGGAATTCCTTGCTTTATTTACGGGAGAACGGACAACATATTTCAACCGGACACGTCTAGCCAATGTTGCTGCATTGTATTTATACTCTTCGCGTTGCCAGCGGCACTACAATACACACAGGGTTAATGCATATTGATTATTCATACAGTTGCACCACTTAGCTGTACTACAAGAACTAAATTAGGCTAAAGTTACAGTCTGTGTTCGTACATTATGAAGATGTTAATTCCAGTTACCTTAAAAGAGAGATCCGGATACTTTTTTCCTTAAATATGCTTTACTGCACAAATTAATAAGGTTCAGAGTAAAGGTGCCAATTATAAAACTTGTTATAGTTAGTAATTCGAAGGATATCTGTAATAATTATCTAACTTGCGAAATAAATACATTAAATTTACGCAGACTGCACAAAACACGAGCAAAAACGAAGACAGATCGCAGCTAAAGTTAATTAGTGTAACTTGTGACAATAGTGAGCGACATCGCGAACGCAGCATCACGCAGCTCCTGTCGCACGAGCAAGTTACTGGATTGATAAACCTGCAGAAAGCCACCGCCAAAACCGCGTACTCAAGAACAAGCAGCCTAAGATCGCACAGTTTCAACTTCTGGTTTAATTAAATTCGTTCTTCTGAAACGATTAATTAGTTAGTACGGGATGGTAGACAGGCGTGCGCGGTCTGCGGTCGAGATAAAATACTTCTGTTGAAATAATAAAAAGCTTCTTAAACGATCTACAATGAGAAATTTTGTAATTTCGTTTCATTAATTTATTCTAACATCCAGCGTCGACAAGTAGGGATTTATGAAACTTTGGAATATCTGGCTAATATAATAAATGCAAATTCAATTAGATAAAATTTCAACTGTCACAAGTCGAAGTACGCAATGTGGGAAGCAAATAAATTAAGCATTGCTTTGCCAATAAAGCTGTGCGGTTTGGGAACAAGCGCAGTAGTAATTGGCGGGAACATGGAACGGGAATTAATTCATTTATCAGCAGACTTCAATGCGCCCACTAATTCTAAACTTGAGCTAACAAATTAGACTCTGTATATTTCATCATATTAGTAGCACGGGTTTCATTATGAAGTGCGGGCAAAAGCGCTCGCTCCATCCCGACAAGTACGCTCGCTCCTTTACGAACGAAGCTCCGAGCACCGCATTACAGCTCTTAATAAGGGCGGACACACTACGATCAACCTAATTTAACCTCTTTAACACGAAGATAACATCGCATTTTTCAACATGAACGTCATAATGATAATCACCAGTAGCTACCGTATCAAAATATAGTGTACATAAATGTAGTGTTTGTGCAGTTGCTCACATTATTCACGGATGGCTGGAATAAAATAGATGTAAAAATCGTAGAAGTCAGAGTGTTTGTTTAGGATACGTCCATTTCCATTGAACGCATGTCAGGGTCGCGATTAAGTGCCATCACCCCACTCAGCCAATGAATGCAGTCAGTGAAATAATATTATTCTTGGACATGTTCTCTGATTCACGCACTTGCTATTGTTGTGTCGCGACCCAGCGCCATTGAAAATCCCTTTTTGAAAGCGAAGGGCCGTTCACAAAAGACCTGCTGCACCTGCCACGACGAGCACTGATGTCTGTTCTCACATGACAAGCACATTTCGCTTGACAAATTGCACATCAACGCAATATAATAAATGTTGAAACGCACTGTTGCTGGATCAGGATATTTTGCTACGTCGATCGCTGCACAATACGTGGCACAATTGTTCCTTTAGGGATTAGTGTAATAATCTGCTAGTTAATTGCTGTTAAGCGGATCCGAACCGCACCAATTATTATTGCTATTTAACATGGCGATCTTTCTTTGTACAACATTAACTACCAGGAAAGAATACACGTTATATTCTCCCTCTTTCGCTTGTCTCGGTCACTGTCAGCCAGATGACTCAGTTGAACAATTCTTTATATTGATCTGTTAACTAACACCTGACGGTCCTCGGTATTTTGTATGCCAATACTTATTAGATCTTCTGTCAGCTAATCTAATATTTTGCGAGATTCCCACTGGTTGATGAATATAAAATTCATCCCATATTTTTAGCATTCTGTTCTCAATACAGTTTTTCTAAGAAACACTGGGCTGGAATAGAAACAAAATATTGAATATCTACATGGAATGTAAAGTACAGAATGGACAAAAAGCTATTAAGAAAAATAACCAGCTCATACAACAATATCTTTCTTTTAAAGGTATGGCGCCCAATTAATCTTCCAGTACAATCCATTATTGCCTCCTCTATTATTTACAGTGGAATCTTCAAGGGAACTGAAGAAGAATAGTACTGATAGAACTAGAAAGCTCTGGCAAATCCTAAATCAAAATTAATACTTTTGTTCCAGGTGGCCAAAGTATGGCGCATACATGTTAGTACTTTGAAGAACGAACACGTAGAAAGATTTTGCCGTCGCCTACAGGTTTTGGCTAGCCGTGCCGACCGGCTAGCCAATAGAGAATAAATATCTCCTTTACTTTAAAATGTGCCCGAATATGTAGAAAGATTGTCGGAACTGTGTATGCGCTATGTGCCTATAAATAAACAGCAATCTTTGAAACATTATTTACCAGCCTACAAATAGCTGGTAGTCACTTTTTTTGATGTTTTATTGATTTTTTCGATTTAATCTTTAATGTAGCGAATTATCGACGTTTACAATTATTTATCGGCAGAATAAATTTTATTGTTATGTTATAAATTTTTTTCACAACATTTAAACTTCAGAAGTGGCATCCTTAGTGTACGGATACGTAGAAAGACGTATAGAAACAAAATATCAAAAAAGTTACTGCCAGCTACTTAGAAACTAGTAAATAATCGGCCCAATTCTGTAAGCAAGTTACTACAAAAAAGTTACAATAAAAGTTGCTAAATACAAGGTCAGTAACTTTTTTAGCAACTTTCACGAAATCCGTATTCTGTAAGAAAAAAGTTACTATGAAATTAGTAACTAGTTGCTAAAAAAGTTATTATGGATAACAACTAACAGAAAGCAGTTGCTACACTTAGTAACTTCAAAATAACTTGTTAAAATCGTGAAAAATCGCAATTTTTCTGTTTAATAATGAATTATTTCAAGCATTTTACAATGAAGGGCACATAGAGACTATAATTATAGAAGGATTTTCATTTTATTTTCTGTATAGCACAAAATTCTTAGAGTTCTTTATTTCAATTTCTATTTTTTTTTTTTGTTTATTTACATTTGTTTTATAATAGTATAACAGTACAATATTTTTTAAATGTATTAACTACGACTGTCAATAGAAGCCGCGCACACAAGGGGGTGGTCGACGAGATCAGACCCCCTCCCCCAAGGATTTGAAAAATCAAATCTTATTTAATAAAAACTAAGCGATTGCAAATAAGAATCACCTTTTTTATTATTAAAAATTAAATTATAATCAAAATTAAATTAATATATAAACCCAGTCCTCTCCATAAAAACACAGCAATACATTTGTATTATATTACAGATATTTTTTCGAAATGGACCCTTCCCAGATCAATGTTTTAAGTGCGCACCTGTTCAATGGCTATCCGAACTTCTTTAACTGTATTTCACGCAATTCATTTAAATTTGGACTATAACTTGCACCACCACATAGAAAACAGTAACCACATAGCACATCACCACAGCACCACCACTCGTTCCTGTCAATTATTTTTTAAACACTCGTATCACCGACCATGACCGGGTTATTTGCCAGGAAATTCAACAGAATTTCCATCTGTTTGCAATTCTTTTTCTGATTTTGTTTATAAAACATTTTTCGTTTAACCTCAGAAACTCACAACATAGCTGTCAAACTCAATTAAAAACGAATACCTCGCCTGCGCAGAACGTAATCTGCTTCTAGCTTCACGGTTCTTTGTAGCAACGTTACTAAATATAACTTGTTATAAGAACGTTGCTTGTGCTTATGCTTGGAGAATACCAATTGTTTGGCGATTGATAAGAAAGTTACTATAAAAGTTATTTCGTAGCAACGTTACTCAGTAGCAACTAACCTAGTAACTTTTTACAGAATCGGGCCGAATGTTTCAAAAATTCCTGTTTACATATTGTTGCATGGTTCATGCGCCTACAAGTACCGACAGTCTATGTGTCCGGGTACATTTGAAAGGAAAGCGATATTTATTCCCGCCGTCGGTGCCGCCTATCCAGCGTTTCTACCTATTCGTACCCTTAAAGTCCAGTTTTTGTACAGCAACAATGGCTATTCGCGCTGTCTAAGAGTTGCTGTAGTTCAGTTGTAAGACGATTGCCTACAGAGCTAAGACACGCAGGTTCAAATCTCGTACACCACTTATTGGTGACTCAAATTAACGCGTATCCCTCTAGCGGAAATAAAGCAAACACTTGTAAAAAGTATACTGTCATTGTTTACGTATAGTTCATCATGTGTTATTTCTTTCTGTCCATTCCCACTCCGTTTTTACAACAAAGCGATAAATTTAAGAAAAAAAGATTTAACACTTGTTATGTGTATGGTTGGCATTCATGTATTGTGTATATTTCTTCGTTCATAATATGTTTACGGATTAAGAAGTCTTAAGCCTGGTTTATAATAAGCCCATAGCATAACTGCATATGCATTAAACAATAGATTTGACCCTTCAAAACATCTGTTTGTAATAAACAGAACAAAGAGAGTAGTGTAATTTTTATGCTTATGTTCCATAACATATCTATTATAAACCAGGCTTTAAGGTGATGAAACAATATCTACTTGAGATATTGGGTTTGTAGCGTCATTAGCTGTATCCTGAACTAGTTGGTCTTCTCTGCAAGTCTTCCTTTAATTATATTGAACCGTAGAGGGTTGTAGAGGATCACAGGTGCACAGCGCTCTCTGTAATAAGGTGATTTGCATATGAACTCGCTCAGTGGGGGTTGTAAACCACATGAAAACTCTCTTTTTCAATTTCATTCACTGCCACGTACAGTTCGTGCTTTGCTTTAAAAAAAGATTGCGAATTAAATTGGCCATTACCAGGTATATTGTTGTGAAATAATGTTGCGGTTAATGCAGTATTTTTCAGTGAATCTCTGCGATGTACTGGGCGGTTTTGTTCCACTAAATTCGTTGCCAGATGTTTCTCACCAGACCATTATTTAAATTTAACTAACTGCCACCGGCCGTGTATCACGTTACGTTACACTATATTTTACAGATTTATTGCCTTATTCTTGTTATTAAAGAACTAACCAGCGACAGATTTGTGTCAAAATAAGATTAGCTTTATAAAAAAACTAAAAATACTTCCAACCAAATTAGAATTAAATTGCTTTCTAGGTGTATTTCCAGGCTCCAACTTATTCATCACCATGTTCCATACGTAAATAAGTTCCTTTTTAAGATTGCAGCGCCAAGGTGGAAAAATCGAAACTAATCTAAAGTCCATTCTACATTATACTTTTTTCAATACTTTTTTCAATACTATCCAACTCTGACGTCATTTCAACTTTTGATACTACAGAATATAGTGCGGGGAAAAAATAAGAGACAGTGAAAAATTTTATATCTTCCATCTCTTATTACTTTTGTTGCCAACTTAAAAATTTTTAGGTTCAGATGGCAGACAACAATTTGGTTATAGTGAACCAATTTATAAATATTGTTTAATTGTGCTAAGTTTATATTTAATTATATGACCCAAATAAACTTCTTATCAACTTAATAAACTACTAAAAGTTAAGTTGTAAACAAAAACTAAAAAGTTGGTGTTGGTACGATTGAAAAGTACAGAACTGTCATCCAAAACTACCCCCGGTCAAATTTTCGATTGACAGTTCTGTACTTTTCAGTCGTACCAACACCAACTTTTTAGTTTTTGTTTACAACTTAACTTTTAGTAGTTTATTAAGTTGATAAGAAGTTTATTTGGGTCATATAATTAAATATAAACTTAGCACAATTAAACAATATTTATAAATTGGTTCACTATAACCAAATTGTTGTCTGCCATCTGAACCTAAAAATGTTTAAGTTGGCAACAAAAGTAATAAGAGATGGAAGATATAAAATTTTTCACTGTCTCTTATTTTTTTCCCCCACTATATTCTGTAGTATCAAAAGTTGAAATGACGTCAGAGTTGGATAGTATTGAAAAAAGTATTGAAAAAAGTATAATGTAGAATGGACTTAATACAACAACTTTTTGACATATTGTAATTTGACATCTAAAGGAAATTTAATTATATTTTTATATCTTGATTAACGTTTTCTTATAATTTATTTTCGTTAATAATGAGGGGTGGATTTTCAATGTCTTGAAAGATGTAAATTCAATGTCTATTGGATTAATTCAACACAATATCACCAATTAGCGTCTGTCTTATGTTCAGTTGCCTATAACTACTCATTTGAGCCTAATAATAGGTGCCCAACGCCTAGGTGTCGCATAAGGTAGAGAAATTATGTTTTTAGACTAGGGGCCGAAAAACAAGGGCTCCAGAGCCGCATGACGCTCGTAGCTGGAAAAAATGCGGCTCTATTATTTTGAACTGAAAAAAAAAATAATGTTTACAATTTGTTTAATACAAAAACCGCGGGTGTAGATATACATGGAATTTATTTATTTGTTAATATTGTTCTTCTGGTACCTATCGACTTACCGAAAGTTGGCGATTATTTTGGCTGTAGTAGTTTTATTGACAGCAGCAAGTATTCTAGATTTATGAACTTAATGTTCTTTATTAGGTTGGCAATATTATTATTCTGTACAATTTAACTCAAATTTGACGTCTGTGTTTGAGGTTATATTCAAAACAAACATATCTGTATAGGCCAGTGGTCTTCGAACTTTTTCGAGTCGTGCAACCCTTTATAGTCTAACAATATTCAATGGAACAAAAAAATAAATAAATAAATAACATAAGGTTGATACCTATGCAGCGTGACCAGATTTCAGTTGAGGTAAAACCTGAGATTGAAAAAAAAATTTGGAAATACAGTATCTATTATTAAATTTTGCTCAGCTCCAAGTGATGAGCAAGAAAAAAGTCATCACCTCCAAAATTCAAGTAATGAACAAAAAAAAGGTCTTCACCTCTAAACTACAAAACCGGAGATTTTATAACAAAACCCGGAGCCTAGAGACTCCGTGGAATCCTTGAGAACCTTGTGTGGAACCCCAGGATTCCATGGAACCCCAGAATTCCATGGAACCCAGTTTGAATATCGCTGGTATAGGCGATCCACAATATTAAAGGATTTACGTCATCAATAAAAGTTGCTAAATCAACGACGTCTAGTAAGGTGTACCTAAATAGAGCACACTTTAACTACCACAATAGCTGCCACTTACTTATTAGCTCTAGTCGTAGAGCAATTTCTAACCGTTTATTATCGTCCGACGCAAGCGCAGAGCTATTTTAACGCACTCTGTCCTTGCGTCTGACGATAATAAACCGTTATAAATGGCTCTACAAACAGACCTAATATTGTTACAATATCAAGTATGTCAAAACATCATTGATATTAACTTAAATAAGTTTCACACTATGTGTTAATAGTTTGGGTATAAACACAAAATCCAGAGCCTCAAGAATAAAGAAAATCACTAGTTAATCTGACACATATGATTAAATAAGGCTGAATGTTAAAATGCCATGTAAAAATACTAAATGTCAATACTGCCAATAGAAGCAAAATCTTAATTTTTATTTAATAATAGTTAAAAGTTGATAAATAAAATTATAATTGTTGTTTTTCATGTTTACAATTATTATTTCTTGAGGGGAGGACTGAGGGGGAAGTAAAATTTTTTTCTTGGGGTGGGCTCATGTTCAATTACTAGAAAAATTTATCCATTAAAAGCGTGTTTTATTAGTATTGGAGGGGCTCAAACCCATGAGCCCCTCCAACATGGATGCGCGCCTGTTACTATGTATTTTATTTATGGCTAAAGAACAAGTTACCGTTTTAACTTTAGTTATGACTAACTCGAGTCGAAACAACATACAAAAACATATCATTTTAACTTGAGTTAAAAGATGTAACTCGTTCCGGCCTATAAAAACTACATATTTTTGGAATTTTTCCTGAGGACCGGTACCGCAGACCATAGTTTAAGAAATGCTGCTTTAGTAGATTCTCTCTTAACAAATAACCTCTCTAAAATGTTGTGTTCTAGTATATTGTTGTATTAAGGTACTCTGGTTTTATGTAGAATAAACTTTTTCTGAGAATTCCGTACTAGCCAACATCTGCTGACAAATAATCTGCATAACTTTACTACCACGGTCAAAAATAAAATGTTCCAGTGGAATATCTGAGCTACAAATTAGTCCTGTTACAGCAAATTTAAAATTAATAATGGTGCACGTTACATAATTAAAACGCTTTAATTTTTTTGCAAGTCAAAACAGAATTTTAATTAAACATCTCATAATACCGCTCCCTCGCACAATATTGTGTTTTATCTTATTACATATTTTTAAAAAGTCCACCCCCTCAACTGTTTTAATTTTATATACGAGGGATGATCAGTAAATAAAATACAAAAATAAATGTCATATCGACACGCAAAAATGTAAGGTCTGTAGGATAAGCTTTAATTATTTAGATGGGCTGTGATAGGCGTAAATACTCATCGTTGCTGTACGCCAAAAATGTTAACTAACTAACATATAAATATCTCATATTGACATGTTAAAAATGTAAGGTCTGTCGGTGGCCATAGTGATCCCTGTTCTCCGATCATGATTTAGTATGTAGAGTGGTTTTCTCACGAGAACAGGCCAGTGTTATCATCGTATATGCGCCAAGTAATGATGTCTAACCAATGGCAATGACTTTCAGACGACTCTACCTCCGTTACTTAGCAACGAAGCGACGGTAAAAATTCTGGTTTCTGTGCATGTGACGTCACTAACCTGTTCTCGAGGGAAAGCACTCTACGAAAGTTCGTGACATGCGTAGTTTGTCTGATTACCTCTAGTTAAATTGGCTACGCAGCTTGAAACGCGGCCACGTATTAAAAATAAAAAATGTTATTAATTTTTTTATGGACAAAACACGTATAAGTATTCAAAATGTAAAAAACTACTGAACTATTCTGGTTGAAATCGAGGTTTATTATTGAGAATGTTTTCAGATTTTTATATTTTTTCCTGGGAAATTCTGGGGACAAATGATTTCAAAAAATAAAACTTGTTCATTTATCCATGCATTTAAGAGGTTTAATTTGATACCCCACTCAAAAATAAATAAGATTTTTTTTTTATTAAATAGGTACATATTTGCTTATATTTAGCTTGCGTTGTCTTTTCTGAACTCTCTTCCTATTCTCTTTTCCTATCTGTGGGTCAAAGATTTCTACGAGCATGCCAAATTTCAACTTTCTATGTTCAGTCGTTTGTCTACAATTTCTACCGAACAGACAGACAATGAGTGACGTTAAAAGGGTTTTTTTGGTCATACCTAAAAAAACTAAAAAACACAGTATACGCCACTGGAAAAAAAAAATCATAAATATGTGGAAATGTTTTCTTTTTTGACAGCAAAATCTCAAATTATTTAATCCTCACGGAGTTAATACTATTACTATTATTTTTCGCTAGTTTTTTACATATAAGTATATCAAATACATTTACTTATGTTTCAAAATTTTAATGAAAGTATAAAAATAAATTATTAGCAGGGCCGCCCTAACCACATGGCTAAATGGGCTATAGCCTTTTGGGGCGGCAATTTTTATTTCCCCGTTTGCTATTCTGTGAATTTTTATACGAAGAGGGGCGCATTATTTTTAGTAGCCTACGGGCGCCGAATTTCTTAAGACCGCCCTGATTATTAGCACAAATAAAATGTATTGCAATATCTTGTTGCTACGAGATACTGTCGAGAAAGAGTGGACGTTGTTGTGTCGACACATCAAACGTCCGATCAAGATCAGATTCATTTTCTCTGGCTGCCATTTATTTAATAAATTATGATTTGTCCCTCTTCAGAAATATTTGGGGACTCATGTTCTAGACTAGGGGTCTAAAAACTACGGTCCGCGGAACATCTACGGTTCGTCGACATTTTTTTAAATGTTTACCTACATAAAAACAGTAATTTAAAATAATAAGAAATTCGGAAAATAAAACAAAACTATAAATAAATAATATCTGATTCTTATAATAATTATTTTTATTAATAATATCACCATTATTATTAAGCTTGTTTTTAAAATCAAGCGCCAAGAGCCCAGCTGAATTCGGATTGTCCAGCTCGCCATTAATTTAAGAAATTTTGATGTGGTCCGCTTCCCAAAAATTTGGAGACCCCTGTTCTAGACTACACTCAGATATTTGGGTCACTGAAGAAACACCTTAGAACAGAGTTTCTCAAACTTTTTGAGCCGCGGAGCACTTTTCACGAGAAGAATTCGACGCGGAGCACTATTATTGCTATATATGTAGCAACACTAGTAGATCACGGAGCACAGTTTGGGAAACTCTGCCTTATGTTCTGAAAGATAAAGCTATCCAGTTGCCGCAGCAGTTGTAAGCAAGAGCAAATTTTCTGCCACAAAGAATTTTAGAAAGATGGAACAGATATTTAAATTCTCAGGGAGATTGTTGAAAAATAGTAATACTTTGTTTCAATATTGTCCTTTTACTCTAACTAAATTTGTCCATAAAAATGTATAAAAATTAGGAAACCTCATTTACTGACTAACCCTCGTAGCTCTGAAGGGACAAGGTAGCTAACTATAAATGCATACAAGGTATCACTGTCAGTAAAGGAAATTTGAAAAGCGTTTTCATTGTTTTCATTTCCCGTTGTCGCATCAACATGGCACGATGTAAATGTATTCATGTATTCATAATAATTTTCATACAGGATTTAGTAGATAGATTAATAATTTGTGTAAACAAAAACGATAACAGCTAAAAGCTTTTTAGTTAAACCGGCTTTAAAATGTAGGTGTTACGTTCAATATTATTCTTTCATTATTTTTACCAAGCGCTATTTCAACGCTTCATAGAATAAATGAAAAATAACAAAACACGTTACGTTAAGAAAATTAAAATAAAAAATTTATGTAAAGTGTGAATTTTCACATATTTCAGGATTTAGTAGCACAATATAATCGCATCAGAATTTAAATATTTTTGCCTGTTAATCTAAATGCTAAGAGCTTTCATTTAATAGTATGGGCAACTGGGCAATCTCTGCCTGTTGCGAGGTAAAAATCATATAAATAACTAAAAATTGATGAGGTGTGAATTTTCACACATTTCAGGGTTTCGCTAGTATCCAGTAGTTGTCAACATGCCGCATGCATTTCTTTTTGCAGTAATCACGCCAAAACAAAAAAATATAATGAAAATCATTTATCGTCAGATAATATATTTTAGTAGAAGAGTCTTTTATTTCATACCCGACATACAGAGATGGAATTCTACCGGTTCGGACCGGTTCGCGCGAACCGTTTCTTAAAATTAAATAAATTACTCTGACTTCAGTTTTGAATCGTGCGCCGTGCCCTGCAGTGTTGCAAATGTAATATTTATTTTATAGGTTATTAATAATACGCTCTTAATTTTTTTTTTTCTTATATTTAATAAATGGAAGTAAGTGATTTGTTTTCACTCTTAAAAATACAGAATAGGTTCCTAGATATCACATGACTTTATAGAACCGCTTCCTGAAAATTTAGGATGCCTACATACCATTTTAAAATATGTTTTAAAAATACAAAAACTTGAATATCTTTAACAAAATTGGATCAAAAATTAATGTTTACTGATGCCGGTCACCATGGCGTAGTGGTTAGTGTAGCGATGCACTGGCTTCTAGATCATGAGGGCTCGGGTTCGAATCTCGGTTATGGCATGGATTTTTCAAAAATAAAATGCATCTACTGGATAATGGCCTTAGCAGCTAAGTACAAAAATAAAAAAAATAAAAAAATGTTTACTGATTCTAATTTAATTTGATTTTTAGAACAACGTAGAACAAAAATTTTGAGTTCGTTTTTAAAGTTTTGTAGGCATGAAGAAAATTAGAGTTTTGTAGGCATGAAGAAAAAAAACCATTATAACGTCACTCATGTGTCTGTCTGCATGGTAGAAACTGTTGCTAAACACTGGTCCACGAATGTTGAAATTTGGCATGCTTGTACAACTCTTTGACCAACATATAGGAAATTTATAACAAGATTTCAAAAAGAAATTACATAACGGTTAGCTATGGAAAATAAAAGTAATGTCAACAGCAAGCTTTAGAATTAATTAACTGTCATCACTGTTGTTGATTTTATTGTTATATAAAGCTTCCAGTAGACATTATTTTATTTTTTCATAGCCAACCCTTATAATTTCCTTTTTGAACTCATGGTTTATAGTTCAAAACAACACATCGCAGGAAAAATATAAATAAATAATTATCAACAATTTTTGAAAAATAGAATTTTTGCAAAAAATTTATCAATAAACTTTTGTCCTCTACCCTATTTCCCAAAAAGGTTATTCTTGCAAAATTTATCGTAATTAATGATTTGTATTATGTACCCATAATTTATTATCGCTTACTAAATACCAACAAAACCCTGAAGTGTGTAATAATTCACACTTTACATCGATTTTTAATAAATATCGCTTTAAAATAAACATTTTAAAATAACTTTTCGTCCTTAAATGTACGTTTTAAGAGCTTTCTATGTGTACCCCACCATATGTTTTTTTTTAAATTAAACAAAAAAAAAATGTTTTTTTCTTCTGATCAAAAATTCCTGTTGAACTGGGAAAATTGCTCTGGGAAATATTGAGGCGAAATTTAAAAAAAAAAATTTTTCCCGATGAACAGAAGCGGTTTTAAGGGGGGGGCGATGTCGGGCGACCGACCAGGGCGCCAGGCCAGGAAGGGCGGCTGACGGTCAGGTCATCACTTGTATTTTAAAAGTGAGGACCTTTTTTTTTGCTCTTTACTTGGATCTGGGAGGTGAGGACCCATTTTTTTTGCTCTTCACTTGGATTTGGGAGGTGAGGACTCTTTTTTCTTTTTTGCTCTTCACTTGGATCTGGGAGGTGAGGACCTGTTTTGTTTTTGCTCTTCACTTGGATTTGGGAGGTGAGGACCTTTTTTTTTCTCTTCACTTGGATCTGGGAGGTGAAGACCTTCTTTTTTACCCTGTGTCCTGGTTTCCCTTCACTGAAATCTGGTCACCCTATCTTTAGGTCATCACTTTTATTATATAGAGTAATTAATTTTTTTTTGCCAGACTTGCTAAGGCCGGCTCTGCCGTTGAATACATATTTCCTTATATTTTTCGCGCGATGCGATGATATTAAAGTCTCAGCATAGTTCTCATATTATGCTAGTCAAAGATCGGTATATGCGTGCCAAAATTAAACCCTCTATATTCAGCCGTTTGGCCGAAATATTTTCCTGCAAACATAGAAGTTACGGTGTAACGGCGTTTTGGTCATATGCAGGCGCGCAACGAGTTTTTTTCAGGGGGAGGGGGCTTAGAAGACAAAATTATTTTTAGTAGCAGGGATGGATCTGGCCCTGCATTTTGATCAGGCTAAAAACGTCCGAAATCCAAACCTTTTAAATTCAAGTAATGACCTAAAAAAGGTTTGTTTCCAAAGTGTTGAACTAAAAAAAATTTCTCATTTCTAAAATGTTGACATAAAAATTATGAACTCTTAAAGTCAATTGAAAGAGGAAAAACTCAAGCGTGTTCCTTAAAAACACTAATAATACGTGTTTTTTTTGAGTGTTTGGTGGGGAGGATCTCAAGCCCCTTTACCCCCTACCCGATGCGCGCCTGATAATATTTACAAAAGCCTAAAAATGAAAAATAACAAACATGTTTCGCTAAGAAAATTAAAACAAAACAAGATTTATGTTCTGAAAGATTCGTTTAAAGTTCGATCTGGTTTTCAAGGGTAATTTATCATATAGGCTGCAATTAATCACGCACGAGATAAACGCAAACATTTAGATAGTTAATCAGTAACGCATTAGTGAAGTTCAAAGGGAAAATACCGAGAAACAATTAAATAATCTAACGAATGCAGTTCAATCTATCATACATTGAATTTTGCTGATTCGTTGATTTCCGTTAAGAGATTATAAGCATCGCCTTGTCAATCAATAGTGTCCAGCTCAGCTCGATTGGTGGCGAGCTATTTGCTGTGAAATATAAAGAGATCAGAGGGGAAGGCAATAGTGGCAAATAAAGTGGTTGTCCAGACCGGGGGAATCCTGCAGGCGACGGCAATCTTGGTGTCGCGTACGACAGGGGATGTCACAAAGGGAATTCACCATTAGCGTATGTGGCCAGGCTTGTGGTGTCGCAAGAAGGGGCTTCGACTTGCCACTCATTCAAGCCAATAACATTTATATTCATTTCAGCTTAGCCTCTCTATCTTCGGCTTGATCTTCATGTATTTCACTCAATAATAAAAATATATACGATGGCTATTAAATCTTTGAAATGTCGCGCTGTATTACCAGTTTTGAACAACTGTAATAACAGATATATCAAGTATTTTTTTGTAAACAGCTGTTTCATCACAAACTTAACTTAACCCTTTGAAGACAGAGTTAAGAATCAATTTCTAAATATATTTTTATTGAAAAAAAAAATATTTATTATTATTTAGCTACGCTAAATGATCTTCAGGAAGATGCAAACAATTTGGAAACTTTACAAACACTAAATTCCGTATTAAGGCAACACATCTTGGTTATTACCAAAAACCAGTAAGAACTTCAAAAACAATTTTTGAATATGTGGTTAGCAAGAGTAACTAGTTGCCCTATAAAGCATATCACGTTGACTACTGTAATATTTAACCAGTGGCGAAGGGAAAACTCCGCTAGACTTGCCATCCCATAAAAAAAAAAATGTTAATAATAAAAAAAAATACATAAATATATATATTTTTTTTTTAATTTAAAAGAAGATTTAGGTAAATCTTCAAAAATACATCAAATTATGTCCTATACAATTTTTTGTCCAAGGCTTGGTTTACTAGTGACGAATTTTTTAAAATTTTAAAGTTTAATAACTTCCGTTTCCGCTTTCGGATTTTAATAAAAAACAATAGGGTTCTTCCCATTTATTAGGATAATTTTTGAGTACCAGAACGAACTCTTTAAGTTAAACCGTTTTTGAGTTATCGTGTATACACACAGCCACACACAGACACACAGACAGACACACACACATACGGACGGCACTTCGAAAATAGGTTTTTTTGATTCCCTGGACCATGAAATGTGGTCATCAGTCAAAATCTCGACATCGAAAATTTTCGCGATTACAATACTTGCCCCTTATATATTAAGGTCGGGCAAGTAAAAATTTATGTGAAGTGTGAATTTTCACACATTTCAGGGTTTCGCAGGTATTTAGTAAGTGAATGATGATTATTTGGGATGCCAAAACAAATTTTATGTTAAAATATTTTTTTATTAATTTTAATTCGAATGCCTAATACCATTATTTGGGTTTCCAAACATTCGCAGTATTTTTTTTTTTTTATATATAGTAAGGTTCATTAATATTTTGAAAATTGCGCCTACGGCTTCCATTTGAGTCATAAACTCCGCCCCTCTGATTTCGTCTACATTCAAACATAGAATTAAATTATAATTTCAACACTTCCTAATGGTTATTAAATTTACGCTTTTAAAAATTAAATGCAACATTAGCCAAAATATAACTAGAATTTTGATAAAATAATTTAAAGAAAATAAAAATGCAAAAAAAAAAACAAAAAAAATAAAAATTGACGGGAATCGAACAGTAGTTTGCAACTTACGAAGTGAGAACGATACCACGACTACGGACGTTCACTCGTTTCCTGTGTTAAATAGCGGAATATTTTACATATTTTAGTTAAAAACACAAAAAATGCGTTATTTTCCGAAAACATAATCTGATCAAAAATTCCTGTTGTACTATTGGGCCATCGAAACCATTAGCCATTGAAACCATCTGGGCTACAGGGTGTGGGACAAAATTTTTTTGCACAATTTTGGCAAAAATCGCAATATTTGGCAAAAAAAATTACCGAACAGACAGACAGACAGACAGACAGACGACAAAATGACGGTATAAGGGTTTTTTGGTCATACCTACAAAACCCTAAAAATGTGAACGTAATAGCTCCAACAAATTATAATTCATTTCGTAGAAATTCAAATAAAACCCTAAAAATTATTAAATTTGTGTGTAAATTTTCTCATAAATAATGTTTTTAAGCAATTCTATTCCTTATTTATTCATTTTTATTGACTAAATTCCCTAATGAGCTCTATCAAGGCCGACCATCTTGATTAGTAATGACGCGTATTTCTTACAGTGACATGTGCAATTTTTCTCCCTATTTTTAGCGAATTAAAGTGGTAAAACTATAGAATAAAGTTCTAAAAGTGTGTCACATTATGGACTTAGATGTTTGGACTCCTTGGAAACCAAAATTGAGGCGAGTAGAAAGGTAGATATTTAATTTTTATTTTATTAATACAAGCCATTATTATGTAATCATGAAGGTAGATATAAAATTTTTCTGTGATATTTATTGGTGTATCTGTCCCAAAATAGTTGCTCCTAAGTTTAAATCAGTGCAAGGGGGTTTAAGGAGTGCATTGGGACAGTTAGTATAAATATAAATGGCAACGTCTTTCTATCTGCCGTGTCTGTCTGTCTGTATGTGAACTTTTTAATCGAGAACTGCTGATCCGATTTTCATGCAGTTTTTTTTCATCTGTAGCTACATAATCTGGTTAGGTTTTCGGCTGTTTATTAAAATCAGTTCAGTAATTCCAACGTTATAATGAAATTTGTGCGCGCGGGTGATTTGAAATTTCTTGCCATTCATATTTAACGCATTTTCTTCAAATTATCAGCGACAACTGGTTTCGACAGTATCAAAGTTGGTACACGATTCATATACTTATCAGAATTGAAATCATTTTTTAAATTTATTCAGAAATAGGGTTAATATAACTTCAGGATCAATTATGTGTTTACATAACGCGTTCCGTAAGCAATCTATAGGTGTTACGAATACCTATAGATCAGTGGTTCCCAAACTTATTTAGTCGCGGAACCCCAATGCGCTGTTCAAAAAATTACGGAACCCTTTTATTGGATTTTTTTTTTATACAACTTTAAATAGGTACAAAAAAAAAATACCTTACATTACTGCAAACTTTTTCCTTTTATGAATACGATAGAAAAGTAAAAGTTTATAAATTAGTAGTCATTTTTATTGTCTTCCTAAAAAGTAGAACATTAAAATTAAATAAAAAAACATGAATTCATATTTTTCATATAAAATGAATTCATTCTTTTGCTTTTTGAATTCTAACATCCTTTTTAAATTTGGTATAATATTGGATAATCAAATTCGCGTATCTGATGCAGCATTTAATTTATTGCGATATTTCGATTTTGTATGGACGTATTTTAAAAATCCAGATTCACACATGTACGTAGTTGCAAACGGTAACAAAAACCAAATATCCCTTTTTAATAAATGAGAATATTGGTCATATATATCAGACCAAAAGTTGTTTTTTCTGTGTATCTGTATTACATTTATTTTTATTGAAAATTTTTGTAACTAAATCTTAAATCCTTTCTTTTTTTTTTTAATATCCATTTTTTTATGAAACAAGAGTGATATAAATAACACCTCTCGCGGAACCCCTGAATTTTATCGCGAAACTCTGGGGTTCCGTGGAACATACTTTGGGAAACGCTGCTATAGACAATTGGTTAATTCTGTGCGCACTTGTAATATTTACTTGTAACGTTACGAGTGTGCACATAATCAACCAACTGCCTATAGGAATCCGTAACGACTCCAGATTGCTTACGAAATGGTTTACGGGTTGAACAGAATTTACCCATTAAATACAACTTCTTCATAGGCATAAATATCAGTAAATCACCACAAAAATGCTATATTTCAATTTAAATTATAAATTCTGCTTGAGTATATGAAGCTATTTTTAAAAACCATCAAAAGCCAGTATCGATATTTCACAAGTAATTCTAAATTGAACAGGACCCTAGCTAATACACTGTTACTGTAATTATAATATAGGTCATTCGAATGCAAATCGGGTTCACGGCAGGGAGTTGTAACTAAAAGGGGTTGCTTTGTATAGCTGCTGACCGATCGACAAGGCTAGCCTGAACGTTCGTAGTAGGTGGGGGCAGCACCGGGACGTCCCGCCTGTATGAAGGGAGTATGCACTACATACACATATTGTTATCACCTACGGTAATTGTTAATCAGGTGCTGGTAGTAGAACCGTTTGCAGCTGTCACATAGGTCTACATTCAAAGTGAGTTATTGGATTGGGTTTAATTATTCATAACTGATTCCAATTATGTCACTAGCAGGCTACGCCGTGCAAACATGTATAATGGAGTTCCAACCTGTTTCAGAACACCAGACTCTGCCCCTAACGTCTCGACCCCTTTTATTAATATTTAAACTATTCATTTTGTGATTCGTAAGTAAAGGTAAAGTATTCATACAAAGGCCCTGGATCTACACTCTAATCTTACTCTAATATTAACTGCGAACTCTATGTTCTCTTATTCAACTTCAGTGGCGTATCCTCACTTATATCTTAGGATATGCGATATGAGTTGTAGTGTATAGGCTCGTAATCAGCTAACGGTAAAATAAAGTAATCCGCCGATTTAGATAATGAGTTCAAGTAATTGGTTAGATGACCATGATATTCAGTCTTTATCTGGAGTGCGGCGAGTGAGGTACGAAATAATACTGTGTTTGATTATCAATCCCTATTACTAGTGTGTTCCAATAATATAGGATATAAGGCAGGATACTACAGGAGTGTTGAAGACAATAAAAAGCAATAATATTAACACTAAAATATGACCTTAATATTCGTTTATAGGAAAGTAGTTATGCGTGTACTAATAAGGTGATCATACACTCCGAATTTTTAGGGAACGGTCCCAAATTATCTCCCTTTTTAGATTTTATTCGTAGACAATATTTATCCCGATCAATTATACTGTCCCAAATTTCAGATGATTAATTAAATGAAAATTGAAATATTTGCTAATATTATTTTCTATACTTACTGCCAGTGCTGTAACTAGGCAGGGGCAATAGAGGCACGTACCCAAGACCCAGATCGAAGTGGTGGCCCAGAAAGGAAAATATTGGCATAATTATATTTGAGTGAGGACCTTTTTTTTAGATTATCACTTGTGTTATATAGTGTTTAGGAGGGGCCAATTATAAAATCTTGCCCAGGGCCCGAAAAAAGCTAGTTACGGTAACCGTTTTTACTTTAACTATATATCAAATTGTCCGTATCAACAAAATAATACAAACGAAGAGATCCTTAATGAACAGCTTTTGATCATCTGACAAGACTGAACTTGATGTAAATACATTAAAAACAATATTATTACTATCAAGAAGATTGTGTAGATTTTTTATAAAATGCTTAGTAGAAAAGACTTAATGAAAAAATCCATCGTTCAGAAAAATATAAATGTTTTATACTTAGTTCAATTTAAAAAAAAAATAATGTTTTTGTTACTTATATAAATTATAATATAAATATAAATTATAATTATTTGTTTTAAAAAATGCTTATTTATGATACATAAATTGTATTTTTGCAATCATCATCATGATTTGCGCGACAGCCCGAGTTAAGCCAAGACCTCCATTTTCCAGGTTTCAAGACTATGTTTTCAATCTGTGTACATTCAGGAGAAATATGGTTGGTATTACGTCCATTTTTTAGCGTACACGAAAGGTATCTACAGTTTATAGCCGGTTGCGAACGGCTAAGCAGAACCTGTATTTTGTATAAATATTTTACACAAATTAATTGACATAAGCAGGAGTTGAACTCACTCCCGTGCGTTTGCTTAACGGACAAACAGCAGATACAAGTGGTTTAACGCTTGCAACCGCAGGCTTATAAAAAGTTATTAAAAAATCCTCTTTGTCTTCGATCTGCCTACTCAAACTTCAAAATGAGAAATATGGTCACCTTATTACTAAATGCGCAAAATGCCAGTTTAACACACGAAAGTACTAAAGGTATTTCGTGTACAAAGTTCATACATTTTTATTTTTTTCCTACAACTGAATTTATTATTAAAAACGTAAGAAAATTATTGTTTTCTACAACTTTAAAAAAATAAGGTTTGCAGAACGTCATTTTTCAAGGCGTTTGTTTTATTGCACGTTGTCATGGCAACGAACTATGACTACCAACATTTTACTAAAAAAGACGTACTTCTTACACGAAAATCACATCAAATAAATTATAAATTAATTCATTAAACTGAAAAATTGTTGTACAATAAATTTTGGCAACGTTAACCATTTAAAAATTTCGAGCAAAATTCAACTATGAAACAATATATCTATTAAACCGCTCGGTTCGAAATAAATTTTGAACATATATACACTTGTATACTTACCACTTGCCATTGTCATTGTCTGACCCTGAATTGTCAGAGGGGCATGTCTAACCCCACATATCTACAATCTATTAGCTAGGATGTGCAAAGCTATTTTATAACGCCCAGGTTCATGACGGAGTGGTACATTTGATAATAGTAACGACAAAGGACCGTTTACTTCAAATGTTTAAAAATGTACCTACAGTCAAAACAGTTCAAAATAAACGCTTAATAATTAAAATAATTTATTTATAACATAAATGTGTAATATATAATTATAAATAATGCTGAGGTTTTCATTCAATTGACTTGGGTGTGCGGAACAAACCTGGAACATATGGAGTATACGCCACTGGTAATCTTTCAGCTCGAGTCCAATAATAATCTCAAGAAGATATAAAACACCTCATATTTCAACGCTATGCTTTGCTTTGGTGTAACAGATGAATGTCTTTATTAGTAGCGTCTGTATGTTCAGGTAATTTGTTTGAGTTATGGACACAAAACAAAGGTAAAATATCTATTTTAATAAGAAGTAACTAATTTACTGTTTCGTAGGCGGACGACAAGACGCAGAATTATGCAACAACATGCAGTGAATAGCACAAAAACACGCATGAAGATAACATTGTTCGTCGACCCGAAGCTTTGATCATATCGAACCTGTTCCAAGAAGTTAGTCATTAAAGTAGCTAAAGGGCGTTATTTGCGTTATTATTTATACAGAAATGAATGGAATGATGACAGAAAGACATAAAGGCGAAGTGATATTACCAACACGAAGTAAAACCTGGTTTACATTAGGCTAGTAAACAGGATAGCTTCCAGATGTAGTATAGTGATGGCGAACCTTTTTCCCCAGACGGGTCAAAACTGAATTTGTAATTTTGAAGATTCCAATCGTGGATCAAATATATAAATCGTAAATAAAAATCTGTCGCTTTAAGGGGTAAATGTGTGCATGGAATCTCCTGCTACTCTCGTTTACTCTACCTAGCGGCCTTGTGTTTGACGAGAATAATACAGGTATATACGACAGTAATGCCGTCAAGTTGAATTTCATCTTGCTATTATTGTCATATTTTATACTACTCCCTACTTTGTTTCGTGAATGCGCTCTCTTAGACCCAACCTTAATTATCTTAGAATGTCTCTTTAGGATATTTAGAACTACAAAGATCTTCTTTTGTACAGGTCATTTGAAATCGTCATACAGGTCACTGTGTGATCCGCGGGTCGTTCGTTCATCATAACTGGTCTAAAAGCTGGCCCGTAAAAAAACTAGTAAATGATTACACACAACACGATACAATACTGTCCCGTCGACCCAACTATCCCAAAATCAGGCAGTAGGTGCATACACACAAAGTATCACTATCCTTATACGAATTAACCGAATTTCCAAAACCAAAATGGCGCAGACAGCAGACCCGCTTTCTTCGGCGCTTAGCCTAGTTTTTATCCTCCGATGTCGGGAAGTTGATTTTTCAACATTTTCTTTCTTCATAATATTGCACTAGGTTGCATTAGGGGATGAAGCGAAGATTTTTTACCTCAGGGGTACGGGACAACCCATTCAAAGATGGCTGACCATTTTTTTCGGATTTTCTCTACTGCAATGCGGTAGTTTTTGTATGTAGTAAGGTAGTTCAATTTTTCTGGTTGCGGTTACTATTTTCTCATGGTTAAAAATTTCTATCACTATAATAGTTATATTTATGTATAAAAGTAATAAAAACTATCCTTGCACGTAATCTTTATTGCCGTCAAAATAAGTACATATAAAAATAGTGACGCCTAGCGGAAATTTTGGAACTTAACGGAATAGGATTTTGTTGGATGTGGCTCATTTAATTGCATTGTTTGTATGTGTTAAAGTGAAGAAAACTTTAATAAAATGTCTTTAAAATCGCAACAGAAAATTAACTGCAATGTGAATTGTGTATCAAATGGCAAATGTCATCCAATCCTATTCCAATCGCCATTTTGTAAGCGACAAGAGCGCCTCTATAGGTAATGTCACTTCTCAATAGATAACCTTACATATTCCTATTAAAACTATGTACATTAAAATATTTTTACTATTAGTAACAAAATTTTGCGAACTATGACAATTTAAGTTTAATAGTTTTACTAGGAAAAAGGCAATTAAAAAACCTAGTACAATAATACTTGCACATAGGGGCGAATTTTGCAAGGGTAAAATAGACCTTTTTGCGTTTTTATTTATTGAAATAACTACAAAAACCTCTGCACCTGCTGTTTACATTGGTCAAGTGCACATGAGAGAACTCCGAACAATGAAAAATGTAGTGGTGGGAGAAGGCTAGTGAGATAGTGACTATCTTGTCTGCAAAACCACTATCTTATTCCAACTATTAGCGCGAGTACTAGCGCTAGTTCAATCTCGTTTACATTAGGATAGTAGCATCTTTGTCACTAGCAAGTTAGCTGCTAACTCGTTTACTAGCGTAATGTGAACCCGCCGTAAGTGTAGAAAGTATCGATGTAATGTTGGTCGAATGTCTAGCAGTGCGGGGAAGAGCTCGAGGCTGAGTGACCCTCATCATACATAAATACCACTGCTCCTAGTGATTTACGGTCCCAGATAGTAATAATTAACACCGCACTGGGCTAGATCAGTAGCCGGCAGGGTCGTTAGGTTGTCAACTACTGCCCGGTCCCTACCTCACCCCCGGCTCGGTAACGGGCATTCGTCCGGAAATTAACTGGCGCCAAACTCGCCTCACTAAGGTATATATACGCGAAGTGCGACGCAAAAACGACCAGTATTAAAGGCACGTGTTTAATCAACCGGGACAGATGAAGTTGAATATCTAATAAACATCTATTACCAGAAATATCTGAAAAGTACCCAACATGATGCATAGATGTCCATATTATATCTAAAATTATTACTCGCTTATATTAATACTGTCTTATGGTTGGTTTATATACGGAACAAGAATAAGGAATAGGAAATAAGAATAGTACACAAGAATAAAAAATATTAAACCGTTTATATAGGGCATAACATTTCGTCGCTGCGCCTGCCTATTTGCGTTGGCCTGTGTTTAACGTTTGTCACTTGACAGGTTTTTCAAACTTACAAGAAGAATAAATAAAAATAATAAAAACATTTTATTGTTGTTTACAACCCTCTGATCACAACTGAAAAACATCTGTTGAACAAACTTTATTACGGCAGACATTTTGATTGCTGTGCGCAGGCTTATCGTGTCTTATTCTTGAAATAAGAATAAAATGTTGAATGTTACCAACTATTCTTATGTTTAAGTTAAATTTCATTCCTACATAAACCGATATACGGCGCAGCCATGTTTTAACATCTTGTGTACTATTATTATTTCCTATTCCTTATTCTTGTTCCGTATATAAACCAAACATTAAGTGATTATAAAAATATATTTAAAAAATCAGCTGTGGCCACCACAGAACCGACCGCCATCACAATGCCTATTTACAGTCTGTCACATATATGTCATCACATTATAGTTGCTATCGTTACATATTATATGTGACGTTCAACAACTTGTCCTGATCCTAACATACCTATATATAAAAAATGTTTGAAAAGATTGTGGTTCAATTTAAAAGCTTTCTTAGATGGGAAGCCCGCGATTTAATTATTAGTCCTTTGACCAAGATGATACGAATGAATAAAAAAACAGCTGTGGCCACCACAAGACCGACCCCCATCATAAAGTACTTGTATAAAATACATTCTAGCAGCAGAGTAGAAATACAGAATAGAAATAAAAAATAACTTCGCCTAATATTTTCTAAAACAGATATTATTTATCATGACCACGGAAACGTTACATATAAGTATAAAAAAAATAGATACATAGAAAAAATTTCGAAAATTTTTACAACATTTTTTCGTTTTAGCAAAAAATCTCTCAAAAAAAAGTTGTTAGCTATTGCTTTTATAGCAACTTTTGTTAAATAAATTGTTTCGAAATATTTTTCTGTTCTGGTCAACTGATGTTTACCAAAAGTTGATCAATTCCTGCCATTGATGTCAAAAGCTTAAAAATGAAGTTTCATAAAAATGCTTTTAGCCGAATTTGCTCTGCACGTGTACACAGACGGACGGACAGACAGACAGAAAGACAGACAGACAGACCGACAGACATCATGCTAAAAATAATCAAAACGTTATGTAGAGACCTCAATTCGTGGAGATCCATCGAAATCTCGAAATGTCAAAATCGGTATGATCACAATACCTCCCTTATATATTTTGTATTCGGTAATGATTGACCACGAAGTTTGTAGTAGAAACTTGTGTAAATAAATTCATCTTATAGTTTACAAATGGATAAATTGAACATCATGTTCATAAAAATGGTTAAAAAAGGTCTAACGCCAAAGCAATTTTTAACTAGCTGTTAAACTTAGGTCCACAGCCATACACCAGAAAAAAAATCAGTCAAAACAGCTGAAACATTATTCACAACCAAAGAAAGTCATTTTGTCTATAGTAAAGATTATGGTTTCAATTTTTTGGAATGCAAAGGAGATATTGCTCACTGATTATCTCCCAAATAGCCGAACGATAAAGGGCGTGTACTGTGCTAAATTTTTGGTCCATCTAAAACCAAAACTTAAGTGAAAAACGTTAAGTTTATCAAAGAAAAAACATGTTCCCATACAAGTGTCATTTCAGTATCACAAATCTTCGAAGTGAAGCACGGTTTTCTGCCCCATCCGCCTTATTCAATTGATTAAGCTTTGTCTGACTTCCATCTACGTCAAAAATAAAAATTTCTTGGTCTTAAGTTGGTTTTCTTAAAAATAATGAGCTAGAAGCGCGGGTAAAGGGTTATTTTGAAGAAGCTTGATGAATCGCCCTTCAAGGATGAGATAATCAGATCAATTCTGTAAAAAATTACTGTGTAGTAACGTTACTACAAGATAAAATATTATAAAAAGTATAATGACTTTCATTCATGATAGTAACTGACTTTGCTCATAGTGACAAATTTAGTTCCTATGATCATAGTAACTGAGTTACAGAATTGGTCTGATTGGCACTAGAATATTGCTGGATAAGGTATGTTGAAATGCAGGAAAATTTTAAGAAGAAAAATACAGTTTCTCATCATTAGGTCGCGAAATATTCAAATGAAACCCGTAGATCTCGGTGATTGAGCTCACTTTGCCCTACTTTTATCTTGCACAGTGAAGGTAATGCATTTTCAATTTACTCTAAATCTGCAAAAAAGGACTGTTGATACAAAGGAACAAAAATGCTTTGAGTGCATGAAAAAAACTTTGCATTATTCCACTCGAAGTGACAAGTAAAATATCGAGAAGAATGAAAGAAGAAAAATAAATAAAACATATGACAAAATCAAACATTTCACCGAAAGTGGGAGCTTAACGTTTCTGTATGCCTCGATCACGGCTCCCCGAAGAGCTATCAATTGAGGAAACTCCTTCCAACGTCGTCACCTATATATTATTCAGCGGAGTTGAATTGAATATTATATTTGCATTTATAGGTCTGCGACGTTCCAAGCCCAATCGAACAGATTTTTATATTGAAATGATGAGGTGTACGGGAAAACGTACAACGTACAGCTGAGAGAGCCCGACGCTTCCGGTGAGGTGAACAATACGTGATCCAAGTGTGCAGGAGGGTCAACGTCATCTCGTTGCCGGCGTTCGGCGCTTATAATGAGACGTTACCGAATCAGTTAGAAGGACCGACATCATGCGCGACATCACGCCAATCATCCGCGGCAATGAGACTCTCGTTTAATAAGCTGGGCGCCTTCGTGACAGGAAGTTGGCCTAAGCACAAGTACCATTTAAATTAGCATTCGCAGAATGGATATAAATATATATCACTGTGGCAGTTATGAAAAATATCCCGTTGAATTATAAACCAAGATAGCAGGATGTAGCTGTACCGCACTTCGGTAATTATAAATCTATTTTTTAACCTTTATTGGACGAACGTGTAATATATTGCACGCTGTGTATATTCCTTGCCGGCCGAACGTGCAATATATTGCACGCTGCTTATGTTTACTTTATTTAGGTGCTGCAGGACGCTTGGTATCGAATTAAAATAAACAAACCATCCAAATAGAAACTAAACAAGCACATGTGCTTATTACATGTGCTTCATAGAAATGCAATAATAGTATATTCTGTAACAAGGTTGGAATGAGAAAATTCGATGCGAGTGGAACATTCCGAGCGCGAGCCGCAGGCGTGCGTGAGAAACCACGAGCAACGAATTTTCTCATTCCAACCTTGTTACAGAATATACTATCATTACGAAGGTGAGGACCTTTTTTTTGCTCATCACTTGGATTTTGGGAGGTGAGGAACTTTTTTTTTGGTCATCACTTGGATTTTGGGAAGTGAAGACCACTTTTTTTTGTCAAGGGGGCCAAAACACAGTTTTGCCCCTAGCGCAAATTTTTCTTACTGCGGTTCTGCATGCCGCTATCGGACATAAAATAAAAAACAACAGCTGACCAGTTTCCGAATAATTTATTCCTTCATCAGAGCTGCTGAGATATTAGTAGTAAATGATATAATGAAAACGAAGTTCTGAACTTCGTTTTACATTATTTATTTATTTATTTATAATTTTAACACAATGTTTTTATACCATGACCCGTTTTTATCAATCTGAGCTCTATCAGCTCTGATGAAGGAATAAATTATTCCGAAACTGGTCAGCTGTAGATAGTTGTTTTTTATTTTATGTCCGATACACGTACAACCTTTCCAAGTAAAGATTAAAGTGACTATGGATGCAATATCCGAAGTCAAATAAATTATTAAATCAATAAAAGATATTTTAATTTAATTTCCTCCCAGTCTTTTTTTCATTTACTATACTATGGCCGGGCCTTAATAATTTATTAATTCATAAAAATAATGCAGTTCATTCAAATAATGCAATACAAATTTTAGTAATCCATCTGTATTTTTTTAATTTCTTTTATTTTAAACTTTATCAACATAATATTTAACTATGTCGCATAACTTGGATGTTTCTTTTTCTGTAAAATTCTTACTTCCTATTTATTTATTTTTAAGTTTTATAATTCCAAGTATAGTTTCCCAAACTGTGCTCCGCGAGCGTCTACTAGTACTTAGCGATCTACTAATATTGCTATCTACTATATTGCTATATACTATATGCGATCTACTATATATGCGCGACGAATTCTTCTCGTAAAAAGTACTCCGGGGCTCAAAAAGTTTGGTAAACTCTGCTCTAAAGGATCCATAGATATTAGACCGGGAGCTCATGACAGTTTTTGGTCTCCGATTTCATACAGCATGCCTTTTGGAGGAGAAAATATTTACCCTGTGACAACAAAAAAGGGATGGTACTAAACCCCTGCGCGCTTTCCGGTCATAGGGAAAATTGCATTTCCACTTAAACACAAAATTTTTGTGCTTTTCTCTGATTTAATATTGCTTGCACTTTTGTCAAAAGAAAGTTATAACAAACTTAAAGTCTTTTAAATATATGCATGCGATTCGGAGGGTCCCAAAGGGCTCAAACGGTCATGTGATCTTGTAATAAAAAAATATGATTTTCCGCGTTTTCATACAGCATGCCTATAATTAAAAGACTTTAAATTTGTTATAACTTTCTTTTGACAAAAAGGCAAGCAATATTAAATCAGAGAAAAACACAAAAATTTTGTGCAAGTGGAAATGCAATTTTCCCTATGACCGGAAAGCGTGCAGGGGTTTAGTACCATCCCTTTTTTGATGTAACAGGGTAAATATTCTCTCCTCCAAAAGGCATGCTGTATGAAATCATCTATGTGTCTGATTAAAAAAACCATATTTTTTGATTTTCTTTTTGAGTTATTATTATTTCAAAACTATTTATTTAAAATAATAAGTGCGTCAAAGAGTAATGGTGTTGGTATGGGAACGGGTAAATTTCTGTCGTTGGTGTTGGTCGTAAACATCTCTCGTCCCGTCGTATAAGTTCAAGAGTTGACATTAAGATTAGCTGAACTTATTAGAAACTTGAGAAGAAAAGCAGACGAAGATTTTGGGTGAGTGTTTGATAATATGCAGCGCAGTGTTTGTTTACATAACTGCACTTAAAACTTGTTCCGTTCAACATTTCTGTTTGTAAACGTTTAGACTGACAGACAAAGAGGTGTTTTGTGTAGGTGACAGGCTTATTAGGGACTCGAAACGTCAGGAAGCGTCGACTACAGTCAATGCGACAAACATGCTTCTACAAATTATCCACACTACATATAACCTATTGTCACACTAAAACAATAAACAAGACAAAATATCACTACATTTGATAGTGTTTCTATATAACCGGATGGACCACAGCGTAGAGGCACTTAAGTATGTCGTTAAATGTGTAGATCAGTGGTTCTTAACCGGGGGCTCACAAAAAATTATAGTCTCCAGTTATAACTTGCTTGCTTAATCATTGAGCTCTTTTACCATCTCTGGTGTAGGGCTCTTTAGTTTTTAAATTTTTATATTTTAGACATTTTTTAAAACAAAACAATATTTGTAACCAAAATACTTGGTAATTTTTACTTTTGTTTTTATTATATGCAAGTTTTTAATCGTACTATCTTTATAAGTTTTTAACGTTGATATCTCCGTTATTAAAAAAATTTCATTACAAACATGTTTAGTTTTTTATAAAGACAAAAAGATCCATTTAAAAAAAGTTTATTTTCAAAATATCTGGTCAACGAAACATACAAAAATATTTTTGAGTCTGTCAATATTTTCTACAAAAAATACTCTAACTTTCTCCATTTAACCGAATCTGTCTATATTATTAAAAATCAGCTGTGGCCACCACAGGACCGACCGCCATCATAAATTACTGATATAAATTACATTCTAGCAGCAGAGTAGAAATAACTTCGCCTAATATTTTCTAACAGAGATATTATTTATCATGACCATGGAAACGTTACATATAAATATGAAAAAATCAGCTGTGGCCACCACAGGACCGACCGCCATCATAAAGTACTTCATAAAGTAATACATTCTAGCAGCAGAGTAGAAATAACTTGGCCTAATATTTTCTAACAGAGATATTATTTATCATGACCATGGAAACGTTACATATAAGTATGAAAAAATTGAGACTTGGAAAAAATTTCGAAAAATTTTACTGAAATTATTCGAAATTTTTCATTTTATCAAAAAACGTCTCAAATAAAAGTTATTAGTTATTGCTTTTATAGCAACTTTTGTTCAATAAATTTTTTCGAAATATTTTTGTGTTGTGAAATATTCCCAAAAATCTTAAAATCAACACGAGTAAACTCCCATTTTTAGTTAACTGATTTTTACCAAAAGTTGATCAACTCGTGCCATTGATGGCAGAAGCTTAAATATGAAGTTTCATAAAAATCCTTTCAGCCGAATTTGCTCTGCACGTGTACACAGACAGACAGACGGACGGACGGACAGACAGACAGACGGACGGACGGACAGACAGACAGACAGACCGACAGACAACATGGCAAAAATAGTCAAAACGTTATGTAGGGACCTTAATTCGTGGAGATTCATCGAAATCTCGAAATGTCAAAATCGGTATGATCACAATACCTCCCTTATATACGTTGGCGGTCGGTAAAAAAGAGAGCAATGGTGAGCCACTTGGCTGGGACACCCTGTATACTTCTTGTGGTTTCTCAATGATTCAACAAACAATTTAGTGTTCTGCATTTATAACAGTTTTCTCTCTTACGATAATATTGGAAAATAAATATTTCTAACGTATCAATGGAAATAGTCGAGATTACCTTACAATAAAAATTTACCAGACATATAGTAGTGAATAGGAATTGAAGAAAAATCATAAAAATGAGAAAGAACGTTACGACAATGGCAATAAGAAAAATATCTGAAATATCAGAAATCAAATGATCAATACGAATATACGGAAAAGATTCAATTGAAAGAACATATCTGAAATGGAAAAGCAATAGTATATAAGACGAAGCTAGAATTTAAAATAAGTAAAATGTATGGAAAGGAAAGTGGATAATTTTTTGTCAAAAACGACGAGGAAATATGGTTCAAACAGAAAAACAAATAAAAAAGCCGTTTCTCTTTCTTTCAGACATTTTCAATTGTACTGGATTTTGTTCACAGTCACATAGCTTCTCCATCTTAATCTGTTACTTTTCGAATATTTCCAGCTTTCTTTTATATCAATACAAGTAGTTTTATTGAAAATAAAAGTACCGATGATGCGATATGTCAATTCTCAAAATATGTCTCAAATAATTTGGATAAGTCTTCACCTTGTAGCGCAGTTTTTTTGGATTTGGCAAAGGCATTTGATACTGTCGACCACCAACTTTTACTATCTAAAATGGAACTCTATGGTATTCGCGGAATACCTTTACTGCTATTTAAAAATTATTTAGAAGGTCGAGAACAGCTAGTAAGAGTTGGTGGTGTCGATAGTGAGAAGGAATATTTAAATATTGGCGTACCACAAGGTACAGTGATGGGTCCCACATTATTTCTAATATATTTAAATGATATACTTAATTTGAAAAACATATCCGGCAAGATAATTGCCTTTGCTGATGATATGGTGCTCTTGAATGAGGCACAAACGGTGTTTAATTTAAAGGAATCAATAGAAAAAGATATATCAATAATGAAAAGTTGGCTGGATGCAAATCTCTTAACTTTAAATTATTCTAAAACTAATTACATATTATTTTCTTTATATAATAAAAATCAGATTTTATTCGATAAATTAACAATACATGAAAATTTTTGTGAGATGAATCCATGTCAATGTAAAACTACTATTGAAAGAACAGACAAAACCAAATACCTCGGAATTATTATTGATAAAAATCTTCGATGGGCTGACCAATTAAATAAATTAGTAAGTAATTTAAGGAAAACGTTTTACATTTTCAAGAAATTAAGAGACATCATGACGACAAAATTAATTTATAATTTCTATTACGCACTCGTACAATCTTTGCTATCTTACGGTATAATAGCATGGGTTAGGGCAGCCGATAAATATCTCAACAAAATTAAAACAACACAAAATACAATACTAAAAATAATCAGCAAAAAAATAGCTTATATCCTACGATCAAACTCTATCAAAACTCAAATGTAATGAATCAGCCGCAATTATATATTCTTTCAGTCTTAAAATTTATAAACAAAAACAAAACTGAAATATCTACGTTGACACACAATTATAACACTCGAAACAAAGATCTAGCTAAAAATATTAAAACAGTAAAAAAAATTGGACAGAAATGTTTTACATTTGCAGTACCAAAAATATACAATAGTTTTAATAATTTTCTGGAAATAAATTCATTAACAATTCGCAGAATTAACCAAACTAATTTTAAAAACTGGGCAAAAAAATACTGTTTCAGTTTGTCTCAGGTAGAAATAAAGGAATTGTTGTAAATTATAATTATACTTGTACATTGTAAATATTTTCTTCAGCCAGCAAAAACATTTAAATGTAATATATATGTAACTTGATACATTTATTTAACTGTATACATTTTTTTTTTTTCGATTAAATAGAACACCACGCATAGACTGGTTTTCACAGTCTTTAGTGGTTGTGAATGAATGTTCTTGAAACATTTATTCACACATCCTATTTATTTATTTTATGTATATATAAAAAAAAAATGTCTTGTATAATATTGTACAATTTAAATAAATAAATAATAATAATTAAAAAATACATAGTTAAAATCTCGTATACTACAAATTCTGCGTTTCCTCCATTAAAATTAAGTTGAAACCAAAGACAGTATTTTGTTTTCAAAAACGGTTTTGTCTCTCGTTGTGTCTTTGTTTAGGCGTTATAAATTATTACAGTATAGTAATAGAGATGTGCTAATAGCCCTAGATGTTGAAATATCCTACCTACATTTAGTTATAAGCTTCTCTAGATATGAGCTTTAACACATTTTTCTAAATATTTAATTTTAGTTAATTTGAGATTTTTAACTGACGAAAGCGAGAGATAAAATTAATTAGGTAAAAAAGTAAAACACATGGTAGATAACAGATAAGAAAAAGCCTCCCTGAAACTGTAATTAAGGATCTAAAAATATTGTTTAGTCAACTTCGTTCCCTTGTAAGAAAAAAACCTAATATTTAGCACACATGTGAAGTTTTAAATATATTTCAACCTGTAATCCGAGATCACACATATGTCACTTTGTGTCAAATCACCGTGAAAAAATACAAGAGCTACTTAAAAAGTCTCATTTGCAAATTGTTAGGGTGTATTTTCTAAGAAAGAAATGTGATTCTTTTTTTAATATGACATATTGTTAAAATTCTTTTGAAATAATTGGTTAAGATGAATGGCCGTGCCAAATTTGTGTGAAAAATTTATAATGGGCTATGCATTTTTTTCTCTCAATTAGTGCCTATTTGGTCCAAAGGTAACAAAGAGATTACTGATTTCATGTTACGGTACAGTAAGTTTACGGCAGCATGATTAAAAAACAAGATTTATTTTTCCTTTCTTATACGAGGTCTGTTTAAAAAGTATCGCGAATTTTGTGTTTTTTCAAAAATTATTTATTTATTCATGAATATCTATTTTGTGCCCTTCAAAGTAATCCCCACCAGATATTATACACTTGTGCCAACCCGGAAATTAAAAATTCGCGATACTTTTTGAACAGACCTCGTATACCCAGGGATGAGGAGTCGGCAGAAAAATAATCGAAACCCGACTCGGTATTCTTGAAAACCGACTCCGATTCCCGACTCTTTTCTCTCATAAATCGTAAAGTCTATTCCAAATGTTTAATCGGAACTAAAAGATTTTTTTTTTACAGTTGCCGTGGTTCCGTGGTAAGACGGTTGCATACGGAGCACAGGGACGCTGGTTCGATACCTCCCACCTCCTTCAGATTTTTATCTTCCGATATTGTGCAGACAGCTCTGGGATCGACTCAGCCTCAAGTATTAATACTTATAAATGAGTAACTGTTCATACAGGTATAATAGGACCGGTCGAAACGTCACACTAACCACTTGGCTTTCATATCCAATACCGGCGGTCTAGAAACGGAGAACTTACCTTCTCTGCCCCTTATACGCCTATCTAGACGTTGGGGACCTATTATTTATTTATTATTTATAAATGGAATTTTGATTATCTTAAATTATCACGAGCTCACTTTTTAACGATCGAAGTGGACTGAAATATATTATAAAAAGCTTCAGTCAATCGTTAAAAGTTTTTCAATACCTAGTTCCGCCTCAATCAAAGAAACAGGTTATACTTACAATAAAAATTTTAGGTTGAGGTACGCTCTCAAGAAGTAATTTTCATTACATCTTGACTTTTTGTGTAATTTTTAACAGAAATTTTCGAATAAATTAGTTTAAAAAAATTTTCAATTTACTTTATATACTTTATTTTTCATATGTCACTATTTCCTTTTGACATTTAGATTTTGGCTGCAATACACATGAAATAATTACAGAGCTTTGAGAAAACAAATATTCAGTTTAGTTCCGCTTAAACATAATAAACAGAGTATATAGAAAAAGATAAAATGGATATGAGTAAAAACAAAAATCTTTACTGCCTCATCTTATTAATCTGTTAATACGGGAAGTATTAATCCAATTTTAAACTGGAAAACATGAAGTATAAGCAGTTAAAACCGGTATTGAATATTTTAAATTTTCTTTTCGTTCATAAACAAAAAACAACATGTTGCCTTTTCCGCTTTAAAAAATTCTGGTAATGTCGTTATTTTATTTTTGATTTGTTTGTTCTCATCTTTGATAAAAATTGAATCAAAGAATCAGGAGTCGATAGATTTTCCGACTTTTGACTTCGATTCCCGAGTCCGACTCCACATCTCTGGTTATAGCGTTTATTTCTATTATATAGTTCTGTTATATTCTAAAAAACCAATAGATGCACATATTTTCCTGGTTATAATTATGTTTATTTATGTGTTTATTTATTTTGAGATTTTCCGATTTTTTTTATTTTTTATTCTTGTCGTTACTGGTATACAAATAAAACTTTTTTCATTAGGAATAAACGTCCAAGGACACGATGAAATCTTCTTGTGAGCAGGATGCAGCTCGTGGGTCCTAGGACTCCTCTTTTAACAAAACAGCTCTTTCATCCTTAATTCACTTATTTTAATTTATAAATAAAAACATTTTAACTAAATACAATAACTTAGTTATATAACTTTTTATTTCTTCCAGAAACTGCCAACTTTAGGTCTGAATTAGTCCATTGAGTCAGTGGTTTCATACATGCAAGTGTTGATGAAATAACCTAACCTAGTTAGGTAAAGTTAAACTTCGTTAGCAGTATATATGGGGAAGTGATTGCATTGAATCAGTTGTGACAATTTTGAAATGAACTGAATAAGGAAACATAGCTATTATTCAACCTAATGTCAACAACTATAATTACACTAAGGTAAATTTTAATTGTTATTCCAATTACACTAATTTATCATTTAAATAATTAGCTCTAAAAATGTTAGTGACGTGAACATGACGTATGACATGAAAGATCATTAATTAGATTTTGGAGAGGATGTTAGCTTGAGTTGCTTTGCAAAAAATATATATTAGAATGAGATAAATGAAACCCATGTACAATCCTAAATCTTGCACTGATGTAAACTGGGCATGAAACCGACACAGTAGTGCTATTCAAATCGCAGTAAAAAATTAGTAGTGAGGTCTTCAAGGATGAAATTTGTAGAAAAAAAGGCAAAATTGGTTGATAACTTACAAATATAAAGAATTATTTTATTCATCAAAGTATGCACCCATATTGTCTATACACTGTTGCCATTTAAGCGGCAGGTTTTTCAGGCCGGTGGTATAAAACCCGAGCGAACGAGGGTCAATGAATTCCTGGAAGGCCAGTTTTACAATATTGTCGGAATTAAACTGTTTTCCTATTAAAAAGTTGTCCAAATTGCGGAAGAAGTAGTAGTCAGTGAGGGCTAGGTCTAGTGACTATGGAGTATGATGCAGAAGTTCCAACTCCAATACCTGTAGTTTTGCCACAGTCATTTGTGCAATGTAGGTCTGTGCAATGTGGTCTAGCGTTATCATGGAATAAGATAGGAGTCGATCTGTTCACCAATCTAGGCTGTTTTTCTTTAAGTTTTTGCATCATTTCGTCCAGTTGGTTGCAGTATATTTCTGCTGTGATCGAAGAGCCAGTTTTTTTTTTTTTTCATGTTACCTGTACGAAATTTGGCGAACCAATTTGATAATCAGACCAATTCTGTAACTCTGTTACTATGATAATTGTAACTATGGTAAATTCGTCACTATGAGCAAGATCAGTTACTATCATGAATGAAAGTCATTATACTTTTTATAATATTTTATCTTCTAGTAACGTTACTACACCGTAACTTTTTACAGAATTGATCTGATTGTCTGCTGCGTAGTAACACTAGAGCCAAATACTCTATTAATGTTTCGCGCGGTCAGCGAAGCCGTAGTTCCACGTAAGAACTCATACTTCATAATAGAGCGAATTTCCGACCATTCCATTGTCAACAAAATTAATTTTTAAAAAAAGTTTTTGATATTTTTTAGAGCATACAATGATTTTTTTAAACAGATCTCGCCTGTTGTAACTTTCTAACAAAAAAAAAAAACAAAACGGTAAAATATTAAGCCAAAGTCAAATAATAAGCTGTACACAAATTTCATCCTTGACGACCTGATAAATTAATAAAAAATAAGTCGTTTGAGTTTGAGATTTTAAAGTATTGGATCTTGGCTTTTTCAATTCTATACAATCCTTACAACATACAGCTTCACCGAATACAGACGATGAACTGATTGAATGCGTACTAAATGCATTTAATGAATTAAACATTCAAACCATTGATAACGTTTTTCTAACATTGCAAACTCTTCTAGCAGCAACCATGTTAGTAAAAGGAGGGAATTCCTATAAGATTTCGCAAATTAATAAGGCAAAACTTCATCGCAAGGGACGGTTACAAATAACATTATTATATTCCATACGAGTTGTGGAGACAGCCACGTCCTTAAATTAAAACTTTTTGTATTATTCATTGTTTTACTAGATATTTATAACTATTTCATAAATCAAATCATTCTAATTAGTTAAAATTGTAAATGTTTATCATATTTTCGGACAAGAAAAAAAAATTAAAATGTATACCATATTTTCGGACGGAGGGAGTATTTTTTATTGCCAAGTACTCAAAGCCGAGGTGCAGGGCCGTCTTAAGAAATTCAGCGCCCGTGGGCTACTAAAGATAATGCGCCCCTCTTCGTAAGAAATTTCACAGAATAGCAAACGGGGAAATAAAAATTTCCGCCTCAAAAGGCTTGCGCCCTGGGGCTATAGCCCATTTAGCCCTGTGGTTAGGGCGGCCCTGCCGAGGTGGCCATCACCGACTTGACCATCACCAACTTGACCATCACCAACTTGACCATCACCAAGTTGACTATCGCCGACTTGACCATAGCAGACTTGCCTATCGCTAGGTTGGCCAGTTCCGTATCCATATGCTTCTAGGTTAGGCTAGCAATGAATAAATGCATACGCATTTTCTTTCTCTTTATAACGACGATTAGTCTAATTCTCTGTGCACAGACTGTTTTGTTGTACTTGTGTGACCAGAATGAAATTACAGTATTTAGCACTGACATGGTTATTTAACAACTAACCAACTAAGTTAACACAGGTGTCTTTAGTATTTCATTTAGCAGTTACAACTGCAATCATTACCTTTGTTTAACTGTCTAACAATTTCAATAACAATTTACGATCTATGCATATTTAGAATATAATTTAGCGTATATCAGTCGTGTTAGATCTATAAGTGTGCTAATAAGGAGTGGTGTAACTTAAATAATCTTATATGAGTAACTAACAATAAAAGTCTGATACTATACGCCTACTTCTTCCTGTCAATTACATACGGGATAGGTTTGTATTTTCAAAATCAGTAGGTGTTACATGGAGATGAATAGAAAAATATAAGTTACTCATATGAAATCCATTCAAGTGCAATGGAGTTATTCAGATATTTATTTTTATTTTTAAATTAAAAGTAGGAAGATTCTTTTGTGGAAGGAACGTGTCGGAAGCTCATGAAATTCCTACTATTGTATTCTCTCTTATGTACATCTCATATGAGTTCAGTGGCGTAGGGAATGTACACAATATGCCCCACTTCAAAACACAATGTAACATTGATTTCTATAGACTCGAAAGGAATTTGTTTACCAGCAGGTTTGTATTATTTTCAACACTACAAATTATTTATATATATTTAAACCCCGTTTTATTAAACCCGGGGTATAAAAAAATATTTTTATACCCCGTTTTACTGTATCTGTGAATGCAATATTTTAAAAAATGTTACTACCTTTTTTAATATTTTGGCGCAAGTAGTGTCGCAATTGAGTAGCCCATTTGCAAAACTCGCTAAAAGCATTTTAACAAATTTGCGGAACTTGACCAAAAATTTCTAAAAAAAGGCCTTGGATTAGATAGAAAGCTAATTTTTGTTTCATTAAATCAAGAAAAAAACATAAAAAATTGCTTGTTTGAATTACATGATCCTAAAATCGCTACGAATAAGTTATTTAAATAATAATGTCTCACGTAACGGGTTTTGTGTAATCATGAAGAAGCGAGTTTTGCAACTCAGTAGTCGGTCATTTAAATGATGATTAACGTTATAAAAGTAGAAGATAGTCATTTAATTCAAAAACTGATTAACAATAACCATAACACGTTGATACCAACACAGACAATCGAAACAGTTTTTATAGGTGGAAAAAGTAACTTTAAATCCCATGGAAAATAGAAATATATGTGAAAAATAGAGGGTTTTGGGTTTGTATTATTTTGTACTCAATGCTGACCATGTTGTTCACAATTAATATAACGGCTCTTGTAGGTAATCAAAAGATAATCAAACGTCTAGCGGAAATGTTGTAAAAAAAATAACAGGTTTTGCAAAAGTATATAATTTCCATTCATTATTTTAAGGGATTTATAGCGATTTTTCAGCCCAATCTATAACGAAATAGATAGCTCTTTAAATAACGAATCCAACGATACCAATATCTCCAAACTGAGTTTTTGGTTTTGCTGGTTAGCTGGTTTTGAAAATGGGCTAATCAATTAATTGAAGCAAAAATATCTTCTCTAATAGGACTATTCTAGACAAGATACGTTCAATTTTACGACAGTGTTATTCCTGTATTCTTACGTCGGTGTAAGAATGCTCAAATGGAACGTATGTCCATCTGTGTATCTGTATTTTTGTATTATAGTTATTTTTACCAGAAAAAATCATTTTGATAGACATTTTCAGTTTTTTTTTTTTTTTTATTTATTTTTATCTTTATGCCTTTGCTACTTCGGCAGCAGCCAGGACAATTTTTATTTTTGAGAAAATTCCATGCCTGAAAGGGATTTGAACCCGAGAACAACGCAGAGCACAAGTATTACCACTACGCTACGCCATTTCGAGTTTTATTCTTGAGCCTTTATTATTATTATTATTATTATTAGCCTTTAAATTAAACTGTTTTCTATTTTTACGAACCTTTTTCAGATCTATACTATATTTTTTCCAAAAAAATATCACCGTATGCATAGTTTATCATATTTACAAAAATAATTCATGACAAGAATTTACTTGCAAGTGATTTGTTTTTTCTCGTGACCCCCGCACCCCAACAAATATTATTTTAGTCCTTTGGGGGTCTCTATCCACAATTTACATAACACTGGTCTATATAGTTCGGAAATAAACATGTAAACAAAAATATCGCGTGCATTTTACAATTAAACATTCTTACATGCAAAATATACACGCACATGTTACATTTGTTAAAAAGTCTCACTCCTTAATTCTAATATCACATTGTAAAAATTTTCTAATTACTCTTAATTGTGAGATTTTTTTAAAAAATGCAATTGTATTATATTTCTTATAATTACAACAAATTATTTCCGGAGATTATTGTATTTTACAAAACAATTCCGTTTTATATGACAATTGAAATTTTTTAAAGAACTATCTGCTAGGGCCCTCTTAAGATATTTTAGCACTCTGGGATACCAACTCAACGTCCTTGTGAGAAATGAATTAGATCATTCAGTTCTTAAACAGGGTCTTTAATGTACTTATTTGTAGAACGTAAAAATTGTTTTAATATTTTTCTTCTACCTTCTTCCTCCATTGAATTACATTTAGAAGGCGCCAAAATATGTGGTGCCTATGGGTGTCAAATTGCCTTACCTAGAGGCACTGAAATATGTCTTACTTAAGGGCGCCAAATTATCTCTAGCACCAGCTCTGTTCTTAAATGTCGATATTTCTATTATTTAGTCAAATGTGTTTCTACATATATTTCTGTAATTTTTCTAAATAGGGGATAGGCATGATTTTTTTTTATTTTTTATTATATTCCTCTTGTTGCATATAAACATAAAAACAGTTTTTTTTTTTTTGTAATTTGAAGACTTAAAAAAATCATAAATGTATGTAGCGCGCGAAAACGACGTGTGACGTCATACCCCTTCTAACTGACGTATGACACTACTAGCTTACCGGCGTACATAGTCTGTTGTGAACTTATTTGTTTGTATAACTTTCATAGGTTATGTAAAGTTAGAGTGATTTTAGTTAAAATAAAGTTTAATTCTATAAAAACAATTTATACATGTTTACCGAATTAAATTTTATATTAAAATAGATAACTTATATTGCAGTATTTCAATTATGCCTCTAACGTTTTGTAACTTCATGTAAACAATGTAGTAAAATTCTGACATCTAAATTACATAAATATTTACATTTTACAGAGTTGCAGCGTTTGTTTACATAAAGTTATAGAATATAAAATAAAAATTACTTTGACACCACGTATTTCCTCAGCACTGTAGCATTCATTATTTTTCATATATTCCATGAGCATAAATGCATCAATGTTGGGTAAATTATCACTCTGAGCCCTAACAAAATCTTTATCTGCCATTTTAATAATAAATGCGTGTAAAATTGCTTAAAAACAAATACAAAACTCTCGAACAATACAATACACACACGTGTAAAGATTATGTTGTAGCTGTATCTGTGATGTGAAACCCCTATCGTTTGACGTCATACTCAGTCGTTTTACTCGGCAACCTTCGCTCCGTGGTCGGCTTATTTCAAATTTACAATATTTTAATTCAAAAATTTGGCTATAATATTAATTAAAATGTAATTTTTGTTTTGTTAGGTGACATAACTAACATTAACATATCAAAATAATGTAGTTTTAAGGAAATACAAATTTTATGCGTATCCCCTATTACGAGGGTTGTTGTCGTAAAATAAGGCCTCCAATTTTGTTTCACAAAAAAAAAAAAAAAAACGTTTATTTGCAATGAGTTATAAATTGTTGGAAAGCCTGGACTTTCTACCATTTTTCTACATAATCCCCGTTGCAATCAATGCATTTTTGCATGCGGTGTAGCATTTTTCGTATACCCATATCGTAGAACTCTCCCGCCGCGGCGCCCAAGTAGTGTACGACCTCTTCTTTCAACTCCTTGTTGGTCCTGAAATTCGTCCCACCCAGGTGTGACTTCAACACAGGAAAGAGATGATAATCTTAGTGCTAGGTCCGGGCTGTAGGGGGGGGGGGTACGAATCACAGAACGTAACTCACAACTGGCGGTAGCGGCGAGTGGAAGTACCATCGCGGCCGGCTACCAAACCAAGATTAAGTCGCAGACAGCTCGGAGTGGTGGGGATTTGTAGGCGGGGAATCAAGCTACATACCAGTGTTGCCAGATCTTGCGTTAAAGCGTTCCTCGCGACTCCAGCGCCTTGGAGACCTTAGTTTACGGACAACCCTCGTATTATATACATATATATGATATATATCTACATCCAAAAATTCCGATTACGTTGAAAAAATGTTTGATTGACATGGATAAATCATTCAATTTAGACTGCCCTAATGATGGCCGAAGATATTTTTGTATCTTCTTCAAAACAGAAAATGATTACTCTCGGAATAATTAGTACAAACAATAATTAAAAATATTCTGAAAGATGATAGTCAATTAACCTAGAGTCAAATTTGTACAAAACATTTTGCTACAGTTGCTAGTAAATGAGTTAATGTTTTAACTCTAATCAGCACAATATACAAAAACATATTATTTTAACTTGAGTTAAAGATAACTCAACATTAACTCGTTCTTTAACAACCGGCTATTAATGGTATGAATAAAAGTATAAAAAGCTTCCTTTCTATCAGAGAGCACGATGGCTGCCCTTTGAATTTCGCCGTCGTGACAGCGCCCTCGATCTGCAGCCCTATTAATCCCTATAGTTAAGAGAGGAAAGTGCAGGACCTGTAACTATAGAACGCCTTGGGCCCCACGAAGTATAAGTACGACCTGATCAGGCCCCTGCCAGATGGAACATGTGACATGGCAAAAAGCTGTAGCTTTTTGCCATAATACAGAATGATTGATAATTTCTGGAAAAGCCATACTCCACGTTTGTCCGGCGAAATCAATCTGCAAGGCCCTGTTTGTGACCATATTTTTTTATGTGTAGACTTTTCATTTAAAACGAAAAAGCCATCTGTGTATTCTTGCTAAAGTAAAGAGATATTTCAATATTTGATTTCAATATACGATACTGTTTGTACTCGTCGATGTATGTATGTGAAACATATATATATCTGTAGCAAACACTTTCAATATAAAATATTTCAGATATAGTTCAATGGGAAGAGCAAATATTAATTTTAAAGGAGTGCCTAAATGTGAAAGGTATTAAAACGAAATGTTTCTGCACCAATATATCATATAATTCATATAACATATTTAGTTATTAGTATGCAAATTTTTGTAATTTAACTTTGAAATATGCATGTGTAACAAGATAGCTGCTCATATGTCATATTTTTCTAATTGGCAGATGTGATTTCAACTGAAAGAATTCAATAAGTTATCCAGCTTGTCATTTTGTTAATAAGCTTTAATATTTTTCTTGTTATAACACGTTTAGATACATTAAACACCTATGAACAATGATTTATTGAAATGCTGTTTACATATTTCAATAAACGAAAAAATAAAGAGAAAGTTGCATTAACAACTAACTTTTTGTTATTTTTATGGTCTTGACTACCATGACTTCAGCAAAATTATCCAGTAAATGCTTCGCGCAATAGCATCCTAACAAAGATTTCAATAATGGTTGCAAGCTTTCATTCAAGAGAATGCAACGCGAAAGAGAGAAAAAAACTAGGGTGGCCCTTATAGTAGATTGTTATTTAATCTAATCTCAAAATTTGGGTTTTCTAGACTTAAATACTTAAAGAAAACATATTCATTGAAATTTAATTCCCGACCCATCACAATATTTTCTTTATTCAAAAGCCAAAGGTAATGAAAACTTGTGCGATTGTCTTATAATTCAACGTATTTCTTGTTCTCTTATTCCATCGTATTTCATTCTTGCCTATGTTTTATTTAACTCTTTCGTTTTAATTAAATTTGTCCTGGTAAATGGGATTTCAAGATACAACTAAATTAATAATTTCAAATATACACAGCGTTAAGAGACAATACTGTTAATTTCCAAATATACAGACGTTGTTTTATAAACATTTTAATAGCGAATTATAATTAAAAGAGACGAGGGAAGAACCAGTTGTACAACATAAGAATTGGATTATTGAAGGGCTAAATGAATGATTACAATTAATTAATGAAGAACTGCAACAGATGGCACAGAAGGGGTTGAGAATAGTGTTGTCAAACAACTGGAATCAACAAGAAACATACGTGCAATTATTGCTTTAAATCTTACAAAAAACAGCAATTAAATAGTTAAATTTCTCATTATCAGCAGGACCGTACTTATTTAAGGCACTTGAGGCGTTACCTAGGGTTCCGCAATTTATTAATAGCGGCCCCACCTCGATCCAGCGCCTTGGGCTGTGATAAGAGTAAATACGATCCAGATTATCAGTCACATAGTATCGCAAAGCGAGCATTGGATTGAAATATACAGGACAAAGAAGAATTTTAAGCCAACATACAACAGATATTGCAAAATTATTAGCCATATCGTCCATTTTGACGACTAATCGGTATCATTTTTTTAGTCGATTATTCGGTTTGGATTAGCGGGGTATTATTAGACACGTATGCTGGAGCGAGAAAACCATGACAGAGAAACTTGATAAATATTGGTTTCAGTATGTAATAAATCTATTAAAAAAGCTTTTTAAATTACTCAGTTTTCATTTAGAAATGCTCTAAAAAGCCATTACTTTTTTTCATTCATACGATCTTGGTCAAATCACGAATAATTAAATCGTGGGCCTCCCATCTAAGAAAGCCTTTAAATTGAACCACAATCTTTTAAAACATTTTTTATATGTATATTACGATCAGGACAAGTTGTTGGACGTCACTTATAATATGTAACGATAGCAACTATAATGTCATGACATATATGTAATTGTAAATATACGTTGTAATAAAAGCTCGTTTGTGCCTGGATATGTGTGTTTTAATTGATATTATTACAAACGCTAAGAAGCGTTTACATGTATTTACATCTAATCAAGTATCTGACACGATGGAAAAAATTCATTCTATTATTAAAAAATTTCAGTTTACTTTTTAGTTTTGTTTAAATTTATTGAAATTTATACACCTTTGTACTATTTTTGTTAATAAAATCACGAAAGTTGTAAGTATGGGCCGCATGAGGGCTGCGGACCGTTGTTTGGCAACCCTTTGTATATTTAAAAAATAATTGGCTTGCCGTGCAAAGCAAGGTCGAAGCGCTGACGATAATTCCAATTTCACTGTCAGACTCCATTTTACAAATTTTGGTCCATGTTCGCTATTTTTGCACTTGCTACGCATATACAAATGATCGCCTATGCTAAATGTTACATCCCACGTTGTTCAGCGTTGGACAACGTTGGACACATCTCTGAAGGCATTTAGTTTCACAAAAAAATTAATTATACCTTTTTTGTAGAGAATTTAATGCTCTTTAATTTTTGTAAACGATTTTGAAATTTAGAGATTTCGATGGATCTCCACGAATTGAGGTCCCTACATAACGTTTTGACTATTTTTAGCATGAGGTCTGTCGGTCTGTCTGTCCGTCCGTCCGTCTGTCTGTCTGTCTGTCTGTCTGTCTGTGTACACGTGCAGAGCAAATTCGGCTAAAAGGATTTTTATGAAACTTCATATTTAAGCTTCTGCCATCAATGGAACGAGTTGATCAACTTTTGGTAAAAATCGGTTGACTAGAAATGGGAGTTTACTCGTGTCGATTTTAAGATTTTCCGAATATTTAGCAACAGAAAAATATTTCAAAAAAATTTATTTAACAAAAGTTGTTATAAATGCAATAACTAATAACTTTTATTTGAGACGTTTTTTGATAAAACGAAAAATTTCGAAAAATTCGAAAACAAAGTCTCAATTTTTTCATACTTATATGTAACGTTTCCATGGTCATGATAAATAATATCTCTGTTAGAAAATATTAGGCCAAGTTATTTCTCTCAAGTTACTCTGCTGCTAGAATGTATTTTATACAAGTACTTTATGATGGCGGTCGGTCCTGTGGTAGCCACAGTTGATTTTTTTTTGTTATATTGAAAAAACCTGACGTTTAAAAGAGCAAGGTAGAGAACTAATGTGCATGAGTAGAAAAGCCTAACTAACAGTGTAGAAGAAGTGGGAGAAATATATTGTATATGCCACTAAAATTGCCTTAAACGAGTTTATAAGGTTTTAATTTAAGGTTACAAATAATAGGTAAATACATAAAACTTTATAGTATTATAAAATGAGAATATGTTCATCTTAAACACTATTCTAAGAATCTTATTTGTGCACATAAATTCAAAAAGTCATTTCAATTACTTATCGGTCATGAAATAACTTATGGGATCTTAAGCGAGAACTTAATAGTTTTACCATTAATCCTACAAATTCCCTATCTTTGTACATAAATTCTTTACTTTCACTATCCTAAAGTCTATATACTTTTCTACAATTATCTCTTTTGTAGACGAATGGACCCTAAAATTTATACCTTTTTTCCATTCAACTAAAAGGATCAAATGACTATCCCATCAACCGTATACTTCATTTTGATGTCTTCGATTAATAGAAAATTCAGAATTAAAATGCAAAATAGCACGCGTCCAACATAATGTACAACTTGGATACAATAGTTGTTTGTCCGCCAAAGTCATTGTGATTACGGTATCCCCCTCGTGGTTCGATAGAAGCGGACTAAAGTAACGAATGCAGGACACACAATTATATAAAGACGGACGTACGTCAGTTGTAACAATGGTCCACGTGTATTCATCATTTAACAAGCAACCCAACAAAAAGAGCTTTTAAAATATTAAGAACCGCCCTTAGAGTAAACCCGAAAAGGGGGGAAGGTAATTAGGAAGAATGTATAAAATGTATATACATGATGAAAACTGCCGGACAAAGAACCTTCCCACTCGCTTACGGTTGGAATGGGAACGGATTTTCTAAATGGTATGTGTTATTAGAGGTTTTGTCGTTAAACGGGAGAACAAAAGCGATGATAATGGATTAAATCAAACTGTTAAGCTTTGTTTCGGGAGTCAAGTACGCCGCTGCTGTGCTCTAGTTTAATGTAATAGCATTTAAGCTGCATGCTCTACTGTAGATCATGATGCTCTTGCTACCATCATGAACGTTCTACACTAGGTATTATATTATATGACACATGCACGCTTCTCTCCACAAAGTATTATGATGACAAAAAGAAAATGAAATGACACTTCACTATATATAAATGATAAATGGAGTATAAATCTTAATTTTCTCTAAGCTATATGTAACAATAATACCATAAACACTCAAAAGTAATAAAAATAAAATTTATGTGAAGTGTGACTTCACATATTTGAGGGTTTTGTAGGTATCTAGTAAGTGGGCCCACATATGTTCTAAAGCTTTAACATCTAGGACGATTTGGCGCGATTACGGCAAAAATTATTAATGTAATTCGCCCAAGTGAACAATTTTGACAATCATTTATATCACAAACGACCAGACAATCTCCAGCCGTCATGTTCCTACTGCCCTGTCGACTCTGTATGTGTTTGGAATGGATTTTCATTTCCTAATACAATAGAACCTCGATTATCCGAATTTTCGATCATTCGGATTCTTTTAAACGAGAAAATTATTTTACGAATTCGCTGTGTTACCCCGCTGTGTACCGATTTTCACGTCATGAGGTGTCTGGACGTGCGATTTAAATATTTTCTTTTAATATTACCGATATGTCCTCGAAAAGAAATCGTGTTGTACTATCTTTAAAAGACAAATTAGATATTATCAGTGCTTTGAAATGCCAGGACATTATTGGTCTGATATATATGGCGTCGGCACTTCCACAATATCGGATATAAAAAAACAAAGTGAAAAAATTACACAGTTTACTGAACGTATATATACATTTCAATAAAAAAGGATTCATGCGTAATGTACGTAATTTTTCTTTCCTATTTCTCCTCACTTTTTTTTCGATTATCCGGATTTTTCGTTATCCGGACTACCTTCATCCCCGACCTAGTCCGGATAATCGAAGTTCTGATTATCTGTATTGACTACGTATTCTAGAGTGAGGATGACTGGACTTACCAGTCGAATCGTCTCTTGATATGTAATAATAAATGTTTTGACCAGTTTGCAAGAACTTTTATTTTCTCCTTATATAGTTATATACATATACACATATTTTTACCGACCACCAACATATATTAGGGAGGTATTGTGATATTACCGAGTCGGTCCGTGTACACGTACAGAGCAATTTCGGCTAAAAGGATTTTTATGAAACTTAATATTTTGACATCAATGTGCCATTGATGTCATTGAGTTAATTTACTTTAGGTAAAAATCGGTTAACTAAAAATGAGAGTTTACTCGTGTCGGTTTTAAGATTTTTGCAATTATTTCACAACAGAGTTTCGAAAAAATTTATTTAACAAAAGTTTCTATAAAAGCAATATCTAACAACTTTTACTTGATTTTTTTTTTTGATAAATCAGCATAATTTAAACAAGTACTTTGTGAAGGCGGTCGGTCCTGTGGTGGCCACAGCCGATTTTTTTCAATGAACCAATTTATCATTTATAGGGTTTTGTAGGTAGAACCAAAAAGCCCTTAAAATTTCATTAATGTGCCCGTCAGTCCGGTAGAAATTGTGGCCAAACTGCTAAACCTAGAAAGTTGAAATTTGGCATGGCTGTACAACTTTTTGCCCCACTTATCGGAAATCTATTTGGAAATCTATTGAGAGTTAAAAACACCTCGGGAAAAATATAAACAAATTTTAAATTTTGGAGTATCAAATGAAACCTCTTAATGCGTGGACAAACCATGAATTTTTCTAAAATCATTTCTTTTTGGTATTTTCGTCAAAAATGTGTCAAAAACTTTTGTCTCCCCACCTATATTCCAGAGGGGTTGATCAAAAAATCTCAAAAAAGTCTCAAAAAAATCTCAATAATATACATTGATGGGAACCGGAACAATTCGACAAGAATTTTTAATCAGATTAGTTTTTCAAAAATGTCGATTTCTTTTATCGTTGAAATATTTTTTTTTTTTTACTTTATTGTGTGGCATCAAAACAAAGCTCTTGGTAGAAAGCTCTGACGTAGATTAAGGAACGAAAAATAGTTTCTAAATTTCTTTCTTTTAATACGATGTTTGCCAAAAATGTATTAAATAAAATGGGCTTGTTCCATGCCCTATAACCCAGGGGGGTTAATCTAAAAAAATTCTGAGTGATGCACATTAATTTTCACGAGGTAACAATTTGGTCCTACATTTTGTGCTGCTGTTTTCAAATTGCTGTCAGTTGCCGAACCGGCAATGGCACTTGAAAAAGAAGGATGAATGACTTATTCGTTGAAGTTGAATTTTAACTCATTTGTGTTTGATCGGATGAATTTCAGAGATTTTTTAAAAAGCGCTCTAGAAAGGAATGTTTAATAATGTGACCAGAGTTATGTCGTTCTGTACCGTGTGCTCAGGTACGACGAAGTTTCGCTCGGGCTTTTGCTTGCATTTATTAATTAACATTCCATAAATGCTCCCGTTGTTTCGGTACTACATTGTTCTTCGTCTCTTCTCTTTGTACCAACATAAAATTTTCGTAAACATAAAAACTTTTAAACATGAATATGCATTGTGAAATGGGCCGTGACACAAACCATTCTGTTGTATTAAAGTTTTGTGTAAATAGACAAAGAATCTGTTTTAAGTTTTATGAAATGGAGGACCATAAATGATCAACTTTATGCATAATGGGGCTGTGGTATTCAAACTTTTAGGGTTTGAAAATTTATTGGAAGATGGTGAATGCACATTCTTCGAGGATTACAGCTAATAATTCAGGGTGTTTACCTCTCCTGTTATTGAAATAGAGGTTTAATAACTTTTGGGTTTTGAATGTGTATCCTCCATTACTATGCGATGCTGCGTGCCCCTATATTTTAATATGACAATTCTCAATGCGGTCTCAAACTGTGTATAATTTAGTGTTCTATACTTTAAGATATATGGTCACGAAAGTCTTCGGACACCCCCATAATTGGTCATTACTGAAAAGAGAAAAAGCTGCAAGCAACTCGTAAACTCATATGTGAAAATATAGTAGGCGCTTAATTAGGTGAAGGTTCCACGACAATTCGTCTACAGACTTGACCATTGTCGTGACCACTTAGGTGAATACGTAAAAACCAATGATGTTCACGAAATCAAATTGTTTAACTCTTTGAAGTACCCTGGGACAAAATTTGAACCACTAAAAATAGACCTTTGTGGTACGTTGGGATAAAATTTACACCACTCAGATATGATTGTATAGTTCTAAGGTACATCGGTTTAAATTAAGTCCCACCGATCGCTGGGCTTATAAAACATGCGCATTAAGTTTAAAAACATGTTTTCAATCTTATCATAGCAAAAATAAAAAATAAATTTAAGGTACAGTGGGATGAAAAATAACCCACCCATTTTATGGCAATGGCATATATTGTATTTTTTTATTTTTATAATAATTATTATGTTTACATATAACTAATAAAATAATAATTAGAAAATAATATGTTTTTATATATATATATTTTTTTTTTCTTGTACCTCAAAGGTCTTTTCTATATTGAAATTCCCGTACTGCAAAGAGTTAAATAATTGATAGTTTATTTTAAAGTGTTTAATGAGTGTTATTTCTTGTTTATAATACATTAAAATATTGGTTATTTGTATTTACACTTTCTTCACAGATCCAGAGTTTTACAAGCGTACTTGAGATCCTTTCTCATCAAGACCCAGGTATAGCTATTCATTTCTCCAGTTAGTTAGATAAATATTGTAAGCACGGAGTTGCAAAAATTCGATAACTTTGGAAATAATTATCAAATCAAAAATTCTTGTTGAACTGTTCCGTTTAAGTAATGTGATTTACTGAATTTGGCTAAAATGTAGAACAGTCTCCTTATCTGGTGGGGGATATTTGAGAAAGGAGAGGCGTGGCCAACAAAGTTACATAAAACCAGTACTTCTCAAACAAAGACAGATAATATATAAAGATTATAATTAAAAGATAATATAACTAGCTGGAGTACCCGTGTGTTCTGTGCAGGCCCAGGGACAGTGATTCACCTTAAAAGCTTATTATCTTAGGTTATTGTTGATAACTTTTTATTTTTTTTTTTTATAAACCACCTAAAACTAAATTGTATTTTAAAGTGAATTGAAACATGGAAACAGTGCAAACAGAGCAAAAGTGCAAACTCAGGGCGAAGCGAGCTACCCATCTTCTAGTTTAATGACAAAACACTATCTTAGGTTAGGTTATGTTAGTAAGGGTTTGGTTAGAAGAAGCCGAGCGAAGCGAGCTACCCATCTTCTAGTTTAATGACAAAACACTATCTTAGGTTAGGTTATGTTAGTAAGGGTTTGGTTAGAAAAAGCCGAGCGTAGCGAGCTACCCATCTTCTAGTTTAATGACAAAACACTATCTTAGGTTAGGTTATGTTAGTAAGGGTTTGGTTAGAAAAAGCCGAGCGTAGCGAGCTACCCATCTTCTAGTTTAATGACAAAACACTATCTTAGGTTAGGTTATGTTAGTAAGGGTTTGGTTAGAAAAAGCCGAGCGTAGCGAGCTACCCATCTTCTAGTTTAATGACAAAACACTATCTTACAGAAAAACACCAATTTTCAGAAATAAAAAGAATTTTAGACGCACACATGCATATACGTCGTAATAAATTTATTGTTTTATTCTTTATTAGTTGGAGACTCCAGTTCATACTGTTTTTGTAATGTACATTTTGTTGTAACGTAAATGAGAAGTGATTGTTTGAGAAGCACTGGTTTTTCTATGGCCACGCCCATTATTTCTCAAATATCCCCACCACATCGCAGAAGGAGACTGTTCTACATTTTTCCCCTGAATTTGTTTGCTTTAATCATTTATATTAAAAAATATGTTTTCTGCAAGAGAATAATTTTATTTTTTTGATACATTTATCACACTATTCAGATTTAATTTCATGGTAACAGCAACTTTCCTTGGCATATGCTCTAACAATATTTGTAGTTCAAATGCCAACTTGTGTCGTGCAAAGAACTTAATTTTTTGTGAAGTCATTTGTCATAAGACTGCGACCAAAAACAGTATTTTTGATAATGGTTTAGTAAGCTATAATAAGTTACCAAGTAAAATTAGAGATAGGGATAATATTAATACATTTAAGATAGAATTAAAACAGTATTTTATAAGTATTATGTAGATTTTAAATGATATTTTTTTATTGTTGTTTCTTTTTTCTATATAGTATTTTTAGAATAGGTATATATTGTTTACTATTAGAATATTTTCGTATATTTTTTACTATGTAGTAAAATATGTAGCCAAATTGTGCTATTTAATAAATATTATTATTATTATTATTTGTAGTGCAACATTTGTCGTTCGAAATTCATATTTTGTCGTGTCATTATACATATTTCCTTCAAAGCGAAATAGTAGAAGCATATATCTGTATACCAAGTATAAGTATGACATGAATTGTACAGTTTTTTTGAGTTTTTAAAAGATAACCATGATCTTTTTAAAAAAGTACATTCATGTGAAAAATATCCAATTTTATTATAAATGTAATAAACACAATTGGTTTTCTTATTTATTCTAAACAAGTTTTCTTTTACACATATTTTTTGTATAAGTTTAAGTGAGATTTTCAAGTAGCTCAAGTTTAGGTAGCGCACATAGCCCCTCAAATATCCAACTTAATAAAAACTGCATTGAATTAAAAATAACCATTTCTTCCTTCTAAACAAATTTTCTTATATATATTTTTAATGTAAAGTCAATAATAAATAAACGTTCCCCCTTAAAACAAAAATTTTAAGATGCCAGATAAATTTTAATCCCAGTTTTATTCTGTCATTATATAAAAATACGTGAAAATATGTCGTTCTTGCATGAATCTTGGGACAAACTATTTTTTTGTGCACATCGTCGTATAATAACCTGATACGTGTAGGAACGAAGATTTACAACGAAAAAAACTGATATATTAAATATACCTCAATTTTATTTATATAGATTTTAGAAAAATTATGAAAATCTAAATAATAATAATTTGTCCAAGTCTGTCTATCAATGCTTGACATGACCCAATCATTGTTTCATGATTCATAACCAAGAAGTTTGAAGCCTTCCAACTGATCCCTTGCCACAGATTTTCCCTTGAATTATAAGTCGAAGGAAATACTATTACGCATAACGTGTATTTCAATTTATTGTCCTACATTGAAGTTTTCATCCTATTTAGGACTTCCACATTCTTTATCTTATCCATGTTCATTTATCCTGTTATCCTGAAACAGGATACAGTTGGATGTAGAATCCTATATGTCAAATTCGAATCACTAAACAATGAAACGATTTCCAACTTGTCTATTCGATTCTGAAGAGTTCAGGTAATTTAGGAACGATTGCGGTTTCAGGAAAGTTTATTTTGGTCTGCACGTTTCCTTTCCGGAGGCAATAAAATCAAATTAATTTTGCAGACAAAAACTAAGTAAATCTAAGCCTGAAAATCCCTTTCCCGTTGTTACTTTTTATACTGCAACTATACGATTTCTTTAATGGATACTCCTTAAGACTGGATTAGTCCTTCAAGGGGGAGAATTCTTTCGCGAATTAACAATTAACAGGATATGGTGATGGAATTAAAAGAAATAAAATTGAAAATTGATCCTTACCATTCGATTGATCCTAATTGATAAATCCTGTAAGGATAAAAAAATACACAACACTATAAAAAAATATTTTTAATTCATTAATGTTTATTAGTCCACTGATTCACACACTTTTTAACTATTGTTTATAATCCGAACTAATCAAAATATCTCGTGTTCCGAGAAGAATCCAAGAGAAAACCAACACAACCTCACTGACGTAATTGCTACAGCATACTGTCGGCATGTACAGAAGAGGAGGTCTGATGTATCCCCACCAAATCTCCCACTATCCGATATTTTCGGCGCGCGCCTCTTCTAGAATTCATCCACCACCCTCGGAACATAATGGTTATTTTATTTCAGTTTCAGCTAAGCCCTTATTTTCAATTCCATATTTGAAATACCGAAACAGAACGAGCTTTTATGAAGTCCGATGCATAGCGGGAATGTATATATATATCCAACCAACCCCATGCTTTCTATTGCAGGTATAATGTATATTCCCGCAGCATCGACCAACTTCAACACCGCACGCTATTGGCTAATTATGAACTAACATGCAAGCTAGTTTTCAGTTCGCTCGACTGTTATAAACCGATAATGTAAAAAAATAATGTTATTCTCTTGGTGGTAAAATTGAGGTCATTGCCCGTAATCAAATATATCGATAAACATGATCAAAAGACCAAGCGGGATAAAAAGAAACTAGTCCCAATGTTAATCTAATGACAGAATCGTAATTAACGGTATACAAAAAAAGAACGGAATGCCTAATTACAGATCTACGAAGGTTCAAAAGGGTTTGTCAAGATTGTATATTTTTATCAGAGCTGTAAATTTTAAAATGACTTTATAATAACTATGTTATTGTAAAACAGTGTTATGATACTAATACCGCTGCTTTTAAAATGTTTTGCTTTTTTTCTGGGTACAAGGCTCGCACGCAAACTTCAGTCCCCCCAACACCAACTAAACACCTTTTCAAGGAACACAGTTTTCTAGCGATCAACCAAAGAAAATGTTTTGTCGTCTGAGCCCACCCCCTCTAACCAAAAATTATAGTTCACAAGTCTCCACAAAAAAAAAAAAAAAAATTGGTTGCGCTGACTACAAAAGTGAGTTTGATAAAGCAAATATTTTGTATTAGTCAACATATACGAGGGTTCCCTTTTAAGTTTTTACAAAAACTAAGAAACTTTTCAAAATATTCGCCTTTAAGATTTATACTTTTGCATGCGTTCAAACCAATTCTCGAAACATGTTTTCCAAAGTTGGTATCTCAAAAACATGGTTTTCAAAGGCTTCAACAGCTTCTTGAGGTGATGAAAATCGCTGTCCACTCACTTTTTGTTTGACATTGGGCAAACAAAAACAAAAAAGTCGTTAGGGAATAAATCAAGTGAATAAGACACTATTTCGATGTTTTTCTCCTTCAAATAATCAATTGTTTGATGTGCTGTGTGGGAGCTTGCATTGTCATGATGAAGAATGATGCGACGTTTTTGGTTTTTCCTGACTCTGTCGACTACATCTGGCAAACAAATTGTTGTATACCATTCAGCATTAACTGTTCTCCGATCCTCCAAAGGAATGGTTGCGATATGTCCAATACAACCGAAGAAACAAGCGATCGTTTTCTTGGAAATGCTTCGTGAACGAACAACTTTTGTGGGTTTCGGTTCATCTTGGAAGACCCAGTGGATTGTTGCTCAGTTTCCGGTTCATATGAATAAATCCAAGTTTCGTCACCTGAAACGATGTTGCATACGGATTTTGCAATGCCTAGGTTGAATTTTTTTAACATTCCTTTACACAAATCAACAAGATCCTTTTTTTGAGCTTCAATCAAATTATGCAGAATCCATCGGGAACAGATCTTTTTCATAGATAAATGTTCATGTAAAATCGAATGTATTGTAGTCTGCGATATGCCAGGATGCCTCTATCTCACGGTAAGTCACATGCCGATCTTCTTCAATCATTTTGGGCACAGCATCGATGTTTTTTTTGAATCACAACCGATTTTGGTTGAACTTTACGTGATTCATCACTGACGGACGCACGACTACGACGAAATTTTGCAAACCAATTGCAAACAGTCTTCTCTGATGGTGCTTCATTACGAAAAGTTAAACGTAGCGAATCTATGCATTGTTGTTGAGGTAGGCCTTTATTAAAATCGTAAAAAATCATCCAACGAAAACCTTCACGAGTAATATCCAATTTTTCTCAAACTTGTTTCTTTTAACGCTCACTGTCAACAAGCTATTCCGTCAATTTATAAGCTGCCACTGATTTCGCAATAACAAATGTCATATTTTACGAATATAGTAATTATACATTTCAGTATTGCCATCTAGTGGTCGTTTGTAAAAACATAAAAGGTAACCCTCGTACGTACCATAAAACGGGGTGAACTTAAGTTTTTAGGTTCAAATTTTCATATCGTTATAAACGTTAATAATTTTTTTCATACTAGAACAATCTAAGGCCCATTTTTGAGGTAAAATAATTGTGAGATATTTCAAGATTTTAGTTCTAGGGTGTCCCCTCGTAACTCCCCAAATATTCATCCAATTAAAAAAAAGCATAAGACAAATAACATTTGTTTTCTTCTTTTAATTAACCGTACGATTCTCTTATTCTAGTATTCGTCTGTTCGAGTACATACAAGAAGTTTCGAATATACGCGACAGGTACACGAAAAACAACAGACATAGGGGATTATTATATAAGATTAGATGTATATTTAAAATTACGATTGTTCTGTAGTCCTTATTATGAGTGCACCTAGCTCTATGTCAATTCATTATCAAACTTTTTTTCAATATTCTTTTATTACTCACGTCTTTCTAAGATCCTATTTACTTTGTTTTTATCTTGTTTAAATATTGCAAACTACATTGATAACAATCCTTTTTCAAAATTTTCCGAATCAGTGAAGTACAAAAAGGTTATCGCATATTAATTAATTTATGTTTGTTTTATTACAAATTGTTAAATGCACGTTGCACGTTGTTTAACAAATGATATATAGTTGCGTTTGTACAATGATTATGAATCAATTTTTCGGTCAATTAAAGAAGGCTCTTTGATCAACCGCTTGTGACTAATACCTGAACTTATATTATAATGCAATAACTGATTTTAAAAAAGCAATTCTTGGAACACTATCGCACGCAAATTTCTTAGAAAAGTTGTTTAAATGTTTCAACAATGACTTAAAGTAATTTAAATATTAGAAACAGTATACGAGTAGATCTTTTAAAAATAAAACTTTAAAAATAAAGTTTGTTGGTGGTTCGCAAAAGAGCTGGGACGTGTTTTGTTAATATCAGTAAAGCATCATCATTGTCGACGTAAGTTATCAGTGTCACCTGTGTCATTAACACCCATGCCGTGTAACAGTTTTGTCCACCTGACTTAAAGGAGGATTCGTTGGAGGCTCATGATGGTAAAAAAATATTGTGCTCCACTAAAAAAGAAAGGAGAGAAAAGGATTAATTTTTTATTGTCGTGAGTAAAAACGAATAAAAATTATTAAAAGAGAACTTGTTTATGGAGAATGGAAAAAGAGAGAAGATAGAGAAACCTGTTGAAAGAAGAAAGGTAACGTAAACTAAAAATTCTTGATTTTTTTTTTTTCTTCTTTTATGTAAATAATTCTTCTCCCATTAAGACCTTCTACCATTGACGCTTTTTAAATATATTTCTGTGAATGATAATTTGTTGCAGCTTTTATATATTTCCTCCCATTATATAGCCCAAATATTCTAATTTTATTTTATTTGAATAGTAAAGCAGTTCTCGAGATTTTTTTGTTCTTTGCTTCCTCATTGGTCTGTCCATCTTCATTAGACATCGATGCTTCCAACTGTTTTACATTGCTTCAAACCAAGGTCTATGTCTCCATGTCATAAAGAAGAACATATAATAAATAATTTAGTAAAATAATAATCTTACTATTTGCATTCATAGATGTTGGATGAGTCTTTCGCCAGTCAAAAGTGGTTTCCTTTTTAGAAACACCTCTCTAACCTTATAGTTTTTATAGGCTGGTGATCTGATTCCTCTTTTTCCTTTACCTTACATCTTTCTATATTTTGAAACACGTTTTCATTTACCATTATCTATGACTGTGGCTTCACTTCTTGGTCCTATATAGGTGTATTCGTCCTCTTCGTCGAGACAAAATTAAAGAATCAAGAACAGCAATAAAACGCGCAAGAAAGTAGATTTTAAGCCGAAAGACGAAAATTACATAATAATATAGTGTGTACGCAAGTTAATATATACTAGTTCCTAAACATAATGTAAATTTAATATGTTTAATAATAAAAATATCTATCTCTAACCCTATCTTGACGTGTTTTAATTTCTTTTTGATAATTTAAGTTTTTCCTCAACTGTGAACCTGAAAAGTGAACCTCAGTTTTTCTCAACTGTGGTTCCCCATAACCTTAGGGTTTTGCGAGAAATAGTCATGAATAGGTTCATCATACGTAAATGTATTTTGGAGTCATTTTTGTGTTGAATTTCATATTCATAATTTTCCTATTCAGGATACATATTCTTAGATATTATAAATAAAAGTCTCCATCTTGTTAAAAGATTTACGCCCAGTTGCACCAGTTTTCTATAAGTTTTAAACATTCCTTAAGACTCAAAAATATACAGCAACACTATTAGGGAATTTGAGGATTTAGGGAATGCTTAAGATTTAAACGAAGCTGGTGCAAATGGTTAGTAGCAGTATATTAGTTTTATGTAGAGGTTCCATGATACATGAATATTTACCCAGGTGTAAAAAGGTTTAGAAACGCTGATCTAACTTATCATTTATCCAGTATATTATCAATTTAGTTCGTGGCTTTTACATTTTCTGCAGAACTTCCTCACTTTGTGCCTGCTCTGTCTATGATTTCCTCAATAAACGCCGATAAACCAACATCTCGAAGGCTTCCACGCAACATATACCTACATATATAGATATTGGAGAATTGTTTGTTGATGGTATATTCACCGGTTGGTGAATAAAATGATGCATATTTATCAATAAATACTAAACAACACACAATCAATTTATTACACACATCTAAACACGCATGTGCATAATGCTTTACGGATCAAACAGGATTACCTAATGAAAACAAGGGACTGCACACAGCATAACCATATTGATATCAAACAAATTTCATTTGTAGTCCAGGAGAGAATGAGATCAGGGTGATTGGGTGCCCTTTAGGGCCTCCTCTCAACCCCACTGTCTCCCACAGGGGCCAGCTGGAAGCCGTGACTCACATAACCTCTAAGCCCAAGGGTTGGCTTCATTCATGCATCTGCGAACTTAGACATTGAGATTGCCCCTTTAGGCGTAATCACCCCCGTTTTATTTGACGCATAGTGCACTACGCACAAAGGTTATTGCAATGTGTATGTACAGATGTGTCTCGTTTTCAGGGTTATAATTTTTATTTGCCTGACAGTTGAATCAAGAAAATATATATTTAGCTATGACAGTCTGCATGCGGTCTAATCAGTGTAAATATTTTATTGAGGGGGATAATTATATTTGCGTACTTGCAATCAAGTGCATGTTTAGGAGGAAATTAAGATTTTCTTACTCAAAACAAACACTGGTCTGTGCTTCTCGTGTCAACATTTGAAGTGCATGCACGTGTCTACGCATGCGTTTTGTTTACGTATTTACAGTAGTATAATTATTATTTTATGGTTTCCTTTATTAATTTCATAAATTTGATTATAAAGTAACGTCAGATGGTGTGCGGAGACCATAGCCAAATATTTGTAAAAGCAAGTGTTTATTTATAAATTAGTCATAGACATAATAATATTCAAGATTCATGAATCAACTCATGAGAAAATATGTTAAGGATGTTTACCGACTATAGTATGAAAATGATACTTGAAATTTTAAACAGTTACCAACTTTGTTTAAAAAACGAAATTAATAAGTATGATATGACAGCCATATGAAAGAATGGGAAAAAAGATCTGGAAATGAAGATTTGGACATGTGTTGTATTGACAAAATACTTGGAAATACCTGACAAGTGTCAGTCAGATCATTGCCAATCTCTGTCAATCAGGTTGGCCTTTGGCTCTCTCATACAAATCTTTCTCAACCATCTTTCACTGTTAATTTAACAGGTATTTTTAAGCGTCTTGGATACTAGAACTATTCTGATTTTTTAAATTTATTTATGATACTCTTTTCACACTAGAACTTTAAGACGAGTAAACTTAAAGTTCCCCGATGTTTAACATCGGTATGCTTTCACACTTGATATTTAAATCTCCGGTGCTGTCATCAGCTACAGTAATTTTGTCCTTAAGTTACCGTCATGAAATTACCAGTTTTGAACTGTCTGCGCAGACGCACATTTTGAATTATTGTAAACAAATATGGATATTTCATTTCATTCTACAATAAAGACACTGCAATAAAGAATATATTACACCTGTATTATATGTAAGTCGATACATTTTATCTCAATTATTGTAGCTCTGTATTTTATTAAACACATTATTAAAATAAATAATTTTATTATAACAATAAGTATAAACTTCTTATAACGTCGATATAATGCAGTATTCTTGTTTATGATAATATAAAATGTTGACAGCACAAATTCTAAGAGTATTTTTTTTATAATAGAAATTATGTTGGCAATGCGGACGATTTTTAAGACGCAGATCTCTGTCTTAAACATCGCTTGTATTTAGACGAGGCCATACGGTTTCACATTAGCGTTTAAAGACACATTCACTTTAACATCCGATCTTAAAGATCTAGTGTGACAAGGGTATGAGGGAGGTCAAAGCCAAACTGTAAGTCACATTTTGTTCATTTAGATCAGGGGTTCCAAATTGTTTATACCCCTTCAAGATTTTTTTCGACTTTTTATTATCAGCCCCCTCCATTTTACTATTTCTCAATTAAAATAGGACAAGCAAAGACACTTATGTGATTTTATAGACCGTTTAACTGTTTTTAATAAAAAATTATTATAACAAAATAATTTAATAATAATAGTTTTTACAAACAAATATATATAAATAAATAAACAACAAGCGGGAAAAAAAAAATTATATATTAAAAGTTGCGAAGCCTGTGCTCAGATGGAAGTGAGACATTCAGCAAACCTTTTGTAAAAATTATATAATAAAACACATTATTTTTACACTACACACTGTTTTGTTTAAAAATAGCTTATATCTTTGAAATGGTCAATTTGCGGATGTTTGCGGATTAAATTTCTTTCACTTATTTTGGTCAGAACTATACGCATTTAAAATTTCCGACCAACTTTTTTTAACACCCTGTATAACCAATTGTACACTGAAGTTAATTTGGAATCTGTTTGAAGTTATATATGTAAATATTTAAAATAAAATGTAGCCATGATATTAGTGATGTTTAATTAAAATTTCTTCATTGATTCTCGATTCCAAATCGACCCGGAAGAATATATCGTCCCCTACGAGTTGATATCTATCACTTTGGGGATGCCTGATTTAGAGAAATAATTCTTTTGAAAAATTCGCTGTATTGAATTACATATCAACTCTATTTGAAATTCTTATAAATTTAATACCAAGAGAAGACACTTGCATTTAACAAAATTGTATTTCTATTTTGTCTAATTTTCTATTTATATGTAGTCAGTTTTCCCGAAAATGTGACTTGCACCACTTTGATTTGTTCCCCTCATATATAAAGGGTTTCCATTCCGACTTGCTCTCCTATCTTCCATCCTCTAGACTCTAGGCTTCTTTCAATAGATGTCTTCACTTCATTTCGCCACGATCTTCTGGGTTTTTAAATTTTACTACTTCTTTATCTGTTTGATATTTTGATTTCTTGAAAATGAAACTGAAAATGTTGTAAGTAGGGTAACGATTCAGCGCCATGGAGGGCGGCAGATCTGTCCTCGAATCTAGCAGAGAAGTTCTCGTTATTATTTTTATTTACATCATGTACACAAATACATTGGATAAGGCATCCAATATATTTGTCTGCATTTCATATTCTTTTTATATTTTTAGTGCAGTAGGTACTGCAGTATCTCTATTCTTGCAGATTCTTCATTTGGATTCAACCAAATTTCGAAGCGTAGTACTTGGAAGATCGGCGATTAGCCTCGTTGCAGAAATAAAGGCCGAGGTAAAATACCTAATATAATAATAATAATAATAAGTTTTTGAAGAGCGTTATATTTATATTTTAACTTCGATACATTAAAGTAATATTGTAGTTTTTATCAGACAAGGAATCTGCTTGCAGTTATACAGGAAATCAAATTTAAATGAAAACCGTCCCCCATTTGATCCGGAGATGAATTTTAGAATAAATATCCGTTCAATTTAAAAATGTCCCTTCTTCCATTTAACCATTTACGCAACATTAAAACTCTACTAACAGATACATCAATACTAATACTCTATTAGTATTAAAATAATTATTATTAAAATGCATTTATTAGGGTGCATTGAAATCGTAAACAGTTGGTGTAGACCAGTGGTTCTCCCCCCTCTGCAGGATATTCTTTGGGCCCCTAGTAGGTTTATCAGCTATATGTAGGATGATCTTTCATTAAAAAAAAATAACAAAAGAAAAAGAAAACCGCACAATTTTAATATTTTTTTCTTCCTGCTGCATTTATGTTCCTCTTTTAAAAATTCGCGTAACTTTATGCATGACATCTTCAAATTTTATTTTACTATTAATTCATCCTGAAAGTTTTTCAGCAACAGTCGATGCAATTCTTTCCACGACGCAGTTGTCATTCATACTAAACATTCAAAAACTGTATGAATATTTGATTTCGTAATTTTTTGTTCCTATCGGGAAATAGTGACTGTGTACGGAAGTCGGGATTACAATTTCTAAATTGAAATATTGCTGTGGAAATTCGAATAACCAGCAACCCTGAGCCACTAAACGGTGTGCCCCCAGCGATTGCGGACTGGTTTGCTACTGTTTGGCAAATATCTCGTAAAAGGGCGGTCTTTATGTTGCACATGGAGAGAGCACCATGATAGACAGCGACAGATGCAAAGAACAGTCAAAGAAAGAAGGATCTTACAGAAAAAACACAAAACACACTAGTTAAAGTTCCACAAAAATAATTTATGAAATACTGGAGATATATATTTCGGCTTGTTAGGCCATCATCAGAAGAATGAAATAACGAAAATAATGTTGACAAGTTTTAAACTAAATGTACAGTTATAAACTATATACGGATAAAAGTGTAAGGGATTTGGGAATACCATTAACCAAAGTCTTGAGTATGGGCGATTCTAACAGATCTACTTGATCGGTAATGACTTTATGCCCTTTCTTTTGTGCATATTTAATCTCAAATGCTTCTAAGAAGAATTGGTTTACCGAATTTGTTTTCCAGATGTAGGATGTCTAAATTTTCTTCTTAACAATGGTGATTGTTAACTATTAAATGTTTAGCAAAATTTGACGACTTTGGTTTATTTCATTTCCAAGCTCCCATATGTTCTTGATATCTGACTTTAAAATTATGTTTTGTTTGACCAATGTAGTATGCCTCGTAATTGTTACATTTGATTTTATTCTTTAATGGGAGATATTAGTTTCTTGATATTTATTATTCTCTAATTCATTATGAACGGCATTTTTGTTGTAAAACCCGGTTTTATTGTTATTTTGTTTTAGTAATTTGACGACTATTGTTATCGATGTAATTAATTATTTTGTAAATATTCGGTACTTATATTACGTACCATTATTATGTTCCGTAAAGAGGTAACATCTACATCAATATTATTAAACCAGGATCAATTCACATTCTAATATTTACATATTATATTTATTAGTTAGGCATACAAACATAAATACCACCCATCACAATCGGACATCAAAACTGTAGAAAAACAGCTGTTTGCTTTATGTGAGAATTGCACTGGATGATCATTATGTCTACTTGTTTATTGGCCAGAGCTCTCCCGTCCCTGGTTCTTGCACCATTTTCTAAACTCATGCTGTTTCAACACATTGTAAACAATAACAACACCTCACATGCTACGTAATAATACAGAGACGTACTTCTGCCATATATACTAATATGTGACACTTGATTGTAAATTTATGTCTCAGTAAGAATGTAAATCGTCATAGCTTAGAATCCCCACTAGTAATTACACGCGCAAACTTCATACCCTTTCACGATATATAACTTTATGTTGAACTGTACTCTTCTAGGTAGAAAAAAACGACATAGGAGCTGTGTTTGTTTCTGTTACATGTACATAATAGATCAACTACCGAACAAGAAAAAAATTAAAACTTTTTTTAACATATAGCGCCCTAACTTTTAATAAGATAAATTAATAGAACAACTATAAAATTGTGCAATAAAATCAGCAGGAATGCGAATACATTTGATTACATACTTAAGTTGTTTGTACTATAAATTACGTGAATCCCGTCGTAAAGTTTGGGAGTCTTGATCTGCAGCAACTATATCTCATCTATATTTCTTCGGTAATCCGTGGGATGTGTTTATTGTGCCGAACGTCACATTTACACATGATTGAATATACATAAATTTTTTGTACCAAACAATAAGAGAAAATATTCACAACACCAGACATGGTGGGATTTGAAACATTTTATTACTACTATTTTATGGTTCAAAATAAAATAATAAAACTATTTTGAAATTGAATGAGTTTACAAGGTATAGATTTTATTATGTTTACAGTTTTGTTACGTTCTGAGTTCCCTCCAATAGTTTTTTTAAATTAGGAGGCTGTAAAATTAAAAATCTGCTAAAAATATCGGTTTTCAGATATAGTATTTCCAAAATGAAATGGCCACTCTCTGCTGATTCCAATAATGACTGATAGTATAACCATTATACCTGCTGAGTTTATGGTTCTGTTAAAAATAGTTGCCAGGATCGTAATAATTTAAAATAAACGTGATTTCTTATATGCTGTTTAGAATGAACTGTATATACTCACATGTACATTCCTTCACATTTTTTTCAGGCTTAGGACTGGCTATATTTGCATTATAAATATAGGCATGTTTAAAAATCGTTTTATTTTAAAGTCTTTATAGTCTATATTAAATACTTCAAATTTGCTCAAACAAAAATCATTCTTTTTTTTGAGCTTGTCAATTTATGGTAATTTAAAATTATTGAAATATTAATAATTATCACTATTATCATTGTTTATATCACTATCAGAGTTTGTCACTACCACTATCATTTAAATTAATAATTATTGAAGATTTCTTTGGTGGATTTATAAAAAAAAAATGTTTCAATTGTCTTTACATGTTCTACACATTTTTTCGACAAATCACTACTTATTGCACTTGTTTTGTCTTTAATTAATTGTACTACAGTGTCACTTTTTGTGGGTGTTGTTTTTTTTTTTTTGTTAATTGGGTCCATATTAGTCTATAGGGTTTAAAACACAATAATATGGCGGTAGCCTTAAAATAGTAGCCACGTCCACATTTTCGCACTCTAAATTATCTTACACAGATACACTATTTTCACTACAGAAATTAGGAATTTCTGCAAAATCAAATGGTCGCCAAAGAGCCATGTTGTTAATGTATGCACGGTATGAACGTTGAAAATTTACTAACAAACAAGTATAACAATACCTAAAATTTAGAAACAATAGGATTATAAATTTGGAAAATATCCTTAATGGTTTTTAAGAAACTTCAATTGAACTAGTGTTACATTTATTCTATTTAAATTTAAAATTACCTTAATACCCCTTATATTCTTTTTACAGCAACGTGTCTTAAGATTACTGCCATAAACCCATTATGCATTGTTAAGCTTCTGAACAAGAGTGGCCATTTTATTTTGAAAATACTATAAACATTACGTAGAACAGTGGTTATTAAACTAAAGCTGCGTTCAGAGCTCTTAAATTAGTCGACTATAGGCTATGACTTGTGCACTGTTAATTGTCACGAACAAGTTTGTCAATTATTTTTGACAAACAAATAAAATAAATAGGTTCTCTTTCATCCCTTTTGTATAATATTTACAATATAAAAATATTTTGGGACTAAACAATATCAGTTAAATAGAAATAAATTAATTATCGTAATAATTAAACCGCAAATTACACGTTTTGCGGTTTTAATTGATATGATTTTCTGCCATAATATTTATTCATTAATTTGATGTCATATTAACGTGGTTGCTATTTTATTTCAATCAATGTTGCAACATATTACACACAGTGAAAAAGTCTACAGTTATTTAGGAGGCGAAATGCGTGTGTAGAGAACCTCGAGAATACTAAAACAATAGGATTGGGGAGAATTCAATTCAATTTTTATTTTGGTGTAAGTAGATTTTAAAACTTTGTAGTTTACTGACTTTACAAATATTCAAATATATTTTGCCTGGAAATTGAAAATGGTTGCTTATAACTTGCTCTCTGTACTGCGCTTTTGCTCTATAGGAAATATTATAAACTAAATTCTAATTAAAATTCTTTTAATGTAGCTATTTTTTATCTTTCTAAGAATTCATGTCATTATGATAATCACCAGTTTGGTTCCGAATTTATAAAATAAAATATATAGCGTCGGAGGTGTAGAAAAGGAATTTTACCTCTACCCTTATTTTTGTTGTCTGTCAACAGCTGGATTTGAAGAAAGTTGAAATTTGGAATGTTTGTACAATTCTTGGACCCACATATAGAAAAACAATTGAAAAAAAAAAACATATCTCAGAGAATATGTAAACAAATATGTATACAAGATAAAAATAAATATTTTTTATATTTTGGGGTGGGTTATCAAATGAAACATCTTGATTCGTGGATAAACTAGCAAATTTTTACCCTATTTCCCAGATGGGTTGAGCTAAAAATCTGAAAAAGTTCTCAGTAATATTCATTGAAGGGAACCGGAATAGTTAAACAACGATTTTATCGAATGTTTTGTCGCTACAAAAAATTTTATTTTTAAAAATTTTATTGTGTGGTATCAAATGAAAGCGTCGAAGATGTAAATTAAGGAATGAAAAGTAGTTTTTTTTTTAAATTTTATATATTAATACGATTTTTGTCAACAATGTGCTAAAGAAGCTCTTGCCCCACACCCTATAACCCAGGAGGTTAATCTAAATATCTGAAAAAATCTGAGCATCAGAATCAGAAATGTTTACAATATTTATCTGACTGACTGAAGAAGTCTCTGGATGGAAAAGTTGAATTATTTTTTCAAATGTTATCGAAACTTATGATTTTTAATATGTACCCACAATTTGTTATCACTTACTAAATCCTGAAATGTGTGAAAATTTACATTTCACATCAATTTTTGTCACTCCTCAAATATTTATCGACCTAAAAAATGTATAGAACGAAACAGTATTTTTTTTTTCTTATAAAAATAAGTGAGAAATTTCAAGTTTTTTAGTTATGAAACCATTCCTTATGCCCTTTTCACACTAGATCTTTAAGACGATTGAACTTAAACTTCATCGATGTTTAATATCGGTTTGCTTTCACACTTGATGTTTAATTTGAAGAAGAAATCTCCATGTAAAGCTAGTATGTATTGCCAACATAATTTCATATCGTTTGAATTTATTCTGTCATTATTTTGTATATCGAGGTTAGGAGAAGTTTATTTTTTATATTTATTTAAATAATAACGCAAATAATCTTCTCATAACCTCGATATATAAAATGATAACAGCTGAACATAGATAAAAGAAGAGAAGCACAAATTCAAGGAGTATTTTTTTATAATGGGAATTAAGTTGGCAATGCGGGCGAAGTTTAAGACGCAGATCTCTGTCTTAAACATCGGTCGTGTTTAGACGAGGCCGTACGGTTTCACATTAGCGTTTAAAGATCCATTCACTTAAACATCCGATCTTAAAGATCTAGTGTGAAAAGGGTATTAGAACAAAAATTTTGAATCCCGGTATTTCATAATTCATGATGTATGACGAAAGTCTAAATCAGGGAAAGAAGGGGAAAAAAACACGTCTAGCTTACGTTTTCAAGTATTATGTGAATCTCGAACAAACATACAGGCAGATATAAATTGTTTTCTTCTACCACCGTGCGAAAAGTAGACACTTTACAAAAAAAGCGCACGCATTACATGGTCTAAAATGGCACTTTTTAGGACTAGTACGTAAAATAATTTACTTTACTCACTAGTGTTTATATAGATTTATATAAATAAAATACCAATACCGAAATACTAAAATTGTAGTAGTAACTAATATTACAATTTGGGGCTGATATTTCTGAAACCAAATACCATCATAAAATAATAAAAATTCTAAAAGTTGGTTGTTCAGAGTGCAGTAATAAACCCTTCTCGCTGTAATTTTACTGTGGGGCATATCAAGATGAAACTCTGCTTTTCAACACTTACCACCACGGAATAACCGAATGAATTACACAAATAGCCTTATCGCATATTGCGGCCAGCCCCAATTGCCCTACAGCTAGGTTTTATGCGAGATATGTTCTTCCGCTCTTTGCATTCAATTTTTCTCACACCATATTGAAATCTGACAACATGTTACAAAAAGAAATCACAAATGGTGTATCACGAATAATAATGACATAACAAAATATTTTGCCATATCTGTAAATAAAATTAACATTTTAATTATCAGTTACTGTTATTGTTGATTTTACAATATTGTGATTAATGTTTTTTTTTAAATCATTATAATGAAGAAATTTGCAAGCATTGCGATAATATTACATTTTTTAATAATATGTTTTGAATTTGCATTATCTACTTATTTATTTCAAGTACAATGTACTTTTCACAGAATTGTTGATTATTTCTTATATATAGAGAAATATAGAGGGGTGAACGCCAATAATCCCCCCCTAGAAGCGGCCTTGGTATGATTATTACAAAATAAGGAATAAAATGTTCTACTAAATTATAGTAGAAAATAAATTTCGAATATAAATACAAGCATTTACAAATTTATCACTCGGAACTGAACTGAAAACCGAAAAAAACCGTTATTTTTGCCGGAACGAAAACCGGAACCGAACCGATATATATTTTTTTAATTGAACCGGAACGAAAACCGAAACGAAAAAAATAACGTTTCGAAGCCCTGGTTTTAAGTTTCTTGAGTCGTTTTTTTTTTTTTTTTTAATTGGTTTATTTAGGGGTTCTCCAACAACTTGGTTATTAGCACCTCGGGACATTAGTTTACATTGTTTTACATTTGGTACATATTGGTTTAGTTACCTTTACAGGTTTTACAGTAATTTTGATACATTTTGTGGATAAATATTATATTATACAAGGTGTCTCAGAAGAAATTTTATATTTAGTGGATCGATTAAAAAAAAAGTAAGCCGTATATAGAAAAAATGTTTATTAATTATTAAAATACACTTTTTGGGGATTTATTTCTTAAAAATAATATCGTCTAAATGTAGACCCTCGCGTTCTCGGCACTCATTTAATCGAACAGTAAAATTACTTATGACGTCTCGGCAGGTGAACTCAGGGATGGCTGCCATTTCGTGACGGATATTTTCTTTCAAATGCGCCAGTGAAGTCGGTTTATTGGCGTAAACATTAGATTTAAGATAACCACATAGGAAAAAGTCCATAGGGGTTAAATCTGGACTGCGTGGAGGCCAATTTATGTCACCTCTCCGGGAGATCTATTTGCCTGAGAAAATTTCACGAACACGTGGCAGAGACATATTGGACGTGTGTGAAGTTGCTCCGTCCTGTTGGAACCATGTTCTTTGGTTATAGCCAGGAAAGTTTTGTAGTTCAGGTACCAAGAAGTTGTCTAACATCTCCACATAACGCTCTGAATTCACTGTAACTGCACGCCCCCTTTCATCTTCAAAAAAGTAAGGTCCGATAATTCCTCGCGCCGACATCGCAGCCCATACGGTCACTTTAGGCGAATGTAGGGGTTTCTGATGTTTGCGTTTCGGATTCGTTGCACTCCAGTAGCGGCAGTTCTGCTTATTTACGTGGCCATTAAGATGAAAATGAGCTTCATCCGAAAACAAAATGTTGGTAAACGTTGAAAATCGCTCAATCACCTGATTTACGAAATTAAGCCTCTGACTGGCATCTTGGGGCTTTAATTCTTGCACCAATTGCATTTTGTAGGGGTGCAGCTTTAGGTCTTTGTGCATAATGCGATGTAATGATGATGTATGCACATTTAAAGCACTTGCGCGCTTCCGAATTGAAAGGTTCGGGTCGTCACGAACAGACTGATTAACATTCTCCACGTTTTCTACCGTTCTTGATGACCTAGGTCGCCCGGATTTTGATTTACCAGCGTTGTACCAGTCTCTTCAAACTTTTTAACCCAATGTCGAATGAGAGGAATGCTTGGCGCATCATTTAAGTGGCGAAAACCTCGAATACTGCAGAATTTTCTACGCGCTACAGTCGCCGAATCACCGTTTTTGTAAAACTCTCGCACGCATAACGCGCGGTCTGCTCCCGAGAAACGGTCCATAGCGACTGAATTCCCAACAGCCAGGCTACCGATTGACATAACCCCCGCGCCCCTCGGATACGTTGCGTTCATGCAGTAAGCTAAATAAATATAAAATTTGTTTTGAGACACCTTGTATTAAGGTATCTATGCTAAATTTTATCGAAAAAGTTGGTTTCTTTTAGGAACTTGATGATCTTATTTTCGTTTTGGATTGAAAGGATTTCATCTGGTTCTGCTGGTAATTGGTTGGAGCTTCTTTCTATACGGTATTGAGGGCATTCTATGATAATGTGCCTTACTGTCAGTCTGGTGTTGCAAGCCTGGCAGTTTGGTGGGGCTTCTCGTTGGAACAGGTGTTTGTGTCTTAATAGAGTGTGTCCGATTCTTAGCCTGCTTAATACTATCTGTTCTCTTCTGGTAATGTTGTTTTGGGGTTTACTTTTGTGTATGTTAATGCGCATGTTGTTCCATGTTTCTTTTGTTTTGTTTTTGTAGTGGCTTTTTGTATCATATATTTGAGGTGGAAGGGGGTAGATTTCTTCGTTTATTGCGTCTATTGCCGATATGTCTGCTGTCTCATTTTCTGGGATGTTTTGGTGCGATGGAACCCATAGGATTGTAACCTCTTTTCCTTGTGATAAGGAGTCATTTGAGTACTTTATTTTTAACATAAGCTTCAAGTGTAAATGTTCTTTATATGAAAGTGAGTACTTTTGTTTTAGTGTCAGTTCTTTTACGATAATAGTTTTTGTATTTAAAATAAAAACTCAAATAAAAACCAAAATCAAATCTAGCGTTTGGGTTATGCATTTATCTCAGACAGTGTTGATCGATATCATGTTTTTTTGGGAAAGCTCTTTTGCTGCCATATGGTAAACAAGGTCATGAGGTGATTTTCATCTTTAGGTGATGGAGTAGGGGAAGGAGGGCGCCCTTTTGGGTTTTTCTTGAGGACGCCATGTATACTAACTGCCTGCGGCCTGGTGGATTGCATAACATATTTGTCCATATTTTGTCCTCTACATTTGAAAATGTGTATTTGGCCAGTCTTTTTTTCTAGTTTTGGGTTCGTCTTTCTGACCAATAAATCTAAATTATTTTTCGAGATATAGGTACAATTACTTGCACTTTTTCGTTGATAGCTTCTGTAATGTATCAAGTCTCGCAGCCCTACTGAGGTACAAAACTCATGTATGCGTTAAGGATGACAGTTTTCGTGGGGTACTGTAAATCGCAGAATTCTAAATACTGCTAAGTTGGAGAAAACTTTGGAGCTCTAGCTTTACGAATTCAGTTCTTTACATCTTTAGCCGTGCTGCCATCTACAAATTTGCAAGATATTACCAAAAAAATCCCTGGATATTCTATATACGCCCTAGTACGTCTGGTTGAATATATTTTGTTGTATTATTCATCAATTGCCTTCATTTCCATTTATTTAATATATTGTTTTTAATGAAACTTTGTTAAAAATACAATAATTCAATTAGTCTTTTCATTTGTATGTACATATTTTTGTATCTGTAAATATATTTGTAATGAATTTGTGTATAAAATATGTTGTAACAAACAATGTCGAATGTCACTGTGTGCCGCAATTATCCGCCTCGCTATAAAGTGTTTATTCCAATGCGCTAATCAATATGTACGGTAATGTCGTATTGATTGACACTTCATGGCGTTTTATCTCCCTAATTACGATATAAATTATTTATTAACTAGAGAGTTTGTGTACAATACTGTGATATATTGGACCAGATAAATAACATTTTTAATACATTACCGTTTTTATAGTAATTTTTCATTTGTAAATAAATAACTCGATGTCTATGATTTTTTTTTAATGCAGAACAGTTATGGCTACTACCGCCTAAAGCCGCGTACAACAATCACAAAAGAACATAAACGCGTAACGTGTTCATTTGCGTTCTATGCATATTTTGGAGTGATCCCGCAGTTGTGTCTTGTGTCATACCTCAGGGGACAGTTTTGGAGCCATTCCTTTTTATTATATATTTAAATGACTCATTAACATTAAATATTAGCGGCATGCTATTGTCATATGCAGATGATACCGTGTTATACGTGGCGGGTGATAACTGGTCGGTATTTTCCGTGAAGTTTCACTTAATTTTAACATTATTAAATCTTGGTTAGATGCCAACAGAGCCGGCCTTAGCACGTCTGGCGCCCCGGGCGAGATTTTTTTGCCGCCCCCATAAAAAAAAATTACTCTATATAATACAAGTGATGTCCTAAAAAATAAAGGTTCTCACTTCTAAAATACAAGTGATGAGCTAAAAATTACCGTCCGCCGGCCTTCCTGGCCTGGCGCCCTGGACGTTCGCCCGACCTCGCCCCCCCCTTAAAGCCGCTACTGGATGCCAAATTACTTTCTTTGAATCTAAGCAAAACGTATTTAGCTCCATTTAGCTGTCGAAAAAATAAATTACTTCCTGATAAATCAATTATTTTACATTCTGAATTTTGCGGTCTTAATGCTTGTGAATGTAATAACACAATAATAATTAAAAATATTGTTAAATATTTTTGATGTTGCGAAACTTTATTTATTGTCAGTTTATGAGCCAGGGTACAAATAAAACAGATCTACAATTTTCAGATTATCATTACGGTACAAGAAGTAAAACACAAAAAAAAAAATTAGTTAAACTAGAATAAAAAAAATTACTTCAGCGAGATGTTACTACGTAATAATTCCAAAATTATGTAACTTGTTTCCACTTCCTACAGTCATCCAAATTAATATTTTTAAAAAATTCTGGTTACTTAATATTTCTTCTATTAATTTAAGCAGTTTATTTAACTCAGTTTAACTCTTTTAGGGTATATATATATGAATATGTATATATTTACTTGAATTCACTTATCATTTTTAGGGTTTTGTAGGTATGACTAAAAAACCCTTATACCGTCATTTTGTCGTCTGTCTGTCTGTCTGTCTGTCTGTCTGTCTGTTCGGTAAAAATTGTAGCCAAACGGCTAAACCTAGAGAGTTGAAATTTGGCATGCTTATACAACTCTTTGATCCGCACATAGGAAAAATACTAAAATATCTAAAAAACAAAATATAAACAAATATGTGCTCATCGAAAAATTTTTTTTTTTTTTAATTTCTGCGTAGGGTACAAATGAAAGCCCTTGGTAAGTAAATTGACGATCAAAATTTTATTTTTGCAAAGTAAATTATTTTAACGAGATTTTTTCCAAATTTGTGCAAAAAAATTTTTGTCCCACACCTTGTAGCCCAGATGGTTTAAACTAAAAATCTGAAAAAAATCTAAGTAATGTACATTGGTGTGAACCGGAATAGTACAACAGGAATTTTTGATCAGATTATGTTTTCGGAAAATAACGCATTTTTTGTGTTTTTTGGTTGACGATGTAAAATATTTAATTTTTTATGTAACACAGTACACAAATGAGCTTTCATATTCTAGTGGTTAGCACTCTCGCTTCCTACATTGGAAACTAGGGTTCGCTTCCAGTCTGGAGAAAATTTTATTTTTTCTGTTTTTTCTTCGCATTTTTATTTTGTTTAAATTATTTTGTCAAAATTCTAGTTATATTTTGGCAAATGTTGCATTTAATTTTTAAAAACGTAAATTTAATAACCAGTTGGAATTGTTGAAATTATAATTTAATTCTATGTTTCAATGTATACGAAATCAGAGGGGCGGAGATTATGACTTATAACAACCAGAGGAAGCCATAGGCGCAATTTTCAAAATCTTAATGAACCTTGCTATAAAAAAAAAAATACCTCACATATTTAGAAACCTAAATAATGGTATTAGGCATTCGAATTAAAATAACAAAAAAATATTTTAATATAAAATTTGTTTTGGCATCCCAAATAATCATCATTTACTTACTAAATACCAGGGAAACCCTGAAATATGTGAAAATTCACACTTCACATCAATTTTTTATTTCACTTAATGTGACGCTTTTGCTTTGTTTTGTGTTTATCTTACTTAAGCCTATCTTACAAATGTTAGTCAGGCAAGTATATTTTAAGGACCTGATTATTAATAACACTTGTTTGAAAGTATTAAATATTTTTCCAGTCAATTCTAGCAGAACATTTAAACAAACATTTAAGATTTTTGAAGTGAAACGCATTGTTTAGTTACTGTTTAACATACAAGCGGCGCTGTTCTTACATACTGTGTAACTTAAAACCTGCCTTATCGCCTCCATCGTTTAGATATCCATTGCTAATTAACTTACGCCTAATTAAAGATTTTCTAAAAATAGTATCACAGAAACATTTTCAGAAGATACGTATCTACAGCTGAAAACATTTGTCAGAAAATGGTAATTAACAACTTTGAGAAAATATCATATTCAAATCACTGACATAAATATATTTGTCAAAGTTGTCAGATTGTTGCAAAATCATCTTGTCAGTTGCAAGAGGACCGAAGTTCTTGTTGGTATTAATTGGAGTTCAGACCTTTGAATACCTCGTTACTCGGTAATTATAAATAAACACCTTTAAATTGTCTTTTGGACACGGGTAAACCAACAATTATGTCGGGACGCACATCCGCTTGTCTCAAACATCTGTTTAAAGGTAGCAGAAACAATTATCGACATTCAGCTACGGCTTATCAAAATTACACTTTACTGAGCATATAATTTAGAATTTTGCATGCAGGTCAAAGGAACATATTTCTACATTTTTTAAAATATCTGATGTTTTGGTAGATTCGATTCAGATTAGTTTGAATTGAGTCAGAATTATATTCATTATCATCACTGGAATGATCATCGGCTAACTCCAACCCTAGATAGGTCCTTTTTAAGTACCCACCTAAATTTCAAATAATCTTGTACTAAAGATTTCTAGAGTTTATCCTCCAGAAATAACTGCAATATAGGTTTTTCGGCTGACATTTAGAAAGAATGCTGTACGATGATTTCTGCTTCTACAACTCTGGTTGTGTTCTAGTCTTTTCACATATTACTCTCCATCTAAAACCATCTTGAGCTAGAGTTTTCGGGGTTTTACCCCAAGCATTGGCTAAGTGTTTTCTGATTGAACGTTTTGAGCTATTTTTTCTTTGTAATTTTTTATGTTAATGAATATGGGATAGTAAAGAGGAACACAAACATTCATGTTCCAGCTGGGATTTAAAGCCGTACCTCTGTAAGGAGAAGCAGTAGCGCTACTTATACTCTACCGAGGCCGGCAACCTTATAACTTGCTTTAAGTTTTCCAAAATTTCCAAAGGTTGGTGTACAATGATTTCTCGCTCGGCAAGAGGTTACTAGAATAGTTTACTTACTTTAATTCCCTTATTATTAACGGATGGGTCAGTGATCCCGTTGCAGTTAAGAAACCAATAAAGATCTGAACAGTTTCATAATTAAAAACTAATACCACACCATTGTTGACGAATACAGTCGTGTTCAAATGTTTTTTTTTTTTTTTGTACGACTTAGAAACATAGATAAAGATAAAACCTGATATGGAACTCGAAGATTTGTTTGAAATGTGGTTTTGCTAAGTTCTACTCATTTCGTAGATGAAAGAACAATAAATTTATCTCCAAAATTATTTTGCAATGGTCTAGTATTAATACGGACCCTATTATTTCGGACGTTTGCCGTTGCTGATAGTACTAGGCTAGAATAATACAATATATATTGAGTATTATATGTCTTTGATACTAATAATCAATATATATTGCACTATTCTAGCCTAGTACAATCAGCAATGGCAAATTTTCAAAACATTGTGTCCGCAATAATACATCTGTCAGCCTTTCGAAAAGAGCGTAGATATACATACTAGGCTTTTGAACATTTTTTTATGAATAGCTTGATATTCCTATGGCTATATACAACATCGAAAAGAGAATCAGTTAATTCCACCACTACTTCTTCTACCACTAGGTTTTCAATGCCAAACTAAACGCATGGTTGTACATCAGATATTGTATTGTTGATTACTCTTCTGCAAAGAAGATACGAATATGGAAAAAAGATGACTAAATCTGCCCATTTTAATTATATCACTAATATCTGGAACCTTATACAACCTGTATTGTATATAGACTTATGAGTCCTTATGACTTATGACCTGTATTGTAGAGGACTTACGAGAGTGAGGCTAAAACTCAACCTGACTGACATTGCCAAAAGAAGTAAAAGAAGAAGAAGAAGGCTGTCACAATTCATTTCCCTATACATACGCATATTTTCCGCCACGTAAAATTGTTATCTATAATTATTTGAGCACAATATCTACTTTAATTCATTCTTACATATTTATTAAACAAATCCAAGCATTATCTTTTAAAATACTTGTGTTTAAAGTAGTGATAAAATATATGTTAAACTATCTGGAGGTTGGCGACTCCGAGCGACTCTGAATCTGAGCTAATATTATCTCACAAGGGTAGTCTATTTCCTTATCAACAATCTGGTACATCCTGTTACAAACAGTAAACTATGTCAGCCGCAGCCTCTGTCAACATCAATAACTACAAAAAATTGTAAATACTTTTTACCGATACAAGAAAATCAATAGATTTTAATCTTTTTTCACTTTTCTTCACTAGATATCTGATAAAAAGAATGTTATGATACCAAACAGAAATTCTCAACCTTTTTGTTTGTCACAATCTTATATCCACTTTCAATACTGACACTTTCAATAATGATATGAAAAATGATTGTAACTATGCTATTATATTTGGTTGTGATTGGCATTTGGAATGAATTTGAATAAAGCATTTCTGCATTTAATAAAAAAACATGTTTTTGTAGCAGTGCCTGGTGCAATTTAACAATAAAATTATATCTTGAAAATGCAAGGAGGTAGAAACAGAAAACTTAATATTTGAGATCTTAATGTCTAGCAGTCTAGATATTTAGACTTAATATCGTAAGTATAATATCCATACTAATACAATATATAAAGTTAATAGTTGGCGTGAACTGATTTCTATGCCAACTGCGGGTTAAAAACTTGTGAACCAATTTAGGCGTTAATTGCACATTGCAAAGAGTATCACACAAGAAGCAATGGGCATATGATAATAGTTGATATGGCACATAATAAGGCTGAAAGAAGATAGGATAATAAAGATGATCTGATAAGAAACTCTAAAATCGGCCCAAGAGTAAACTTCGTCAAAAATGATAAAATCATCTAATATTTGATCTAGCGAGAATTGCTATATAAAGTACTTGAAATACCTTATGTATATCAGAGTAAAATGGAGGAATTTATGATTTTAGCTAAAAACCAATACTACTGATTGAGCTCAAAAAGAAAAAATAAAACACAATCTAGTAAGAATTGATGTACATACTTGTGAAGGCAATAGCATTGGACAGAGAAAGATGGATTCTTCGAGTGAAGTGAAAAGTCAACCCTACTGACAATACCAAAGAAGAAGATATAAAGAAGAACACATCAAGTCAGTAACTGATCTAACTAGAATTGGTTTTCAGGTTATTTGACAAAGTAAAATGAAGGACTTAGGTAAGAAAGACCAAAAGCTAGAGTTTGCTTTTGGATAATGGTACCCAAGTAAAAAATATAGAAAAAACAAAACCGTTTCTGAGAATGTTTGCACTATTGCTTGCTAAAGTCACATAAAACGAACACAAACGAACATATACGCGCAACGTGCAACATAAACAAAAGCTATCCATCATTTGTCTTTACTTGAAAGGAAACTGTACTTTTGGGATCGTGTGCGTACGTTGCGGACTTTAAAATTGGTATCTGGACTGGTGGAACATCTATGCTTATTTCTGTTCGCTTCATGTTGTTCCTTGTTTTTATTCGTGAAAATACATTATTTTTATTTGGTTTTTGTTTTTTTATAATGGCGCTTGTACATTGAGTGGAATAGTCCTACAAAATTATCCTGTAACTATGTCCCTATGTCGATGGAGCACCTGTCTATAGCAACATAAATGTAACCCTACTTACTCGTGTACTGCTCGGTTCAGTCCTCACCTCCCAAATCCAAGTGAAGAGCAAAAAAAAGAAAAGGTCCTCACCTCCCAAATCCAAGTGAAAAACAAAAAAAAGGTCCTCACCTCCCAAATCCAAGTGAAGAGCAAACTAAAAAAGGTCCTCACCTCCCAAATCCAAGTGAAGAGCAAAAAAAAAGATCCTCACCTCACAGATCCAAGTGAAGAGCAAAAAAAAAAACAAAAGGTCCTCACTTTTAAAATACTAGTGATGAACTGACCGTCCGCCGCCCTTCTTGGCTTGTCGCCCCGGTGCTATTGTATTGCATGCATTTTAATAGTCCTAACGAGAAGCACATGGGTAGTGCTGAATTTATTTTTATCACTAATTCGATAGAATCATTGAAATTATGTTAACATGAGAGAAGAAATAGGAATATCAAGTTATTTTACACAGCAAAATGAAGGATTTAAATAATTGGAATCAAAAGTCAACACTATTGATAGTTTCCAAGCAAATAAATGTAGAATAAAACAACAAGTCAGCAGTCAATCTAGTGATAATTCGGAATACCTGAGTAGCTGATATTTAAAAGAGAAATACGAAGAACTAAATGAGTGAGCAATTATTGACAACTTGCCAACTGACAAAAAGTTGACAACTCTTAAAGAAATGTATTTAAAATGGAACTACTTGTTTCCTATTTACAGAACATGTTTAGCCCCTTTTTTGTGACACCCTATGCGGTAAAACTCAGTCGTACCTAGTGTCGGCTTTGGCAAATGATTGTTGATTACCTTTCTAAGAATTAGGGAATTTTTATCAACACCAACAACATTTTTGTCAGCCCTAACCCAAATCTCTTCAAGATAAATAGTTATGTTACCTATATAGGCCGTAAGATTATATTTTAATCACTCCTAATAAATCATCTATTTTTCTACAGTTCATAAATCAAAAACACGTTATCGGAATATTATTTTGTTAATTATGTAACTTATGTATAGATACAGTGACATTTGCATTTTTTACCTGAGACAAAAATGCCCAACATAAAACGATCGTTTAAGATACAGGGAATTATTCTGAAAAACACTTCAGAAAAAAAATCATTAATAATTTATAAGAAACAATATATGGTGTTCAATCGATACATAATACAGAAAACATAAATGTACAGTTAATAATATATTTTCTAAAGCTTTTATAAATAATGGATTATAGAAGAAGTAAATAAAATGTCGTACATACTATATAGCAACAAATGAAGTTTAGAAATGTTTTGAAATTTAAAATTACTTCTTTTTATCTCTCTCTTTTAGCTTTCTTTTCTGACATAGGCTGACATTTGAACATAGGCCCCATCTAATCACTTTTATATCTATTTTGATCCATTCTTTGCCAAGAAAAACCGAATGTATTTTGATATCTTTTTCCTTGTTATCTTCTTTCTTGTTCTCGAAGGCGATTTAGAAAAATTATCACGTGGGTGGGGTAATGGAAACCAGTTCTTGGTTTTAACTATAAGTTTATCAAACTAAACAATTATAAGATATAATAATATTTGATGGAATATTCCATGGGGGCTGGGAAAGTCTTCCGTCCACCCCGTACTGCTCGTGGTTGTCTTGAATCTTCCTCCTGGCTGGAGTTGTCCATCAGGAAGTCGAGGAGCGTAGTGAAGTGTTGCCTGGCACATATGGATATGAAGTCAGAGTCGCAGTCATCATCGCGATTGAGTAGAACATCGTAGAGGAGTTGGCTAGGTTCCTTCGCCTGATTTTCGTGCGACATCCATTTACTTATACCTCCGACTAAACTAGTTTCACTATTTATTCTTTATGATAAATATATGTTAAGAAAATGCAGTGTATGCATTCTGAATTAAGTTATGCATGCTTAGATGCTTACAAATGTTTTTTTTTTTATTCTAGCAGATGTGCATTACAATGCCTAGGTGTCGTAATCCTGACATAGGGTTACCTTCGTGACAATATTAATGTAACTACAGTAGAACCTCGTTAATCCAGACCCTGATAATATTGATTTCGCTACAACAAAAAAAAAAAGAGAAAAAAAAATATTTAAGGGAGAGTTCCAGCCCGTGCCCCCCCCCCTGGATGTTTGATCTAAACAAATATATTATTAATATCGCCTTCGTAATTTATATGCATTGATCCAGTTCGAAGGACCATAAACAAACATAGTCAACTTAATGAACGACTACGCCATGTAGGTGAACTTAGTGTAATGTCGATTCAGTCCATAGCTTTTAAAGACTTAAAATCGACCCTCAGCCGATTTTTCTTTTAATAAAGATCGCTCTTCGCTCTAGCCCGTGTGCGACTGAACTACTAAAGCCTGGAACAGAATGAACAGCGTGCTACGCCGTCAGCGCGGCGTCATTTGCGACAGCGTTGCGTAGCGCCGTTGAGAATTTTCGCCTGCACACAATGCAATAATTTTTAACGTCGTCAAGTGTCACTTGACAACCTATATCTGTGTTTATACGTGCGCTTTCTTTTATTAAAAGTATAATGGATGATGAAGACTTGTGTGTGATGTTATTTATGTTGTATGCAAGTTATTTATACATACAAACACTTTACCATTCAGTAAAAACTGAGGTTAGGTGTTCTGCGTCAACGTTCAACGGCGTCAAAAGTTGGAAGTTGACGAACATTTAGTATCAACGGCGTTCGAACGCCGGAGGACGTTGTTCATTCTGTGCACTTGCGTACGAAAGCTTGGTTTTAACTTTCTTCTGACAGATAGTGCCGTACGTACGCCGTTAACGCGTCGTAGAACTCGGTGCATTCTGTTTCCCACTTTAGAGATACCGTGGCTCTAATCGTTCGTCCTGTGGGATCATGTTTGGTTATCACAACACTCAGTAGTGTTTTAAATAACCACTGATCATGATATCATCTAAAAAAAATGTTATGTGGTAACAATAAAATATGCAAGACACATTTCGTGATTTTGTATATTTATTAAAATACTAGGTTATTACCCGTCAACAATGACGGATTTATAATATGAAAATTTAAATTTTTTGTATGTGTATTTGGTTTTATTTTTTAATGTATCTTAATTTCGTCGCTGGTCAGCGAATAACGGGACAGGATATCATCAGTTAGCCAATCACGGGAGAGGGTGTCACTTGTCAGCCAATCAAGAGACAGGGTGTCCCCAGTTAGCCAATCACGAGAACCTTAGGAAAAATTGACGTCACAATGTTACCGATACTACATACAGATACTTGCTAATTATATAGTTATAGTCTATCTCAGAAAGAGCGATAGTAATAAAATTTATTATTTGTAAAAAGTTATTGTTTTTTCACACAGAACCGGCACACAAAATATGAATATTTCGAAACGAAATATTGTTAAGAAACAACCGAGTGTGCCGCACATCTTATATGGGAATACGTACTAGGGAATACGAACACAATAGATCATAAAAATTTTACCCTAAAATTTTTAAGAAAAATATGGTCACAATGATATGATATGAAGGCGTGCTTTTAATGATATGATAAATATGGTCACAAGCGTGCGTTTAATAAAATGATAAATAGTAATATAGAAATACACAAAACCAATTTAAACGTGTTTAAAATGTGCACGCCACTGGTAACTGCCTGACAAAAAGATTTATTACTATCGCTCTTTCTGAGATAGACTATAGATTATTTATTCATAAACTTTTTAAGGTGGGAAAAGGATTTATTTTTACTTACTACATTAAATTTATATTGTTAAAACTAAAAATAATTTGAGACGTTAATTTATGCCTACGAAACCCTAGATATTTCTGTATGTAACTGTATTCGCAGATTCTTAGAGAATAAATCTGCAAAATATTGTTCATATCGGTCAAAGGATATAGGAGTCTCTTGTTTATGCCTACGAAATCCTAGACTTTTATGTATGTAATTATATTTGTAAATTCTTGGAAAATAAATCTGCAAAATATTGTTCATATCGGTCAAAGGATATATGATTGTCTGCTAATCACGAGAACCTTAGGAAAAATTGAAGTCACAATGTTACCGACACTACATACAGATACCTGCTGATTATATATGTCAGATTTTTAGAAAATAAATCTGCAAAATACCTGTCAATCAAAAGACAGGCTTACCCCAGTTAGCCAATCACGAGAACCTTAGAAAAAATTGATGTCACAATTTTACCCAAATTTCATACATACGCAAGCTAATTATATATGTACGATAAAATTATTGAACTATACACTTATTATTTTATAACAGTTTTACTAAAATAATAAGTTGCTAGTCACTATACTTAAACCACAGCTAAGCTCTTTGGTATATTACGGTGTAGTTGCAGACTACTTAGTCTTATACTTATTCAATGAACAACATTTTGTTGAGGAATTGAACTTCATTGAGCTAGATCAGTAACTCAACAATTCAATCACTGTCTAAACTCGATTGACTGCTCCATTTCTTCCAGAAGTTTCGCAGTTATTCTACTCTAAGGTCACACGTCTTGTCGACGTCTGGTCAAGCAGAACCATATTCGTAACAATATATAAACAGTTTATATAAGTCTTAAAACAGAAAAGCCGATTGCTAGTTGTGACAGGACTTAGATGAAACAGTATTTCTTAAATCACTTTATAGTTGCAGTTATTTTTTATGTTTTAAAAATAAAATCATAATCCAAATGTTGTAGAGAAAATCTAACGGAATGTGAATCTCAAACGAGCTAGCGTTTATTTAAAAATTCACTGTAATAAAGGATTACATAAATCCGGATGAGTATCGTATTGCGGTAAATGTACTGTAAGAATTTCATCTTTAACGATAACAAAGGAAAGAAGAAAACCACTAGCAGGGATGTTGTTACATAAAAATGAATTAAAAATTTCTAGGTTAAGTGTTAAAGTTTTGTAGATTGTACCACCTTAAAAATCTTGGTTAATTAACAATTATGAGCGCAGTTAAATATTTAATAAGGTGACAGTAAGCTTAAGAAACTTTTCTCAAAGTTATGGTGAAAGATGTGTGCAGAATAAATGTTGAAAAACAGAATTTATACTTATGAGGTCACGCTAGAACCACTGAGAATAATAAAATTAAGTAGGCAGTGAAATACAAAAGTAGTAGGTACTGTCATTCGAAGTTAAGTTGTAAAGGTTAGGTTAGTTAAACTACAGTTAATTATTTTTGAAAGTATCGTTGTGTCAAAGTATGAAATTAACTAGTGCACCCGTTGCCAACTCTGTTGGCAAACAAATCATTACCTTAATGTGGAACTTGCTCGACACCTCAGACTTCTTTCTCTAGCCATACGCCTAACTTCATCCAATTCAAATTGAATCAACTCTTCGCCCATTATTAAAAACTGGGCAAATAATAAGCATTATTCCGAATTATTAATTCATTAACTTTTTAAGATGGGAAAACGATTCATTTTCACTCAGTGCATTATATTTATAATGTTAAAACTAAAAATGATTTGAGACGTTAAATTTAAAATATATTTATTAAAATTAATTTTCCATTTTCTTATATAATATTAAAATACGCACACGGAAAAAACGCACACATGAAAAAATACACACACGGCAAAAAGGGCACACGGAAAAAAGCGTACTTACACTATATCTCAAATCAAGGGGTAGATTTACAATATCCCACTGAACACTGCGCATGCGTCACATACGTCATTTGTTCAATATACAGAGATTCTAAACAGGTGGGACTGTGCAGAACTTTTAAAACACAATTTATTTTTAGGTGGTTTATAAAAAAAAAATAAACAGTTATCAACCATAACCTAAGATAGTGCTTTTAAGGTGTATCACTGTCCCTAGCCCTGCACAGAACAGTTAAAATACAATTTATTTTTAGGTGGTTTATAAAAAAAAAAAAATAGTTGTCAACCATAACCTAAGATAGTGCTTTTAAGGTAAATCTAACCTAAACTAAAAGGTAAATGATATTTTAATGTGATAAATAAACAGAAACCATTGTTTTAGAGCCACTGATAATTCTTGAATTATTTAGTGTAGTCGTTATGTGCTGCGATCTGTATAGAGTTTGCAGTGGGATATTGTAAATCTTGTCCTACAAATCGTAGAAATAAAAAAATAATAAAGCATTGAAAAAATAATAATAAAGAAAAAAAAAAGTCACATTTTTCTTACTTTCATCAAAACCAAATATTTTTTAAAATTATTATTTTTCTGCTAATAATAATTTTAATCAAAAATGTCGAATATCACGGAAGGATAACGTTTTTCTGTGTTTTGCTTCGTAAAAAAACCGAACCGTGTATTTCACAACTAAATTAATAATTGTGAAGTGATTTTTTAATGAAAAACACAACTGTCATTTTTACTAATTTATTGTCAACAGTCAAAACAAAAATTCACAGCACACTACTGTCCAATACATACATAAACAATAATTTCTTACAATTCTATCAATTATTATAAAAAGTGTTCGTAGAATATTCACTATTATTGCATCTTATAATAATTATAAAAAGTATTCGTAGAAAATTCACTATTATTGCATCAACAATATATTTTAAACAATTTTGACATAAATAATTAACATATGCGCGCCTCTATCGGGGAATGAAGAAACGACCGGTCGAACATACCATAGACGAACATACGAACATACAAACAAGCGTATTATATTATAGGATAAATAACAATGTCAATTCCGCTTAATCGGGACACATCGGGATTAGAACATTTTGGCCCGATTAAGGAACTGACCAAATTATCCGAAGTCCCACAAAAATTACAAGATTAGTGTTTTTTAATATTTATTTGATTACACAAAACTATACGTATACATTTATATTAAACAATTATATACGTACTACATAATAAAAAATAATATTTATTTATATTTATTTATTATTTATTTATTATTATTATTTTTATTATTATTTTTTAAAAGGTATGGCAACAATATAATTTTTTGTTAAAAAAATGTAAAACATACATAACTAGATTTGTTTAAATTTTGTAAAATTGTAATATTCGATGTAAGATTCGAAGCCTTAGGGCAAGAATAATAAAGTTCTATCTACTTGTAATAAAAAATAATATAAATTTTGAAAGAAAAATAATGTTCAAAATTAAATTAAATTATGTATTCTGAAGAAGTCTTCCAAAGTGGTTTGCCTTTTATTTTTGCGGGATTGTGCAGTTGTACAAAATCAGCGCAAATATTGAATGCTGACAAGAACTCCCGTCATTTCAATCTTGCATAAAATAAGGCTATAATCTATCAATACATTGTTTTGCCTCCCGGTTAGTTACAGGCACAGGAAGATCATCATCATCACTGTCGTCTGGTTTCTCCAAATTTTGATGTTTTGATTTAATGCCTTCGACAATTGCGTCCTCACAATCTCCATTCTTGTCATAACGTAGTAATTGGTGTCAAAATTCTTATTTCTTATTTCTGGCTGAGTTAAGGTTCTAGCCATACGTATGCCCGAGAAGCTTCGGACCACCCTACAGAAATAAGAATTCGACTTCGGTCAAATACATGAAGTGATTAAGTAATGAAAATGAAACTCCTGAAAAAATGGTGTCATAATTGCCCGTAAAATTAATATTTTACAGGTAATTTTTTCCCGGCGCAACGGGAATTCATACAGTAATCGTATGAATTCCCCATTAAACGGAATTCTGTCCCAAAAAAGCGAAGTAAATTTGTGTTATTTTCTCGGTTTTGTTTCCGTTCTTTAGGATTTGTCCCTATTAAGCGGGTGTCTCGTTTAACCGGTGACTTGATTATGCGGAATCGACTGTATTTTGAAAAATATTTAAGGGCTTATGTGTAAAAAGAAAGTTAAGATTAAGTTTTTGGGGAACAACTGCCTTATTTATCTATAATTTACGACTGGTATAAAAAATTTTAGGAGGCAGGAATCTGGTTCACCACCAAAAAAAATTCTCCTTGAATTTGTGCTGTCAACATTTTATATTATCATAAACAAGAATACTGTATTATATCGACGTTATAAGAAGTTTATACTTGTTGTTATAATAAAATTATTTATTTTAATAATGTGTTTAATAAAATACAGAGCTACAATAACATGTAAGTCGATACATTTTATATGTATCGACTTACATGTTAATACAGGAGTAATATATTCTTTATTGTAGCGTCTTTATTGTAGAATGAAATGAAATATCCATATTTGTTTATAATAATTCAAAATGTGCGTCTGCGCAGACAGTTCAAAACTGGTAACTTCATGACGGTAACTTAAGGACAAAATTACTGTAGCTGATGACAGCACCAGAGATTTAAACATTAAGTGTGAAAGCATACCGATGTTAAACATCGGTGAACTTTAAGTTCACTCGTCTTAAAGTTCTAGTGTGAAAAGGGTATAAGAAGATAATAGAAAAAGACAATAAAACTATTTATGCGGTAATAGCATCAACTTAATATTGGATCTTCAGCTATTAACAGAATCACACAGGTTCGTCTGCATTTAAAAAAATTTGTTTTGTGCCACATCAGCTTTCTAATTACCAAAAAGAGGAGCATGATATCAAGAAACTCGTTGGCAATTGGCTGCAGGTGGCACTGGACAGAGAGGAGTGGAGATACAAAGGAGATGCCTATGTTTAACACTGGACATCAATGGCTTATAAAGGATGATGATGATGATAACGCAAGGTGTAGTAAGATTTGCCATTAGGTCTGATTGGATTTCCTTATTTATCATTCAGTTCCATCTGAATCTTTCCTATAATATGAAATAGCTTTGAAATGGCTTATCGAGTAATTTTTAGCTTTTGTATCATTGGCGAATGTGCATCTTTTGGATTCCCGTTTTGAAAACAAATAAATATTTACCTAGTCTACAAAATTCGATATTGTTACATCCGAGGGTTGCCCAATAAAATATCAGCCCACAAATGGCATTGCTGACGGCAATATTTTGTTTTGAGTTAAGCATATGTCCATAAGTAAACATAAGAAATAGCAAGACATTCTTTCAAAATAGTATGCAACTACTTAAATTAGACAAGTTTTGTGTAATTTGTAAAATGAAAAAAATTGAACTTCGTGCAGTGGATATATTACTTTTTTATAATTACCAACCTATAAAATAAAACTGTTAACAGAAACCTTGGTACAGCTCAAATTAGCGCCGTTTAACTGTGGTCCAGAAAACTTGCACACCTAAAGCATCATTTATAGTCCATAGCATAAATGCATGGCATAAGCATAAAGATGTATCTGTGGAGTATATTTTCAGTTTATTATTAACAGATGTTCGTGCTATAAGCAGAACAGTGATACAATTTCGCCTTAAGTGGGTTTTACACGATTCAATTTATTGATCAATTAATTGAAAAAGTTTACATTCAATTAATTGATGTGTGTAAAGTGTACAAATTTCGTCAATTAATTGACCAAAAAAATTGATCAATTTATTTTCAAAATAGAACAAGTTCTATTTTTCATCAATTTTTCATCAATTTTTTAGGGATTTCTAGGTATATTTTTATCTGTTAAGATATTGCTAACTGTTTAGCTGCAGCATAACCTCCAAATATATATTTTGTGTTTCGTTTTCAAATGTGACGTAACCTCGAACGATCTAATTTACCATCATCTAGGTTATTTCTTTTGTTTTTGTTCACAGCTCATAACCTTGTGAAGATTTTTTTCAATATTTTCATTTTGATAAATATGTCAACATGTTTTACAGTTGGTAATGTAAAAGTTTTCAAAAAAATTGATAAATAAATTGATATGTGTAAAGTGTTGCTTTTGTTTCCAAGGTTACCAATAAATTTTTCAATTAATTCAGATCAATTCTGTAAAAATTTACTGTGTAGTAACGTTACTACAAGATAAAATATTAGTATACAAGATAAAGTATAATGACTTTCATTCATGATAGTAACTAACCTTGCTAATAGTGACATATTTAATTAGAATGCTCATAGTAACTGAGTTACAGAATTGGTCTGATAGACAAAAAACTTGATCAATTTATTAATCAATTAATTGAACTGTGTAAAACCAACTTTATATACTTAATAAACACTCTTGACAATTATTTTAACAAATTTGAATCCTCGGTAACTTTGTAAGCTCCCTACTTTGGTATTAAACCAGAAACATTTAACACAAATCTTAACACTTGCTTCGAGTCTTTGTTCTATCAGGGTGCGATACTGGTATTTCGCTGTAGGTCATATCAACATCGTAAATTCTGTAGATTTAATCTGCTATGAAAAAGTTAAAATATTAAAATCACGAAATCGATTTTACCCTTGAAGGGTTCAGTATCGACCCTATGTTGGCTGTTTTACATTTTTTCTCAGCACGACTAGACAGGAAAAAACGTTATTATCACCAACCGATAACGTTTAGAGTAATGAATCGCACTGTTTAAAAATGCTTGAAGTTTTTATATGTAATAAATATAAGAAAAAATATCTGATACATAATTATGAAATGATAGGAATCAAAAAATTTATGGATTTTACTTTTATTTTATGCGTACATATTTAAGTCGATGCAATAAATTTTCCTGGATAACTATCTTCACTAAATTATTAAAATGACTTCCACAATTGTAAAAAACAAAGAAAAGATAAAAAAACAAGAAAAAACCATTGAACAATCATTTAAGCTGCGTTCACAGCTCTTAAATTAGTCGACTATAGACTATGACTTGTTGATTGTCACTAACAAGTTTTTCATATGGTAACGCGAGCAACCGTTTACAGCTCTAAATTTAATGCTTTGTCAATTGTAATAAGTGCGTTGTTTTAATGAGACAGGCATATAAATACACATTAGCTATCTCACACTTTATATAACATAAAAAATACTGTCACATATAATATAATATAATATAATAATTTTAATTTATTTGTTTACCTATACATTTTTTTTTCATACATTGTAATACAATTTTGATATCTCAAATAATGAAACATGTTACATGTATGTATCAAGTAGTGCATTCATATAATAATCAAGGTACCATTTTTCAGCGATTTTAAAAATATTTTTGTTATTTATGTTAACTGTCAGTGACTGGTAATAAATATTAATTAAAATACGGCTTGCGGCCAATTATTAAATTCACAAACTTTAATTTTAAATCTGCTGGAATAAACAACAAATTATAATCCAAAATTTACGTATGTTATAACTATAACCTTAAAATTAATAATTTTGTTTGTTTGAGTACTGCTGTAAATTTATTTTCCCGCTCCAATTAGTAAAGATATCTACGAATCATGCCATTTCTTTCTAATGTTTTGTTTTTGATTCAAATAATTTGGAAGGTTAGTTGTCAACTTGCGTCACTATACTAGGGCTGCCATAATTGTCGGACTACCGACCGGGGCACCCCCCCCCCCCAAAACTTTTATCGACAATAATACCTTTATTATAAAAAATTGCACAATATTTTTAAAAAATTTAAAGACAAAAAAAAAATTAAAGTAGAGCTTGATAATAGGTATTCCAAGAGCAAAACGTTGGGATCAATGGTGAATCATTTTTTTTTGTGGATGCGTCTTTATCAAATCTAAAATAATATAATATAAATTAATGGGCGATTCAATTTAATAAAACCAAATAGAACCTTACATTCCATTCTTCTCTTGCCTTTAATCTCCCCCTTCCCCGACTTCGGTGGCTTCTTTATCATCGCTCTTCTTTGCCCAATCATACTTCTCCGATGTTTTCGTTTTTTGGAGCAGTTCTTTTTCCCCTTTTATATAATTATAGAATTCAATGCATGACATTTTATAATTTAAAACACATTGAATTATGCTTTTCACGGTGTCAATAGAAAGCGAATTGCGCTCATCTGTCCAATGGGTTTTAATTAATGAGAATACACGTTCAACATGTGCATTGTCCGGTGGAATGGCGAACAAATATTGGCACATTTTCAGTAGATTAGCTTTTCTTTCTGTCTCTTCAGTCTTTAATTTATATATAGTATGTATATAAATTATGTATGTACAATATTATCAATATACATGTACAATATTATCGAAAAATAATTTTTTAATATGCATAAATTTTAAATCGACCGGGACAAATAACTCTTGGACCGGGACACTGGGACACAAACCTCAAAACTGGGACAAGTCCCGGTGTACCGGGACGTATGGCAGCCCTACACTATCGTTACTATGGGTATGCAAATAATTATAATGATATAGACAGAGAAAGCATATAGTATTGAATATCGATACTTGTAGCAACGAACAATCACTTATTGGCAATCCGACTATAGTAACCATTTCTTGATGACCTTTTTATGATTCATCTGGGTAATATTTATTGTATTATTGATAACAAAATTGCCAAATATGTTATAACATTTCCCTTTAAAAAAAGTGTAGAAATATTTCCCAGCAAACATTGAACTAACGGCCGAACGCCGGCAAACTGCTTTTACGCTGGTACATTGCTGGCACCAAAAGTAAGTGCAATGCCAGTATTAATAATGTACTTCACATTTGTATTTCGCACTCTGCCTATACGAAGTACTTTACCAGCATTTTATAAGCATTCCTTATTTGTATTAATCCAAGGTTATTTCTAGCGAGCCAGTGCTTATGTTTATAACTTTTTTTGAATGTAATAATTTGAAAAGTCTGACCGTTCTTAGTCATAAAACACCCTAATGGCGTGGCCTTCGAGGGTCGGTACAAGTGATATTCTGTGAGTTCAAGTTGGGACGTGTTGGTGAACAGTTTTTAAAGATGTGTATTTGAATAGTTATTGATTGTGAGCATTATACAGTTTTTTATTGTGATTTGTGTGTGTTTTGTTAGATTTAAGGACGTAGTTTACACAAACTATTTCATATTAAATTGTTTAATTTTTAGTTTAGTTCAATCATAGTTTTTTTCATGTAATAAAATTTTCAATTATTAATAAATCTGATACAAGATTATAAATATGTCATTTAAAAAATATAATTTGTCATATTTCATTTTGAATAGTGACATCTTAAATATTTTGTAAATATAATACTAACCTAAAATAATACAAACTTAATCCAAAACTGTAAAGCTTTTTTTACAATATAACCAAGTTTCTAAAAGTCAGTAATACACTATAAAAATCACCAAAATAACCAGATCTAGTTTGTTCTTACAAAAGTGAACAGCTTATAGCATTAATGCTTATAAAATTTGTTTATTGAATTTATTTTAACAAGTATGAGTTCTTTAGGTTGGCACTCTTCAAGTCAGGGGGAAAAGATGTGGTAGATAATACAAGACGAATATTGGCGAAAATTATTAGTCACCCCTTATCTTAAGGATGAAATTGGTTTGACCGAAATGGCAGAAAACCATTTTCTTAAAATTCTTCATTAAATTAATAAATTAAATAAACTAATTCCTGTTATTCCTGAAATTATATTTATTTAATATTTTGAAATAAATCAATAAATTATAACTGTTAATTCAATTTACAATCGGCTAGTTTTACCATCGTTGAATAAATTTATTTAACAACTTAAGTTAACAATATCGCATCATTCTATTGACAGCAATGTTAATTTCTTCATTAATAGTTTAAAACCGATGCGATATTGTCAACTTTACTTGTTAAATAAATTTATTCAACGATGGTGAAAATGGCCAAATGAGTATTTATTTTGCACCTAACCATTAATTTATTTTAATACTGGGTAAGTACACATATATTACATTTGAAACACTAGAGAGTGGGTATAATATAAGCACTAGTCTGTCAGAAATAAATCTTGCAACTAATGCGATTATTTTGCACTTTACCGTTGCTGGGCCAGCAACTGATACATCAATGGGCCAGCTAACGGCCACGGGGACACCGGGGTACTGGCCCAGTGCAAAATGCCAGCACTGGACCAATGCGAAATGCCAGCACTGGCCCAGTGCGAAATGCCAGCACTGGCCCATTACTTTCAATGCACTTTACCGTTGCTGGGCCAGCAACTGATACATCAATGGACCAGCTAAGGGCCACGGGACACCGGGGTACTGGCCCAGTACGAAATGCCAGCACTGGCCCATTACTTTCAATGCCGGCGAGTATGTGCTTTACCAGTACTGGTCCGGATAAAAATGTTTGCTGGGTTGCTTTTGGATTTATTTATTTTCTTTGTATATTTATTTATATATTTCAACAAATTTCGGAAATCGTGAATCGAATAAGAATTGCTTTATTTGCGGTTATAATTTTGTTATGAAAATTTAGTAAGAAATCACGATCTCGCTGATGGCGGGTTCGAAAAAGTTATTTGGCAAATTTGTGACACACAGGTTATGAGCTACAAGATACTTTGAAAGATCTGAAACTGAACATATCTAGATGGAATTCTGGTCTGTGAAGCCTGAAGTTAATCAGACGACAATGCCCAGGAAGAGAAAAAGTGGAGGTATGCGAAGCACACCAATGTTTACCTAAGAATTATATAATCGATTAATACGGCAGACTGATATTTGTTGATGTAGAAAATGAGGATAACAAAAGCTTCTAGTAACCAGGTACCCTACATACAACAAATTACATAATTAGTTCAAAAGCCTGTGTAATCCTCTTAAACTATTTCCGATACCTGAGAACATAAAAGCACTACAGCTTTTGTGTAAAAAAATTACGCATCACCAATTTCAAAAAATCCAATTACCATCTTTTATTTTCTAATACAAATATTATGAAAGCAATCTAAAAACAATCAAACACCAAACTATGATTTATGGTTTATGAATAGAATTTCTGCAGATCATATTGGGTTGAAGAATGTGGTGAAACTTATGCAGGTAGAATCCTACGCATAAATGAAATATATCTACAGGTGCAAATGATAATAACTAAGGTGAACTAAATTCTAAATTGCCTTTCTAACGCCAAGTAAATTAGTGCAATGGAGCTTTGCCAAACTAAAAGTACTTACAAAATTAGATATTTTTCTTTTATTTTATAATGTATGTATGCTGAATTTAGTTGTGTCAAGTTGAATAAGATTTGTTATAGAATTAAGTCATGTTGAATATTTTTAGAGTTTGAAACATTTGCGTTGAGAATGCAGACGGCATAATACTGAATTTACTCAACTGTAACTTTGTTTATAACGCAACACTGATAATGATGGTCAAAAATGGAATAAGGTTCAAACCAAGATAAACGGACATCCGAGAAATCGTGGAAGAGCGAAGTAGATGAAGCTATATCTTTGAAATTCACTCACAGTTGCTAATACGAGTGGTGATCTAGTGAAGTTTCTAGAACGAACTAAAAGACGGAGTTACACACGCATGTCGTTGATATGTTTTGAAAACCTAATCTTTCTTTCAACTGCAGTCAAATTTCCAGACTGACCATGCTTATAGTATAGCCGTAATACCCTTTTCACACTAGATCTTTAAGATCGGATGTTAAAGTGAATGTATATTTAAACGCTAATGTGAAACCATACGGCCTCGTCTAAACACGACCGATGTTTAAGACAGAGATCTGCGTCTTAAACTTCGTACGCATTGCCAACTTAATTTCTATTATAAAAAAATACTCCTTGAATTTGTGCTGTTAACATTTTATATTATCATAAAGAAGAATACTGTATTATATCGACGTTATAAGAAGTTTATACTTATTGTTATAATAAAATTATTTATTTTAATAATGTGTTTAATAAAATACAGAGCTACAATAATTGAGATAAAATGTATCGACTTACATGTTAATACAGGTGTAATATATTCTTTATTGTAGTGCCTTTATTGTAGAATGAAATGAAATATCCTTAATTGTTTATAATAATTCAAAATGTGCGTCTGCGCAGACAGTTCAAAACTGGTAATTTCATGACATTAACTTAAGGACAAAATTACTGTAGCTGATGACAGCACCAGAGATTTAAACATCAAGTGTGAAAGCATACCGATCTTAAACATCGGTGAACTTTAAGTTCACTCGTCTTAAAGATCTAGTGTGAAAAGGGTATAACAGTCCACTATTCGCGACTGAAACTAAAGTTGGCGGCGCTGCGTACAGTAGCTGATGGCGTACGAGAAGCGTATATGTCAGAAGTTTTTTCTTAATATTTATCTGTTCAAACAATATTTCGGCAAAAAAGCACTGTATTTAAGTCACTATATTTTAAAATACTTCTTAATTCACATAAACTGCAGCACAACACGTTACAAATATTATCCAAATATACGCTTCTGTTTAATTTAGCCAGTCACCACCAGATGTCTCACTGTTATTTGCAGTCGCGAATAGCAACAAATGACGTATATATTCTTAATCATGAATAAAACAGAGTTCCGTGTAGTGATAAAACATTTCTTTTTAAAAAGCTTAAATGCTAAAGATATAAAAACGGAATTAGACTGAGTTCATAGTGAGTCTTCTCCTTCATATGCAACAGTTGCAAACTGGATTAGAGAAATTAATCGATGTCGATCAAGCAGAGAGGATGCACCACGTTCTGGTAAGCTGAAAACAGCTACCGATGAAGAAAAGTCCAGGGAATCATGATGAACGATCGCCGACTGAAATAGCGAGAGATAGCAGAGGCAGTAGGAATTTCATATGACCGCGCACATTTCATTTTACACCAGCATTTGGACACGACAAAGTTCGCTGCAAGATAAGTGCCGAGTTTGCTAACAAATGGCCAAAAGTAAGTGACCATTTCTAGCATGTCTAGACATGTTCAAGCGCAATACAAAAGATTTTTTGCCACGTTTTGTAACTGTCGATGAAACGTGGATACATCACTACATTCCGAAGACCAAAGAACAATCAAAACAGTGAATAGCACGCGGTGAACCAACTCAAAAGAAGGCCAAGATGATGCCATTAGCTGGTAAGGTTATGGCTACCGTCTTTTCAGATTCCCGAGGAATGATTTGCACCGAATTTTTATCTATCTAATAGGATATTTTTAATTCTAGAAAACATTATTGTAAATATGCAATCGCTAAATAACTTAATAATAGATATCCGACAACAATGTTCTCTAATTTTTTAAACATATTTGTGGATTTCAAATAACTTTTATATTTACACAGTTTTGTGTAGAATTGTTTAAATAGTACGTCAACATTTGTTTTGACTTGATTGCTTATACATTCAAACATTTAGGCGGAACTAAATGGGAATTTCGTTATTTTATGTTGTCACGAGAAGGAACCTTGCTTGGGTTATTTTATGTTTGACGTTTGGTATGTGAAAATTAAAAATTCCAACAGTGAAACCATGGAAACGTATGACTTATGTCAAAAATAAATTGATTTTTACAAGTATTTTAATAACAAAAAATAAATAAATGGGAAATATGTATTAAGAATGACACAAAAAAACAAAATATAAAGAAAATGACATTTTAAAAAAATATTAATCTTAATCAAAAAATGCTTATTGTAAGTATGATTTACAAAGCTTAAACAAAACGGCCAAAAAGAACGATTCAAACGATGAAAGTAACTAGATTGCAAAATCTAGTTCCGCCTAATCGTTTGGAATAGGCTGTAGTTTATAACCCTTTGTCGAAAAATACTATATTTGATGATATCGGAATGCCACTTGGTACACGTATTCTTTAAGAAAATGAAATAATATTTACCTGCATCACTTATATTGATAACCGCGGCAGATTCAAAATCGCGACAAAAATAGACTACCAAGTACAATAACTATAAGTAGTTTTTACAATAGAACAAGATAGCTAGAAACATGTTTGTAGAATGAAGCTTTAGTTACAATTTTCCGCGTCGTACGCAAATATGCGCCGAGTGGTTTACAGGATGGCGTCTATAATTTGTATATTTACAATTATATAACAGTTTTTTTGCACAGTTAGAAATATCCTATTAGATAGATACAAATTCGCTGCAAATTTTGATGTATAGATTGTTACTAATATTATTTCAGATTGTTACTTTTGTATAAGAAACTGGTGAGGACTACATGATTGTGCGCCCCCTTATAAGGCTGAGTATCACTTTCGGTTGCAGTCTAGAAACTTACCTCCTGTGACCTTATGCGTCATCTAGGCGTTAATAATCTTGTTTAGCCCATTCGTTAGACACATGTATGTTGTTTTCTTCTCTTTGCTCTACAGTACTGAGCAATATTATTTACTCCATATTTCTGATGTTCGTGTTTTAAATTCTATCCAGTCCTGTATTGCCTCCTAGTACATGGACGTATACTAAATAATCTAGAAAGACTTGCTTTAATTTTACACATTTTAGAATGAAGTGAAAATCTAATTGTACGGGTCGCAAATAAGATTCCTTTGTAAAGAATGTGCTCTAAATTCTCTTACAAATTTAGGTTCTTATGAAGCAGTAACCTTTATTTAAATTTGGTAATTAAATGCAAAACACGTAAAGGGTTAATGTAGTTAGCATTACATCCGGTCAGTTGATTGTCCTTGCAAAACCTACCTACATATAACAAAGAAATCGATAGAATGTACTTAAAATAAAATGATGTCATTGCAGAGGTATGGTTACTCAAGAAAATTATGAATCAGAAGATTCATTGTATCAACAAAAGCGTCTATTATCGAATTTAAATGAATCTTTGTTTCCCAAAAATAATAAAATGAGTTCTCGACTTTCTAAATTGTATTATCTTATGAAATATTGTTAACATATGCAAATATATAGATGTACACAGGTTCAACGACAACGGGGGGGGGGGGGGGTGTACAGGAAAAATTCCCAGGTCCTGTGTTCTTAGCGGCCCCAGCAGGACCCCAATCTATTTTTCTTTTATTTATTTCATGGACTTGGTAAGAATCTTTTGCCTGGACACAGATTTTCCCCCGGACCGGGAGTCATTGGCTCTCGATGCCACTGAATGTACAGGCAGTCCCCGGAAAATGTCCAGAATACGTTCACGTTCAGATAAAATAACAGTTTTTACCGACCGTCAACATACCGGGTGAATTATTTAAGGAGCAACATACATGTTTCACATATAATGTTAATGAAGTGAGTTATTTCATTTGCAACATAACAAATTATGAAAGCAAGCTCATATCCATGGCAACAGACATGATAAAGTTCTTGGACGGCTAAAAAATAGTAAATTAGAAACAATAAATGAATTTTTATTAGTTTGTTTATATTTACATACAAACATAAATAATTATGTAGCTAAGTCCAAAAAATATTTTAAAAAATAATATTATGTCTTTTCTATGGATACGATAAGCATTTGTTTTATGGCTATGTTGCTTTTGAAATAACTCACTTCATTAACATTATATGTGAAACTGTATGTTGCTCCTTAAATAATTTACCCGATATATAAGGGAGATATTGTGACCATACCAATTTTGACATTTCGAGATTTCGATGGATCTCCACGACTTGAGGTCCCTACATAACGTTTTGACTATTTTTAGCATGATGTCTGTCGGTCTGTCTGTCCATCCGTCCGTCCGTCTGTCTGTCCGTGTGTCCGTCTGTCTGTGTACACGTGCAGAGCAAATTAGGCTAAATGGATTTTTATGAAACTGCATATTTAAGCTTTTGACATCAGTGACACGAGTTGATTAACTTTTGGTAAAAATCGGTTGACTAGAAATGGGAGTTTACTCGTGTCGATTTTAAGATTTTTGCGAATATTTAGCAACAGAAAAATATTTCGAAAACATTTTTTGAACAAAAGTTGCTATAAATGCAATAACTAATAACTTTTATTTGAGACGTTTTTTGATAAAACGAAAAATTTCGAAAAATTTTTTTCATACTTATATGTAACGTTTCCATGGTCATGATAAATAATATCTGTTAGAAAATATTAGGCCAAGTTATTTCTACTCGAATGCTAGAATGTATTTTATACAAGTACTTTATGATGGCGGTCGGTCCTGTGGTGGCCACAGCTGATTTTTTAGTTTCACTTAGAGTTATCATACCGTAAGGGTACGGATACATAAAAATGTAACCGGCGAAATTAGGTGCTGGCTAGCCTAGGTGCTAGCAGTACGAGATTAAATATATGTTTTCTTTCAAATGTACCCGAACATGTAGAATGACTGTCGACACCAATATATTGTTTCAATGAATTGGTGAAACTTGCAGACCTTTGCAGGTGAGTGTCAATGAGCATAAGAAGAAAGTTCACCAGGGTGAAATTTATAGTTCCAAACTGGTCGAACTTGCTTGGGAAAATCAACACTATTTTCAATGGAGCCATGATAAATTCTTTATTTATTAGGAAAGCAAATTTAAGAGAAAATTGAAAGAGTCTGCATTGATCGAAAAATTGGGAGAATGCCTACTCAGCCAAACCAGCGTAGAGTTTCCTCACCTTTGGCTACCTGTCATTAAAAGTAATCTTTCTAACCCTCAAGTCACTAACCCATTAACAAACACTTTGTTATCAAATATACATGTGAGGAACAACCTTAATCTGGTTAACAACTGTATTGAACGAACGATCGACAACTGACCGACGGGTGTCACGGGAACATGTTTACTTAGCCGGATCAATGATCCGGTTCAGCAAACTGAACAACCTCCACTGATCCGGTTCCGCAAACTGAGCCGAAATTACCATCTCTAATTCGCACGGTGCTGAATCAGGAGACCAGGCGGGTCATTTTACTGCACCTCCTCGACCAATTTCCCGATTTGGAAACAAATGACCCTAAAAAATTAAAATAAAACTGAATATATCAAAACCGATTGCAAAGTTTTTGATACCTTTAGACGCAGAAAAAATTCTCTTTGGATTATTACCAACATAAATCTCATAAGTTAATATGGGGAACAGGCGTCACCAAAAATTTAGATTTAAATGTTATTTTTCTATGCTTCGGGGTAAAAGTATTCAACCGATAAGTATATGAATGTATTTTATTTATTTATTTATTTATTGGACTGGAACACACACAGGACAAGCCCAGTAAAGTGTTCTCTGTATAATAATACACGTTATATGTTTAAATTATTACTAATTAAAGTACATAATCAAATAGTGAAAAAATACGAAATGTTTTAGATACATACAAGTAATGACACATGCAATTTATTGGACAACATAAAGTTTATCTTAGAATTTCAATGCACTTTCGGCGGAACAGAAGTTTGGCAGAATTGAAAATATCAATAGTCCCAAAGTTCATATTATAAGTAGATGCCAATCTGATGAGTTTATTTTACAATATCAAAGTTTTAAAAAGAGTATATTGAGTTTTTATGAGTAAAAAATAAATGTACGCTGTTTTACCACCCGAAAGAGGTTCATGTAAACGAGTACGGAAGATAACCCTATTTTTACATAATGTGTATTATCTCTTAGAAGTAAAACAGTTTTGTCGTCGTGAGAACCAAAGCCCACAGTGTTTGTTAAGCACATTAAATTTTATCAAGAAATGCATTTATAATGTTTGAAGAATTCCTTCTGTAAACTTTAGAAACGGAAGTATTATGGAATAAACGAGCTGCGAAAAATACGTGCCAGTTTGCCCACGTTTTCGGTATTCTAAGTAGGTCAAGGAAGCTAAATAAACCCTAAGCGGATTACCTACTGTACAGTTGGCAATATGTACCATTGTACCACAATTGTAAACTATTGTAAAATAGAAGTATGGAAACATTTAACTACTGTGTATGATTTTAGGTTTGTGTATGTTGGTGTTCATTGTTCAAAAGCAAATTTTAAATAAATATTTCATCATGTTAATTTAATATAAATAAATAAAGAGATAGCTTCAAGAAATTTACGGGGTTTCAACTATTGTTTGAATTATAGTGATAAAATTATGATTTTACATAATAGTAGCTCTCGATACGAGACTGACAACTTGTCTTCTCATTGGACCTTTTCTAAAACAAGATTTCTCACTAGAAACAGAAATATCAGGTTCTATCAAAGTATAGTATCGTCTTATTTGTATATTACTTCGAAACATGGTACCTTAATAAGGTGATATCGATAACAGTCAATAGCGAGTTTTTGGAAACAAAGTACTAGGCCAAATTCGTCTTATCCAAATCAATGGTAAATAGAGCAGCAATTAAAATAAAGATATTCTAAAACAATAAAAGACCAGTGCTCCGCAAGCTTTTCTCACCCACGGCTAGAGTCGGTCCAAGGTACGAGGGTATTATTTTTCGGGATTGCGCCAAACTAGTGCTGCCATCTGACAACTGATGCTTCTTCGTAAAGTTTAATATTTTTGACGGTACTTAAAACGTTTTGACGTACGAGCGCTATTTGTGTTGTTTACAATAACTTGTAAAAATTTATCTCGGCTAAAAATGAAATTATATCGTAAACATTTTCAAGCGATTATTTTTTACAAATTTCGACGGATTAACCCAACAATAGTGCATCGATGAACTTAATTCGTTACCATCAAGGACTACTGTTTATCGATGGTTTGCCGACTTCAATCGTGACCGTAGTTCGCTTAAGGACGAATTTCGTGAAGGTTGGCCAAAATCGGTTGTTTTTCCGGAAAACATTGATGCTGTGTGTGAACTGATACTGTAAGATTGTCATGTGACTTATCGTGAGATAGAGGTATTCTTAGGCATTAGTGGGACCGACATACATTCACAATTGCATTAACATTTGGCCGTCAAAAAGATTTTTTGATGTTGGATCCCACATAATTTGACAATCGCAATGGAAAAAGCTTCAATCGTAAAAGTACTTCGATAATTAATTCAAAGGTATTCAAAAGTGTATTGATCGTCATGGAGAATATTTTGAAAAACAATAAAGCCGCTTTTGTTGATAAATAATTGTTATTGATCTTAAATCCCGCAATATAAAAGGCAACCCTCGTATTACTGTTCCCGAGTCAAAGTCTTACGTACACATCCTTGGTGATGACAAAAAAACGAAGAATGGTCGAGAAAGTGATAACAAAATAAAAGACGGATTTTTGCGCCCCGTCAAGTCTACCTTGAGCCTTTATCAGCCCAACGTCCGAGGCGCACTCGTCACACTCTAGATCCAAACCTGCCCACACCACTCCAAAGTATTTTCTAAATTTCCGCGATACACCTCAAGCAAAATACATTTTAAATATTTCTATTATTAGAGTTACAGAGTGCATACAAAGAAATTATATTTATTTTTTTATTTGATAAATTTAACAATTTTAAATTTTCCAAATTCTATACTCGTGATTGAAACAAGGGTTTCACGCAAATATAACAGATATAATGGCAATTCTGCCTTCTGCATGTATCAGATTTGGAAATTATTATATATATTTTTATAGACTGATTATTTGTGCCCTTTTCTGCTCTTGGGTGCATTACGCCGCGGTATATCTAGCATTGTCTCGTGGCACACTGGTCGCAGAGTACTCTGCGATTGGTCAAGACGTGATAAGTATGAAAGACGACACAATGGTAAATGTCAAGTAACTAATCATCAGTAAATGAATCGTACAAAGAACCCTCACTAGCAAGAAAACTTTAGATCAACAGACTTTGTTGGTTAGATCATCTCTAAACAATGAGCCTCAGAAGGATTCCTCGAATGATAACAGAAAAAAAGGTGGAAAAAGGAGGAAAGACAAATGTTGTTAACGATAGAGTGATAGTTTCAAACAAAACCCAATGGCATTACAAATTCAGAACTGGAAGAGACAAGAGTAGAACATGCTTGCTTGGAGGACCATTATGAGTGAAGCCAATGCTCATGCTAAGCTGTAGAGCCAAGAAGAAAGAAAATGGTAAATATTTGGGTAACATATAACCATAAATTTCGATTTAAAAAAGACACACTGTTATAGTACCATTAGAATTTGAAAAAGCGTTACTATTTAATTATATTATATATTATAACGCTTGATGTTTTATATCATATAATTTTATTTACACAAAACGTTATATTTTAAATAACAATGTACAAAAAATTATTAAATTTATTTCTGACATTTTTTTGTATATTTTTTTCGTTGCCCAGGAAGCGGCTGTATGTCGTTGCCTAGGAAGTCACAACTACCTGTTACAATATTTATTTATTATTTTGTTTTTGTAAGATTTTTAGGCCGGCCTACCGAGAATTCTTCCGTATCCGCAGGCCCAGTTTGCTACCGAGTTTACTATGTTTTTAATATCGTGTCATCTTGGACAATATAATGTGTTTTAAGCCTTGTTATATACTCTCTAAAATTTCAACTAACCTAATCAGAACTCAAATCTAAAGAACCGCATCTGTGGGAAAATATCCCAAATTTTAATTACAACTGCTGGTGATTTCAAATTTTACAACCCATTTCTCATATCAAATCATCGCATCTTATAGTTCTTAATTAAAAAGTGCTCCACCATTATCAGTGATCCTATCTTTAAAAAATATTGCATCTTAGATTTCAATTTATTTTCTATGCCAATTATTTGCACTGATCTTCATCAAAGGAACCCATAACTGTCCCTGTGAAAAAGGTCCGTAACTAACCTGTTTCGACAATGATTTTATAATCCCTGCACAGGTTTTCTATTTCCCATAAAATTAAACTTAATGTACCTCGTGTTATTATCCATTTGGAAGGCGGGAGGATATTGTAGTGTAGCCATTTATTGTTCATGAACAAAAGAAAGTTTTATCGGCCGAAACATGGCTAGTAATTAGGTTTTTAAATGTTGAAAACGATAAATGGTATTTATCTTTCAGGCCTTAATGACTCGTTCTATAGAAAACAACTAATAGTATAATCGATTTATTGTTATCATATGTAGAACATTTTTATTCAAGTACTAAATGATATATTCTCCTAAATACTTTATGAAACAATGAGAAATAATGTGTGATGAACAAATGGAATAGTTCTTTAATTACCTAACTTTCTTACTCAGACTGTACCAATCTACATTAGTCAGGTTCGAAGTTTATGCGCACTAGAGAGCTTTTCCCATGAGAACAGGCCAGTGACGTCACATGCGCAGAAACGAGAATTCATACAGTCGCTTCATTGCTAAGCAACAAACGTAGAACCGTCTACATATCGTATAGCCATTGTTTTCCACTCCCCTACATTGGCTGCAAGGTTGGGAAACGCTAAACACCCCAAGGTCTGGGGAAATAAAGAATTATATATAAATAAATTAAAGTTATAAATTATTATAACTTTTAAAATATTTCAAGAAACAGAAAATGGATATTAAAAATGTAAAAATAAGAACGCAGGATATCGTATATTTTATACAGCACATAAAAAGTAAATTTCCTTCTACATAATAAAGAATAAAAAAATATATACACACTAATACATATTAAATCATAAAACGTAATATTTCTATATGTTATATGATTTTATTTGTAAACGTGTATGTCCATCTCAATAATGATTTTCTTTCCCAAAAAAAAAATCTCAATTATACTTCTGATCGCTACACCTCCATTAAAGGTTTCCACGAGCCGCCACAGAAATTCAAGCTTACAAACATGTATTTTGCATTTATATAATGGTTTTTATTTCTAGAGTGTGATATCCGAAGGTAATTAGCCCTTTACAACCTCTTATTATCACCCTGCGTCTGTTCAATTTTTCGAACAAACTCTTTATCTTATTTATTCGTCTTTGTCTGTGCAAATTTTTTTTTATTGGGTATGCGTATTTTTATTGATTTTTTTTTTTTTTTTTTTTTAATATGTAGTGTAGTCATTTAGATGGGCTGGGTTAGGCGCAAATAGCCTTTGTAGCTGTGCGCCAAAAATTTTAACTAACTAACTAACGCATTTATATGTTGAAGTAGGTAGATACTAATAAGTATCTTAAGTAATAAAAAAGTGTATGGATCGCAAAAAGGTTATCTTGAAGGAAAACACGTGCAATTACACACATACATGCCCTTTCTTATCCCCAAACAATTACAGGAACATTAATTTTGTTATTAGGCTATTTTTTAATTATGAAATTTCAGTAAACCGGCGCCGATAACAATCTTTCGGCACTATCCAACAGCAAAAAAGTATCGACAATAGACGCATCGACGCATGTTTCTCGACGCTGGAAAGAATTTCTCTACTTACCCTTAGGTATGTACGGATTTAAAGATAAGTCTGTTTTGTATTGACCAGTTGAACTGACTTTCTTATTATCGTGCCAAAATCTTGCACGCCTCCTTTGAAGGTGCCGTGTAAACAAGACAGGTATTGTTAATTTCATGAAAAGAAGAAACCAGGTCGATTAGAAACGAACTGTGTCAAATCATGTCAGTAAATGCCGAAACAGGTTAGTTACGGTTCCATTTCACAAGCCGATACGTTTATGGTATCTATAGAAGAAACATCACAGAGATAGCGCAGATAATGACGGTCGGTAAAAATAAATTGAATAGAAAAATCAAGGCAGAATGAGGATCATTATTGTTGAAATAATAAATGGCAGTCATTTGTAATATAGAATTTTTTAATTAAAAATTTAAAAATTTACTGATTTACCTGATACATAATAAGTAAATTATAACCTGTAGCAATGTAAAACCATTATAAAACAGGGTTTTATCGGCAAAAAATCAAGAAAATAATATAGGGGGAATTTAAAAAATGAATATTCTTAAAACTTACTTATTAATAATGTGACATTTTTAGAATTTTGTTGGTATGACCAAAAAACCCTTGTACCATACTTATGTCTGTCCACTGTACTTTAGAAATGATAACCGAATGGCTAGACCTAAACTGAAATTTGGTTTGAATATACAGATGTTTGACCGCATAGAGGAAAAATACTGAGACTTCAAGTACAAAAACCTCTTGTGAAATATTAAAATAAATACATATAGTTTTTTTAGGGTTTTGTAGGTATGACCAAAAAACCCTTATACCGTCATTTTGTCGTCTGTCTGTCTGTCTGTCTGTCTGTCTGTCTGTCTGTCTCCCTGTCTGTCTGTCTGTCTGTCTGTCTGTCTGTCTGTCTGGATTTCCGCTAAATTTTAATATTTTCATTAGCGAGATATTTTGTATAATAAATTAGGTTAAGCGTTAATCTGCTTCAACAGCCCTGCTTTTGCTTCTTTGTAACTGTGAAATGGAGTGTGAAATTTAGAAGATATTATCTAAATAAAAGGATATAAGGTTTCAAGATCTGTGACAATAATTTTGACAGCCTTTCCGTAGAAACTGCTATGAAGAAGTGTAATTATTTCGGAAACAAAATAAACAAACAAAATTTGTAACAGTAAATACGAGAATTATTTAGAAACCTCTTTCAACTCTTTTTGAAACGAAGCTTGTAATAAATGGGGTTCGTATCTGTTCCATAATAGGGGATAGGCATGATTTTTAGGGTTTTGTAGGTATGACCAAAAAACCCTTATACCGTCATTTTGTCGTCTGTCTGTCTGTCTGTCTGTCTGTCTGTCTGTCTGTCTGTTCGGTAAAAATTGTAGCCAAACGGCTAAACCTAGAGAGTTGAAATTTGGCATGCTTATACAACTCTTTGACCCGCACATAGGAAAAATACTAAAACATCTAAAAAACATATCCCCCTAAAAATATAAACATATATGTGCTCACCGAAAAAAAAAAAATTTTTTTTATAATTCTGAGTAGGGTATCAAATGAAAGCCCTTGGTATGTGGATTAACGATCAAATTTTTATTTTTGCAAAATAAATTATTTTGAAGCGATTTTTGCCAAAATTGTGCAAAAAATTTTTTGTCCAACACCCTGTAGCCCAGATGGTTTAAACTAAAAATCTGAAAAAATTCTAAGTAATGTACATTGGTGTGAACCGGAATAGTTCAACAGGAATTTTTGATCAGATTAGGTTTTTGGAAACATTTTTTGTGATTTTTGGCTAATAATGTACACAAGTTATAGCTTTGTAACAAGCAACACTCTAACGTGTGTGCTGGTCTAGTGGTATTTGACGCTGACTTTTCACCCATGTAACCCGATCCGATAGGGATCGAACCCTGGAGAAGAGACTATATATTTTTTTTTTTTAATTTCTATATTGTTTAAATTATTTTTTCAAAATTCTAATTATATTTTGGCAAATGTTGCATTTAATTTTTAAAAGCGTAAATTTAATAGCCAGTGGAAATTGTTTAAATTATAATTTAATTCTGTTTCAATGTACACGAAATCAGAGGGGCGGAACTTATAACAACCAATGGAAGCCATAGGCGCAATTTTGAAATTCTTAATGAACCTTGTTATATAAAAAAAAAAATACTGCACATATTTAGAAACCTAAATAATGGTATTAGGCGTTCGAATTAAAATTAACAAAACAAATATTTTAATATAAAATTTGTTTTCGCATCCAAAATAATCATCATTCACTTACTAAATACCTGCAAAACCCTGAAATGTGTGAAAATTCACACTTCACATCAATTTTTTTGTGTAAGCGGAGCTAGATTTTGAAATCTAGTATCTTTTAACGATTGAATATAAATAGGCATTCGTTTTCATCCGTGAATAGTGAACGTTTTATACATGGAAATTATTTTTAGTAAGTTTCATAGTTATATTTTTTGAGCTTAGCAACGATGGCTATTTGCGCCTCAATGTACAGCCCATATTTATACCCAGATTATTGTTTATAATTCAGAATAAATTAATAAAATTATGTTAAAAGTTGTAGGTCACAACCAGCTGATGGTTTGGTAGCCATCTTAATGACGTCAAATCTAGAATAGGGAACGAGACGTATTAATTTTTTATTAGTCTTGCACACTGTAATCCAGAGAAAAATCTGAAAACAAATTAGGAGTAAGGTGTATTGATGTAATTCGGACTACCTACGAACTAACTACTTCAGCAGAACAGATCTAAAGTACAAGGTGTCTCAAAAGAAATTTTTTAATTATTTAGCTTACTGCGTGAACGCAACGTATCCGAGGGGCGCGGGGGTTATGTCAATCGGTAGCCTGGCTCTTGGGAATTTAGTCGGTATGGAGCGTTTCTCGGGAGCAGACCGCGCGTTATGCGTGCGAGAGTTTTACAAAAACGGTGATTCGGCGACTGTAGCGCGTAGAAAATTCTGCAGTATTCGAAGTTTTCGCTAAATGATGCGCCAAGCGTTAAAAAGTTTGAAGAGACTAGTACAACGCTGGATAAATCAAAATCCGGGCGACCTAGGTCATCAAGAATGGTAGAAAACGTGGAGAATGTTAATCAGTCTGTTCGTGACGACCCGAACCTTTCAATTCGGAAGCACGAAAGTGCTTTAAATGTGCATAGATCATCATTACATCACATTATGCACAAAGACCTAAAGCTGCACCCCTACAAAATTCAATTGGTGCAAGAATTAAAGCCCCAAGATGCCAGTCAGAGGCTTAATTTCGTAAATCAGGTGATTGAGCGATTTTCAACGTTTACCAACATTTTGTTTTCGGATGAAGCTCATTTTCATCTTAATGGCCACGTAAATAAGCAGAACTGCCGCTACTGGAGTGCAACGAATCCGAAACGCAAACATCAGAAACCCCTACATTCGCCTAAAGTGACCGTATGGGCTGCGATGTCGGCGCGAGGAATTATCGGCCCTTACTTTTTTGAAGACGAAAGGGGGCGTGCAGTTACAGTGAATTCAGAGCGTTATGTGGATATGTTAGACAACTTCTTGGTACCTGAACTGCAAAACTTTCCTGGCTATAACCAAAAACATGGTTCCAACAGGACGGAGCAACTTCACATACGTCCAATATGTCTCTGCCACGTGTTCGTGAAATTTTCTCAGGCAAATTGATCTCCCGGAGAGGTGACATAAATTGGCCTCCACGCAGTCCAGATTTAACCCCTATGGACTTTTTCCTATGGGGTTATCTTAAATCTAAAGTTTACGCCAATAAACCGACTTCACTGGCGCATTTGAAAGAAAATATCCGTCACGAAATGGCAGCCATCCCTGAGTCCACCTGCCGAGACGTCATAAGTAATTTTACTGTTCGATTAAATGAGTGCCGAGAACGCGAGGGTCTACATTTAGACGATATTATTTTTAAGAAATAAATCCCCAAAAAGTGTATTTTAATAATTAATAAACATTTTTTCTATATACGGCTTACTTTTTTTTTAATCGATCCACTAAATATAAAATTTCTTTTGAGACACCTTGTATGTTCACAGCGTTCAGAAAACATGTATGGCAAATTACAAGTTCTGCATAACCGGCTATAAACTGTACGTTTCTGTGTACGTTGAAAAATTGATGTAATACGAACAGTGGCGGATTAAGCCTTCGCCGGGCCTAAGACATTTTTGATTTACGGGCCCTCAACATAGAGGCGTTCAAAGGTAGGGTGACCATTTTCTTAAGAAGCACGGAACAAAAAAAAAAAAAGTCCTTACCTCCTAAATCCAAGTAAAGAGCAAAAAAAGGGCCTCACCTCCCAAATCCAAGTGAAGAGCAAAAAAAGGCCCTCACCTCCTAAATCCAAGTGAAGAGCAGAAAAAAAGGTCCTCACCTCCCAAATCGGGCCCTTGAAAATTACGGGCCCAAGACAATTGTCTTTTTTATCTCTGCGAAAGTCCGCCACTGAATACGAACCAGATTACTTCTGAATGTACACATATTGAAAATTTGGTCATGAAACCTGAAAACAGGAGGCCTAGGCTCACCTTGGGCTGTTGCACCAATGATGATGATGGCTAATTGCTGTACGGCACTTCGATATAGCGACAGAGAACCGGTAAACAAATATATATCTATTTTACACAATTCTATGTAAAATTCAATTACGTCTGTGAGCTTCCCATACGCAACGCACGGCCTTAGTTTTTATCTTCGTTTGCAGTGGCGGCGCTAGCTCTTCAAATCTGGAGGGACCAGGAAATATTTGAGGAGGGCATCATTTTTTATCGATATAAATGGATAGGTAGAAATACAAGTGATGACCTAAAAAAAATTCCTCACTTCTAAAAAACAAGTGATGATCTAATAAAAAAGTCCTCAAAAGAAATTACACAAGGGTTGGCTGTGGAAAAATAATGTCTATTGCAAGCTTTATATAACAATTGACTAGTTGTAGCTTAATTTAATTTTCAATAGAAACTTATGACAACAGTGATGGTAGTTAATTAATTGACAGTTAAAGCTTGCAGTACACATTATTTTATTTTCCCACAGCCAACCCTTATGTAATTTCTTTTTGATCACATAGTATAGGTTATGACTTCCTTAAAAAACCTTCCTTGTTGTGCACACATTTTTCTCCAAGAATTTCTGGGGGGGGGGCACTGGGGGACAGAGCAATTCTTGAGGGTACCATGCCCCCCTCATGACTCCCCGCTAGCGCCGCCCCTGTTCGTTTGTTATATTTGAATATAATCAGATAAACGTGTATATGTTTTTAGAGTTTTGTAGGTATGACCAAAAAACCCTTATACCGTCATTTTGTCGTCTGTCTGTCTGTCTGTCTGTCTGTCTGTCTGTCTGTCTGTCTGTCTGTCTGTCTGTCTGTCTGTCTGTCTGTTTGTCTGTCTGTTCGGTAAAAATTGTAGCCAAACGGCTAAACCTAGAGAGTTGAAATTTGGCATGCTTATACAACTCTTTGACCCGCACATAGGAAAAATACTAAAACATCTAAAAAACATATCCCCCTAAAAATATAAACAAATATGTGCTCATCGAAAAAAAAAATATTTTTTTATACTTCTGAGTAGGGTATCAAATGAAAGCCCTTGGTACGTGGATTAATGATCAAATTTTTATTTTTGCAAAATAAATTATTTTGAAGCGATTTTTGCCAAAATTGTGCAAAAAATTTTTTGTCCCACATCCTGTAGCCCAAATGGTTTAAACTAAAAATCTGAAAAAATTCTAAGTAATGTACATTGGTGTGAACCGGAATAGTTCAACAGGAATTTTTGATCAGATTAGGTTTTTGGAAAAAAACGCATTTTTTGTGATTTTTGGCTAATAATGTACACAAGTTATAGCTTTGTAACAAGCAACACTCTAACGTGTGTGCTGGTCTAGTGGTATTTGACGCTGACTTTTCACCCATGTAACCCGATCCGATAGGGATCGAACCCTGGAGAAGAGAATATATATATATATATATTTTTTAATTTCTATATTGTTTAAATTATTTTTTCAAAATTCTAATTATATTTTGGCAAATGTTGCATTTAATTTTTAAAAGCGTAAATTTAATAGCCAGTGGAAATTGTTTAAATTATAATTTAATTCTGTTTCAATGTACACGAAATCAGAGGGGCGGAACTTATAACAACCAATGGAAGCCATAGGCGCAATTTTGAAATTCTTAATGAACCTTGCTATATAAAAAAACATACTGCACATATTTAGAAACCTAAATAATGGTATTAGGCGTTCGAATTAAAATTAACAAAAAAAATATTTTAATATAAAATTTGTTTTCGCATCCAAAATAATCATCATTCACTTACTAAATACCTGCAAAACCCTGAAATGTGTGAAAATTCACACTTCACATCAATTTTTATATATGGAGCGCTTCTACTGCAGCTGTGATGAGCGAGTGATACCAAACAATAGTTCTATCTCACCATCCCAGCAAATAGCATCGCTTAATTTTTATTGCTTTCCAGATTGAACCATACCCTTTTTCTGGCAGGCATGGGTCAAGTAAATTCTTCCCGAGTATACTTGCCCTCGTAATGCATTAGTTTCAGTATTTAAAATTCGCGCGAGGTCGCTATTTTCCCTTCTCATACAAGTAAAATTAGTGATGTAGCATTTCTTTAATTTTGCTTGTATAAGAAGGTAAAATACATTAAGTAAAATCATATATCTTATAGAAGAGATTTCATGCCCCCAGGAAGTATGGTAACAAAATTCTGTGTACAGATAATCTTCCTCAAAGAAGTAAAACCTAGTCAATTATAAACGGGCAGTAAAATCATCTCAGTTAGTCACAGACCTTTTTCTTTCCCGAGACGTTTATGGTTTCTATTGTACATACAACGTAGTAGATACTGCAGAAATAATGACGGTTCCTAAAAATAAATTGTGTAAAATTCGGTCCGGCGTCGCCTCTTCCTCAGACCACCGGAATGTGCTCCTCCTACAAAGAGATTGATGGCCACTGACGTTATACAAGAATAAGAAGCGTGACTACCCTTAAAGAAATGCCACCAAGTGATGGATGGGCCATAAACGGTGGCCGCTACTTCTGTAGAAAGATCAGTTTGAACAACGAAAGACGTATCTCAAAACATTTGTTTACCGTTTGATACTGGTTGTTTTAGAGTTTGTTTTTTGATTTCCTTAGTCTAGAAGTTGAAGATAAATTATCAGAATTTTGGCGCCTGTTTGATAAAGTAGTTAAAGGCAAATAATGACTTTGAATATTTGTGTATTCAAATATTAGTTTAAATACATGTACAAACAATATCAATTTCATATAATATTTAATTGTTGTTATTGTAAATTTTGCTGTCTGTAGATTTGTGATAAGATGGTTCCTTACAGATCACAAGAATGCAGATGAAAATCTCGGATACCCCTTCGAAATTTTCATCTTCCGATGGTGTGCAATCTGCTCAGGGGTTATCAACCTCGCGTATTTAATACTTAAAGTGGGTAACTGTTTTTACAAGGATAATAGGATCAATCTATATGTCACGTCGATCACGTATCTTCATATATAAGTGCCGGAGGCCTAGAAATAGAGAACTGAGATTAGAGCAGTGAAGGTACTGCTCTAGTACGCTTAGTTTTTGAGAATTTCTTGTAAATTTATTTTATTACAAATGTAAAGTCTTTTCAGATTGTTGCAAGACCTGGATGATACCAAAAATATTTCGCAAGGTCTACAGATTTTTGTCAATAAATTTCAAGATAAAATCTTAAAAAAATTAATGTGAAGTGTATAAATTTTCACACATTTCAGAGTTTTGTAGGTATCTAGCAAGTGAGACCAAATTTTGGATGCATATTAAAATTTATTAAATTCGATAACTCTTGAAAAAATAACCAAAAAAGAATCTAGAGACTTACAAGCGTACTTAATTACGAAATCTGTTCGAATCAAGGCAGTTGCATAATTATCCAGTTATAGTCTATCTCAGATAGACTGAGTAATAAAATTTATTATTTGTAAAAAGTTATTGTTTTTTCACACAGAACGGCCCGCAAAATATGAATAGTTCGAAACGAAATATTGTTAAAAACAACCGAGTGTGCCGCACATCTTATATGGGAATACGAACTAGGGTTAAACACAATAGATCAAAAAAAATTTACCATAAAATTTTGAGGAAAAATATGGTGACTGGCGTGCGTTTAATGATATGATAAATATGGTCACAGGCGTGCGTTTAATGATATGATAAATATGGTCACAGGCGTGCGTTTAATAAAATGATAAATAGTAATAAAGAAATACACAAAACCAATTTAAACGTGTTTAAAATGTGCACGCCACTGGTAACTGCCTGAGAAAAAGATTTATTACTATTAATCTTTCTGAGATAGAGTATAAATGCTTTTATTTGTAAAAGTAATATATTTTCTACTATAATTTAGAAGAACATTTTATTCCTTATTTTGTAATAATTATACCAAAGCCACTGGGGCAGTGTTCTGCCCCCCCTCCCAAAATAATAGAAGCGCAATTTTTTTTAATTTGTCATTTAAAAAAGGTACGATTTTTTCAGCTCATCAGTTTAAAAAATAATCTTAAATAAAATGTATTTTATATTCACTCCCATAAATATTATCTGAACCGAAATAAACCGATATTTTTTTTTCGGTTTTCGGTTTTCGATTCAGTTCCGGTTCGAAGCCTTGGTAAATTCTCAATATCTGTACTTTTCAGTTCCTTTAATTTTTAGATTCTCTTCAATTTCTAGCTATTACACTTTCTTTTCTTCTGTTGTCGCATATATGTTTTTTTTCCTAGGCCGAAAGATCTATCCAAATGTTTGGAGCATTTGGATAGATCTGCATTGTCTATATTTAAAAAAAGAAGGGTTACAGGGTTTTACAATTTGTCATAAACCAACTTTAACCATTTTATTTAGGTTTGTTATAGAAAGTATTTTCAAGGTTTAAAAGTAAGAATTTTTAAGTATTTTAAGTGTTTTACAACTGCAAGTTTCAGATGACATGAAAACATTTAAAAATATGTCATTTTGGAAATCTGGATTTTATAGCCTATTATAAATTTAATTGTGCAAGTTCACATTTTGGGAAGTTTATTTTAAGTATTTACGGAATTCAGTTGTTTATTAATGTTAAAATTTTAACAAAACTGTTACTCGACCTCACAAAAAAGATGTTTCGTGTCATTTTAATGTCTAAATTTATGTCGATATTTAATGTGTCTAAGCTTGATTGGCTTTGATGAGAATGTAATCTAAAATGTAGATACCATTAAAATAACAGCTAATAAATATACAGTTTTATTAACGATTTTATATCAGACTGTCCACGATTTTTGTATTATTATGTAATAAACAAGCTTTTGAATATGCCGACATTTCAATAAAAATATTTATGAACATAAATCTTTCAAAATGTATTTAATTTGAAAAAAAATAATTTTCCGAATATCAGAGAAATTTAATTTGATGCTTTGAAGATTAATATTCCTTTTACATGTTTGAAACATCTAAAAATATTTAGGTTAAATATATTTTCGTTTCCAGAAATATGTAGTTGCAGTTCAGTTTAATCAACGAATGTTTATTAACGATGCCACAAATCAGGTTACAGAAGACTCAGATAGTGCGCACTAATTAACGGCATTTCACGCGCTAACTGCTTCAATACGTGTGCATTTTATGCACGGGCCACACACGTGTGCATCGCTCTTTTGAAGGGTTTCTGCTAACCCAAAGTATTTATGTTTATTTTCCAACTAAACCGACTTGTAATTAACTCACTATATTTACGTTTAACTGATGTAGTTTTTCGTCAGAAGGTTATTCTCAGAAATCGTTTAATTTTCTTGAAGATTGATTTTATGTGGTTATCCTGCGGTGGATAAAATTGCTGAAGTATTAACAGCAGTGGCGTTACAGGCCCGCATAAGTCACCGTGCTGACAGGCTCCCGATCCTAAACGGCTCCCAAGAAAGAGTACACCTGAATAAGGGCTCAGCAATAATCAACCCTAAGACATTTAGAACCAAATTCGGATTCTTCTTTTTAATTACGCAAATATATTAGTGGTATCAGAAGGTTTTAATCCTAAATTCTTTACGAATGCTGGAGGGAAATGGAAAAACGTAATCAACAAGGAAAGCCACTATCAAGATGGGAAAAGGAAAGGAAAGAAATGTATGAATATTCTGGCTACTCAACAACAACAGTAAGACTACAAAGAATGAATGGAGAAGAAATGGGGCACGAAGTAACAGAGCGGATGATCGACATACAATAAACGGCGCAAGATACAAAAATAAGAGAATCAAGATATAACAGCAAATATGAAAAGATCTGGACGAACCTGAAGAAATAATTTTCTCAAATAAAAATTGTTCTGGCTAATAGTCACAGCAGCAAAGGCCATTAAAAAAAAAAAAAAAACCTGAAAAAAACCACAGTATTTGACAGAAAAAGGCAATTGAGAGAAGAAAAAAGTAATAGCGAGATTTAGATGAGGAAATGATGAGAGGGAGAATAATTTCTGGATGAAAGAGGAAGAAAGACATGCAGGGAAGGTAAGGAGACTATGGAACATTTGTTGGAAGAATTTGAAGAAATACGACATAGAACGGAAACGAGAAAGGAAATTTTGGATGAAACAGGAACGGGGTATGAATGGATGAAAGAAGTGAAACACAGAAGGGAGGAAATTTAAGGAAAGCAGTCAACGAAGATATTAATTAAAGCAGAAGGAGGTTAGATTTTAACCCGAAAGGTGAAAATTATAATTTTTATTAAGTAAAAGTTAATTACTGTAAGATAAAATGTAGTAAATAATATTTAATAATAAAAATATCTATCTATCTATCTATCTATTAGTGGTATCAATAAAATTATCTTCGTTCTTCAGACACATTGACTTTTTTATTGCTATTAGACCTAAATTCAGCGCATTCAAATTGTATTACTTGAACTGTATTAAATATGTTTTGCTACTAGTTTTTCAAACAATTGGGTTAGTTCCGTGCAATCCGTAAAGCGTTCCAGTAGCAATCCATAGGTGTTACGGGTACATATAAGCAATTGGTTGATACTGCACGCACTTCTAAAGTTACATGTAAATATAATGGGCGCGCGTAGAATTAACCAATTGCCTATAGCTACCGGTAACGATTTTTTATGGCATTTTCACCAAAAATATGCCTTAATCTTTTGCCCCCACCCTATTTACTAGAGGGGTTCACATAAAAATTTGAAAAAATCTCAGTAATGTACATTGTTGTGAACCGTAATAGTTCAACAGGAATTTTTGCTCAAATTAGTCTTACGAAAATAACGATTTTGTGTAACTCGCCCACACCCTTGAATCCAAAGGGATTAAATCAAGTAATGCACATTGATTTGAACCGGAAACCTATGAAAGGAATTTTTGATCAGATTCCGTATTTGGAAAATAATGCAGTTTGGTCTTTTTGTCAAAATTAATTCATGGCTAAATTATGGCTAATAATGTTCTGCGTTTTTTGTATACATGGCTAATGTAGTGAACGTCTTTTTTTGAAATTAAATATATAATAAAAAAAAAAAATACAGCTGAAAATCGAGTTGTGTGTGTAGGCTCCACCTACTATTCTACGTCATGATTCAACCTATTGTTTGAATTATTTTAGTTTTTTTGTTTTTAAGATACCAAAGAAGAATAAATTATTTAGAATAGTGAAATACTTAAATCAAATAACACATTGTTAATAGTGTGAAATACGTTTCAGAAATTGAAAAAAATTAATCCATTTATCAATATATTTCTTATTAATTTAATGAAGATTTAGATACTAAGCAAATGCAGAAAAAATTGCTAGGATGTTTTAATTAAAATTTTCACTTGACTCACTTTTTGCAAGATATTTAAATTTAGTTTAAAAAAATAAATGAGAGACTTATGTCGGGTTGCTAACGTAAGAGTTTTCTTTAACTCAAGTTAAAATCATTTGTTTTTATATGTTACAACATACAAAAACAAATGATTTTAACTTGAGTTAAGGATAATTCTTACTTTAGCAACCGGCCATTAGTACTCAAATAACGAATAAAAATGATTCTAAAAAAAAGTTGATTTTTATGTGATTATAGAAAAAAATATTGTCCTATACTCTGCTCAGAATCAAGAAGTACTAATCATGCAATGTTTACGTGATAATTTGGTCGAACTTTCGTCGTTCGTTGTTGAGCCGTTAAATTTATGCGACAGCCAATCGGCTGGCGACTTCAATTTTTCACTTGATTTTATTACTATTTTTGCATTTCGAACAGGGTATAGACATCTAGCATTCTGTTGCGTTTTTACACTTATTTAATACCTACAAAACCCTATAAGTGTTAAAATTCACACTTCACATTACACATATTTTTTAATATTAAAATGTGTAAGTATAACAAAATTAAAATGGTATGGGTGCATCGGGGATTTTACACAACATATGAATAACGATTTTAGTGAGCATCTTTTTTTTTATTTAAGTTTTTAAGGGTCTCAGTAAATTTTTTACAAGCGAACCCCCTGGGTCTTTAGTTACGCTACTGATGAACAATGATTAGCGATGTACATAACCTCCAGACATTCGTCCGGTGCCCTAACCTCGGTCAGCAGATTTAATTATTTAAGTTCATAAAACTGTGGACATAAATTTCGCTTTAAATATTAAGGTCTTTATGGTCCAAGTAACGTTTCATCGTCGGCCGCCACATATCATGGTTTTGATGGGCTCGCTGGTTATGAGCAGCCACGGCCCTCGTGCAACTTAAGGTTAGAGGTACCGGCAACGGGCAATGGAAAACCACTGCATTAGTTAGTTGGTTCGCTAGAGGTGGCTCTAAGAACAAACGGTAATGTCTCGAGCAGGATACATCAGTGGGAAAGGCAAGCTGCTCTTGACACCTACGGACCCCTACCTCCTAATTGGATTGGTGGTTTCACCCTCAGAACGTCATGAAATTATTGAAACGAGCCTACCACAAGGGAAACAAAGAGAGCAGTTATTTCAGAAGGATCTACACGAAATAGGCAACAAAGAACGTGCAAGGATCACACAGAAATGTAAATTTGACATTTACACGAGATCAATATATCCCCAAATATACGATATATATGTACATACAGGGCCGGTTCTAGGTCTATTCCACCTATTCCATCACTCAAGGCTCCTCACCGAGACCAATTACAGAACGAAATATTTGTAGCAAATATTAAATTATCTTTTTATTCATAATGCGCTTCAGTGCAATTTAAAGTAGGATGTTTTACAAAATATTGGATAAAGGCCCATTTAGAAATCCAAATTAAAGTCTAATCGATTTAATTATTTCCGTTTTCAACTATTTAACTTATAATTCAGCGTTTTCCAAACTTTTCCTCCGACGCACGCATCATATATATTCCTGAAATTAAAAAAGAATCAGCTTGAATATATTATAAAAACACTCTTCTGACCTAGAACTTGCATTGACAGATATGAATCAAGTGCAAATGATTGCCTCGAAGATTACAATTTTAAAAACCGTTCTACAGTTTAATTATAATATAGCACTTGTGTTTTCCATTTTAAAAACAAACTCTTGTGAGCCAATTGTGATATTTCATCTTATTTTTGCAACTGACAATCTTTCTGTCATTTTTTTTTTCAATCATTTGCAAACTATATTAACAAAAACTGGCCAAAATTAGTTGTGGATGTAGGGATCCCACTTCTGATGATAAACGCTTTCTAGCGTTTGTAATAATATCAATTATAACACTGAGATTCCAGCACAAACGAGCATTTATTAAAACGTCTGTTTACTATCCGTTACATATATGTCATCATATTATAGTTGCTAACGTAACATATTACAAAGGACTAAGGAACAACTAAGGAAGAACTAAGGACAAAGGAACTAGTCCTGATCATAACATATATAAAAATATATGTATAAATTAAAACAACTGGTTGTCTGTTTCTGAATGCTAAGTAACCAAAGTTGGCAACTTTTCTCCCAAGGTAAGCGACTAAAACTTTGAGTGACATCTTTTGCGGTAATCAAGAACTAAAGGAGTTGGCGACTTGTAGCTAAATGCTTAGCGACATCTATGGACTTGTCGATATTTTTCATGGAGTCCGTCGCAGCGTCACGTAGTGCTATTTATTGTTTGCCTTGTTTTGGTTTGAAATTTGTAATTTAAATTACACTATATATATAAGAAGACGCATGGCGTAGTGCAGAAGCCGCTGCCGCACATCTTCAGAGCCTGGGATGCGGCAGTGTGTATCTTCCCCGTCAGGTATTCGCGTATGTCGTGTTACCTTGTGGTAAGCCTGAAGTGCAGTACCTGGCGGAGGATGGTTTAAGACCTCAAACTATATATATATATATATATATATATATATATATATATATATATATATATATATATATATACACACACATATATAATATATAATATATAGGCTATTCCAAACCTTTAGGCGGAACTAAATATAATTTTAATTTTTGTAAGTTGTCACGAGCTCACTTTTTCCTGATTGAAGACGGTTTTTGCTATACAAAATGATCACAAACCTCATTTAACCGATAAAATTATTAATTGTCAAAATCCTGTTCCGCCTAAACCAAAGAAACAGGCTATAATGGTCAATATCGTACAAATCTAAATTTAAAAAAATGAAGATTTATAAAAATCATTAAAAATAATTAATAAGAAACAAAACCATCATTCGGGTGAGGCTACTAACAGCTTTCGGCGTTTTTATTAGAATAATATTTGACACAATTCAAAATATAACGTTTAACCTTACTCGCCCACGTGTTTAACAGAAATTCGACGAATTAAACAGAAATTAAACACAGATTAAACAGAAATACAACGTGAAAATATGTAGCAACGTAGGCAAAAGCTGCCACCCTGTGGAAACTAAATGTAACAACTGAGTAATGTTTGCATGCTAGTACATTACATTCTAACATTGGCAATTAAAAAACCAGGTATGGCGTCATTTTATAGTTGTCTTGAACCGATTTTATTTGTAGTTTTAAGGTTTAAAATGTATCGAAAAATTAAATAAATAAAAAGCATGTGTCCTGCTTAATGGTCATAGTAGCTAAGACCGAATAATTCACAACTTATATAAAAATGCATATTGGATTTATTTATTTATTTATTTATTTATTTATTTATTTTTTTTTTTTTCGTTGGGCCCAGGGTACATAGAATCCGTTAATTTATTTCATAGAGCCGGCACTGTGTACCTAGAGCCGTGTTATACCGAGAAACGAACCCAGTCGATACTATGCCGATACGGTTACGACTGTTTACGTTTATATCCGAGACGGGTCTTTTCGACTTTTGTTTGTGATAAAGCGACATGAATGACGTCATTTGGACCGTGTACCGCGAGTCTCCATCAATCATGATGTCGACCGTATACACGCATATTGGAATTCAATTCTAAACCATTTCCACGCAAAGTTTGAAGACTACACGCACTTACACTCTGACATATTTGCATATTCAAGAATGATTGATGGTCCAAAAGAGTTGTGCCAGGCACTGAGGTAATATAAAGAGAAATAGAGGCATCGAGCTATAAAAGTGCTACCGACTCAAATGAAATGAACTTGCTCTATGACTCTTTTACTATGTATATATGTTTTCCAGTGGCGGATGTACAGGCACAAGAAGCGCACTCCTGTGGTCTCAGAATCCCAGGGGCCTCAATGTTAAAAATGTTATATTTCTGAAAATTTTACGCTCTGCTTTCTCACACGAGAATTGCTTTATCTGACGTCATGAATATAATCATATACAGGGGCGGATCGACCTATCGGGCTATTGGGAATCGCCCGATGGGCCGATAGCTTTTTTGGGCCGATGCGACGGCCGTTATAACTTAAATACCTATGATCTATTCTATAATATTACTTTAGAAATCACTCACATTTTTTTATTTGTTTTTCTAACATTTTTTGATTATTTTAGAGACTGTATTTTTATTTTCGATATTAATACTAAAAATATAAATCAAATAAGTTTATTTAAATATACTTTGTTCTTTATTTATGTCCGGAACTCGGGCTTCTTATATTAGGTGTGTGAATTAATTCCGTCCGTTTTTTTTTTTTTTTACTTTATTGTGTAAAAACATGACAAAATACACTATACAAAGTATTTGCCATCGCTTGCTATTATGTTTTATCATCTGTCTGGCAGTTGTTGTATTTCGTGGCGGAAAAACGACTCATCTTTCGAAGCGATCCATTCATTGAGCCATTTCTCTATTTCTTCATAATTGTTCAAGTGCTGACCCGAAAGCCCGTGTGCCATCGATCTGAACAAGTGATAATCTGATGGAGCAATGCCTGGTGAATACAACGGGTGAGGTAAAACGTCCCAGCCAAGTGCTTCCAAGCTGGCCTTCACAATTTTTCCAACATGTGGTCTAGCGTTATCATGCTGGAGGATCACTTCCCAACTAACACAAAAGGTACAACATAAAACTTAAATGATATATAGCATATTTATTATGGCAACAAATATAACTTAATTGTTTTATATAACCTTCAAATATACTAAATGGCTGTATAAGCAATTTGGTGTCGAAAAATAGTTTTAAAAATGTTCTATCAGCTTTAATATAAAGTAATTATACACTATATTTATTATTATTATTTTGTGACATCCAGCATTCATGTTATAAAGCTAAATTCTCATATAAAAGTTTTTTAACATATTTTAAAATTTGGTGGCATAAATATATCTATGAAAATCATTTATACAGCATATACTAGAACAACTTATAATGAACATAAAATATTTGACCTAGAAATAATTCAGATCCTGATAAACAATTTATTTTTTAGGATTACGAGCCCTTTTAATTATTTTTTTATTACAAATTAAAGTTAATTAATTAAAAAATAAAATTCCTAATTAAAGCATTAGAGCAGATATTTTGTTAACATCATTTCTAGTTTATTTTTGTTTTATTCATACAAGCAATAATAATTTCCTAGGCTGGCAGCTAAAAATAAATAAAACATACTGACGTATGTGGCTCTAGATGTTTAATATAAGCAAATCTTCAACTTTTATTAACCTTTTTACTTAAGAATTCTAAAAAGATTTCGGGTTCGAGTCCCGTTGAAAGCATGGGTGGTTTATAATAATAATAATAATAATAATAATATAACTTTATTTTAGGATGCCAAACAAGTTCGTAATGAATAAAACTTATTTTCTGATCAATGGCCATAATTGCTATGAAAAAAGGTTTATAACACTAGTAATAAAACCTAAATAAGTAATTAAGTTTAATTTATAGTTATTATATAATCGATTTGAAAACAATTATAAAGCCAGTTTATAACTTTTATCTGATATTTTGATGTTATAAAAACTGCAATAGATACAACATAAGAATGTCTTATAAATATTTTATATTTCTTAGAAGAGAATAATTATATAATAATTATAATTTTCAGACTATTGTGGTTCTTGCAATTTATTAGAATACTGTATAAAGAAAAATAAATCTAAATCTTCAAGAAATGATAAAAGCCAAAATCAACAAGCAAATTTATTTGTCACTTCTTCATGATTACTAAAAAACAACATATCAATGTAATATAAAGCATTTATTAAATATTATGTTCGGTCTAAATAAATGCTTTATTTAGAAGGCAAGCAAATACATCGGTGCAATAATGCGACTTTTTAATAACTTAACCTAATAATAAATGAAAAATGTTTTATAAAGATTACGATTAACTACTTTATATCAGCTTATAGCTGCGAAGAGAGTTTTATTCAAATTCATATAACACTGAAAGTAATAAATTGCACAATTATAAAATCAAAACGTTTTATACATATTATATTATAGTAAAGATTATATAATATATAAACCATTTAAATAACAATTTGGTTATTCTGATGTCTAAATAATTTTTTAGTAGCTTTATAGGATTTCTTAAGGTTTTATAATCAAAACGGCCATATTTTTATGCACAATGTAAATACAAAGTGACGTCCATTTTGACTGAATGTATATTTTACTTAGAAAAAAATAGTTTCTTTTTGCATTTTACTTTTGTTTTTTAATATTTTACCCTTAAATACGAACTTTTCCCGTTTATTGAAATAATAGTTTTTTTTTTCTTTTTTTTTATTTTTCTATAACATTTTTAATTGAGTTAATTAGCAAAAAATTCATATATCTTTGGCGAGTTGTAATTTTTGAATGTTTTACCTTATATTTTCACAGTAAATTGGCCTCCGCAAGCAAATTTTAGTTCAGAAGTAGCAATAGGATAAATATAAAAATGCATATATGTTTCATTGTCATAGTTATTTTATACTTCAACAAGATTTTTCATCTATATGTATCGCAGTTGCAAAATTGTTTTAACATGCAGCTACAAAAGAGCAAATCTATAAATATAACAGATAAAAAGTTGCTGCTATATAACTAATCAAAATGTTTTATTAATGTTTTATTATTTATTTTATAACAATTTTAAAAACATTTCCAAAGAGTGCCATTAGGTTTTTAAATGTTGCGTATGCAATATTATTATAGCCAAAAGGTTTTATAAACCTGCGCCTATTTTGCAAGTTTAAGTGTTTTTTTGTTGCTCGATAGACATTCTTGTTACTGAATTATAAAGCTATCAGTTGTATAATATTACTGTAAAAATGTTTATACAATTTTTATAAAGCAATTTGTGTTAGTTGGGTTTGTCGTGTCTCTTTGCATATTCCGGCCGCTTATTCTTCAATGCGTTGCTTAAACGGAGCAATTGTTGTTGGTAAAGTTCGGCAGTGATGGTTTGGCTCTGCTTTAATAGGTTACACACTACACCCTTCTGGTCCCGCCATATACAGAGCATTACTTTCTTGCCGTGAATATTCCGCGTTGGTCTCGATACCGATTGTTTTCCTGTGTCGCAAATGGATTTCCTTCGTTTGGTGTTATCGAAATTTATGTTTTCAATTCAGTAGGATTAAAACATATTAAGACCTACCTTGACCGCACTATAATCATCGTATAGTAAAAAGATAGTTGAATCGTTCGATCACGAACATATTATTGATAAAGTTGCTAAATTAAAAGTGAGAAAAATTCCGCTTTTACATATTTAATGTCTTATCTAAATGATGATATTACTTACCTATAAATGTGATTTATTTTTATGTTTTTCTTTAATATTTTAACTTTTATTATAATATTTTGTAATACATTATATGAATCTTTTTCATTAAAAAAATTATTATTTTTATACTTATTTATTTCAAATTATGTATGGCATTTTTTTTTTTTTTTCGAAGGAGTAAGGATCCACCAAATCAGTTTTTGCCTAGTGCCCTCAATGTAGGTAAACCGCCACTGGTGTCTTTTTCTTTTGACAGTACTTTTATCTGAAAGACGGTGACATTCCCCCAGTTGGATTTTAAAACCATGCCAGACCGTAAGTTGACGCGTAAATATTTTATTCCAACACTAAAACAATATTACCACATAACGTTACCGATGCACCAGGTAAATATTCAGTTTTACGTCAAAATGAAATTAAAATTTTAATTACAAAATTGCGAGCGGTTAAAATATTTCAAACATTTCATTTTGTTGCATTTTTTTATCTACTTTGAATGCAATTTTTGAATATTTGCAGGTGAATAATCTAATAAAATTCCTTTTATAAAAATTTCAATTAATGCAACAATTTTTGTTCACGTATTTGATTCATACTCAAATGATATTCATGTTGGTTTTGTTTTATACGGAAATATGTGGATATTATTCTCCGGAACGTTGTGGTGTCAGAGAAAGGGTTATATATACCCCGTATACCATCATTCCTTTAATTTCAAAGCAAAAACTTTAATGAATAATTTGTTAGCATGTGAAGTGCACGACGGTTTTTGAATACTAATATAAACGTGTCAATATATTTCATATTAAAATATGCCAGCAGCAGACAGGATGGGTCGTATACAAAGATCGCGTTCAGGCAAGGCGCAGATAGTCGCGGCAGGGCTTCCTGGTCGACGGGGCCAGCTCCTTGTACCCGTGAATCACACCCCGCGGTCTCTTCCTCAGACATGAACCCCACATACCACTGAACATATAAGAACCACAGAAACATACGTGTTCCTGTATTGTTGCCCGAATCGCTCTAATGAAATACTGGACATCCTATTAAACCATATTGTATGTTTTAATGAAATGTGATATAAGAGATACGATATGATTGATTGCGTCGATTTAGAATATTTAATTAATAAAAGCTATTTATGAAATGATGAATCACGTAGGGAAATAATGACGGCTGACGTTTCTGCTTCATCACCCTTGCATATTATATCTACGTGAATGAACGAAAACACAAGGAAGTTAAGTGCGTTCGACAGACGCGCAGAGCAACGTCGCGGCGCCAACAAGAGCTAAACTCTAACCACTGCCATCTCCCGCCGAAATAAAATACTAGCACCCCCATCGCGTCAAAGAATACACTACATATCATCCCTAAACATCCCTCGAGTCTTCCGCTTTTCGTGATTTATATTCTCATTACTAATACTCATTTCTTACAAATTTGTTTCCGTATAATACGAGGCCTATTATTTCTTGTAAATTTTAAACAAGCCGTGCCTCCTGGGGTGAGGCGCTGAACCCCGCGGAGGTGAGAACAGAGTGGAATCGGTTGGTGGCGATGGGGCCACTCGGCACTCCGTACTCGGCAGCCCCTGACGATGGCCGCTGTGCACTCGTTAGTGTTGAGGCTCGGTGTTGGGTTTCATACATTTCTCAGAAACTATCAGTGTCATCCCCCGCCCTCGCCGCAAGATATATTGGTTCAAGCGCCTGCCGAATATCACACTGCTTTGTTTTGTTTCAAAGTTTAATGTTTTGGACGACCCTCGGTTAAATTATACACAATTCTAAAAAAGCACTTCGTTTGGAAAGTGACGGCAGCATAATTATATACATCGCCGTAGAACAGGCGGCTTATCTTAAAGGATATCAAAACATTTTTTTAGGAAACCGCCACAGCTGATAAAATATATCTTCAATGTATGTATTTAAACATACAAACATAGAATCCAACAAAAAAACGTAATATTCCACGTATTTTTATGTTTTGAGTAAAGTGGAGCAGAGCAATGGCCTGATAACATTCAGACTCACATGGCAAATATTTACTGTTCATCAGAGAGTGGACGATAAGAGTAATGCATAGCACATATACCTTCACACGTCACCGCAGTCCTAGCCGACGAACGTCCCTTGATGGATGACACGTGATCGCGATGAGTAAAAGTGTTGTCGTTCCGTTGTCAGACAAACACTTCACACAGGAAATTCATCAAAGAGGCGGCCGGAAAACTGACGGTCTCCCACCCGCCGCTGGCCGGCTCCACTCTGCCCAAATACTGGACTTGCGATCCAATGTACACATGCTGTTTATGTGTTCATATGTAGTGGTTAAACGCCGTTACTGTACTCAGTTCGTAATATGCACGTGATTAACGAATTCCATATTTCCCCAGTCAAAAACTCAAACAGAAATACGAGTGGAGTAAAACCACACGCATGCAATACTACTGCTGACGCATTGTCAAATGCTACCGGCTGCGAGCGTTAATGTGAGGTAATTGCAAAATTATTGCATTCAATAATTAAACGCTAGTTACATTCCATGTCGGTGCGCGTTCGGTCGCTAGGACACCACTGATAGATGAGATAAAACATCAGCATTATGTGTAAGGCCGGAATGGCTTTGAAGGGAAACGTGCTGTGTGTTGTGTTTGGAGCGAGAGGACCGCGGGACGGTGAGGCGACAGGACGGACCTATCAGACAGGACAATGGACTACAAACGTTACCAATATCTGAAGCGCGCGGTCACGACAGCCTTTCAGACAGCGATAAATTGTCACACCGCGATATACCTGAACCCACACGCACCATCCGCCGGCTATACGGCCGAGCAGCTAGCACTCTGCCGCGTGTGTTTATAAAATATGTATGCATAATGATATGACCTCAAGAATTGTCATGGGAACGGCAGAGCACGGGCGAATCCCACGCACTCACTTCCATATAGCATCCTCACGGGTGCCATAACTCCTCCGATAATTCGTTAAGGAATCGCCGCGGTAATGCGGGTCCGTGCCGTTCTGCATATAGACTTCCATTAAGTTAATTCATTATCCTTGTTGCGCACGGTCGCTCGCATCCTTCATGTCTGTCGCCGCGCTGTACTACAGTAAAAACTCTCACTCGATTATGAGCTTGTTAGCCACTGGTGACGACACGCATATCTTCCACTAATAACACTACCGCAACTGCTACCACTATGTACGTTCGCACTTCCTTTTGATGTTTTCTTTTCCCTGGCTCTGAAGGTGGTCTGACAGGCTGTGCCAGTTTCCTACAAAACTTGTTATTTCAGAACATCACATTTATGATAACAACAGCTGTGTTTCGACCTGTGAAATAGCAACTTTTAGGAAAGAAACTGTATAAACTGGGAAGCTGGTATATGATGCATCCGGTGGTCGCTGAAGGTCACACTTCCGTCTCAGTTTCAAACTAATCGCGACCTAACCGCTACAAATACAAACTAGTATGTACATATGCTTGTATCATCTCTCCGTATTTGTCGTGAGAGCGAACACGACTTAGCTTTTAGCGACCAACAAACGAGCTTGCATTTGTCCCGGGGGACGCCCGGGCCTACCTCCTAATCGTGAGATATGTTCCGCTTAAATGTGGCAGTGTCGCAGGAAATTACGAATAATAACGAGCCGGGAGCCGGCAGTCAGACCACTAAGTTATATCTGCGAGGTCCCGAAAAACTTGTGATAAAATAATCCATTAGCAAGAGTAAACGTGGTTCATTCATTCATTAATTAAATCTCTGCCAGCAGAAATGTAATTACATACCAAAGAAGCAAGCAAAGAGCAGTACACAATACAGACATCTTCGGCTGCAAGAAGTGCGGCATTGTTTCAGTCGGCGAGTGAGTTAGAGCTCGGAGTAGGAAGCGGAGTTTGCACGGGCTTTGTGCGGTATGTTGTTGGCCGTGCGAACTGCGGTCCGGCCACGCGGGAAAACCGAAGCTCGGAGCAGCTCAGATTGATGCACTAATTGAGAAAGTTTATTATTGAGAAGCATACTGACTGATAATCCATCATTTAACCTCGTTTATGATATAATAGTTGAATGTAATATCCTTTTTGTACTATCCTTTAGCCGTTAATTTTCTGATTTACCTCGACCTGTCAAATAGAATAGGCATGAAAAGCTAAATTCACGGTACAACAACAACTTCAAACTTGGCTGTCGTGGTACGCCCGACGGCGGATTACAATATGGCTTTGTTTAACGATCGCAATTCTTCCGGTATTTTGTGCATGAATGAAATAATTCTGAAGACGGGCGGAAGTTAAACAAAACGAGAAAAAATAACTTCGGAGCGGTAGAATTTACGACACACGACGCTATTAATTCATTCTTTTCACGACAAGTTGTTTAAAGGCCGCTTAAGATCTCGATAATGACAAACAATGCATGGAGGTCGACGTGATGGGCCGCTCCGTCGCTAGTTATACTGAATGCTGACAAACCCACAGCCCGTAGCACAGTTCCATTCAATAAAACTTTTAGACGGATCAAATTCCGTCTTTATTTTCTATTCACGGCTCTTTTCAATCGTGCACTGGGGGCTAGACTTGTACTCAAGCTACGGTTGTGCGACAGGGGGATCCTTCTACACTTTGCAGAGAGATTACTGAAATTGCCGTCGGTCTATGGTCTGAGTGCGTGTTCCCATTCCCACTCTACCCAATAAAACACCAAATAAAATAACAACTACAACGAGCACTAGAGCTGGGTGGTGGTGTTACGAAGCTGCAAGCGCATCGGCCCACTTCAGATCGATGACCATTATTACGTTCAGACACTTTGCTCGACCTTATGGCCGTTTCACTCGCCCTTCAATGTCGGTGCGAAGAGCGAACATGAGTCAGAATGCCGTGTTTAATTGAAGAATTGATGTGGCGCGAGGACTTGATCTCGATCAGATGATTTCCCGCGAGAGCAATTCATGCCGAGTTCCAGCCACCCAGGTGCACTCTCTAGCCATTTTGAATTCTACTTCTTTACACATGAAAAAATATCTCGCAATTTCAATTCCACTTTGAATACTTCAATTTAACTAATTACTAAACCATATCACTAATAATATATGCTTGCTTTTGATGCGCAATATATTTATTTAATTTGGTTCTCGAGTGGATCGAAATGTAGAATATCTAAAAATATATATATATTTAGTGATGGTGACACGAGCGTATAGTTGATATAAAATTTATACGATTCAGAGTGGATTCTGATGTAAGCTGTAGAGCGGGTCCGTTTCGCATTCAGTGATGTAAAGGTAAGTGTATAATTTAGGTGGCAGTCGGGAGAGCGATGTGGGATCGATGAGACAGAACAAACTGCGAAACCGTCAAGTGACGTGACTTGACGTCTCACCGGCACGACGGGCTCGGGCTCGGGCACAGGCACGGTCTTTCCCAAAACATACTTGTAGATGGCGGCGCAAGCTGAGGCAGAGGAAAGCGGTAGTGTAGCGGCGCTGATTGTTCCATTGTTATGGAAATGTCTACTACGATATGATCCGCATTGGCGGGCTGTTAGATTGGCATTCATGTCTTGTAGTCTTTTGTCAGAATGAAACTTCGTACGATTTCTACGTCTCGCGGATTACGAACAGTGCGAAAACACGTCATCTAGCCATTGCGGTATGTCTTCTTAACCGTAATATTCAGATATAAGGGTTTGTGTGAGCGGAATTCCTTAATTTCCGTGTCGAGAACAACGGCACACGTGCTGTGGATGAGCCGTCTAGCAGACAAGTGGCCTGTCCCCTCTCATGATATGAGTCGTTATCGTCCTGTGGTCGCACATAACCTGATAATTGCACTGGGACCAGCTGCGGGAGCTCGTCTTTTAAAGACGGCATTATGTCAATTCGCACGTATGACAGTTAGATTCTGCTAGGAATTTGCTGCATGTCCGAGGGTGACCGTCAAAGTTGAGAGCGCCAGCAGTCGCCAGGCCACTCGAGGACAATTCAAACAAGACGTGGACAACTGCGAAGTGGAACGCTTATAGTGTCACATCTTGAATTCTTTCTCCATTTTCTGGTGAGTTTTCATAGGGATTTACACGACCTAACATTTCAGCGCGTCTAAATGAAATTCACTAATGAATTGTAACGTGGCTTGCTAATGGACGGTTATTTTTAAACGAACTCCAATATTCGTTTCCCGCCAACATGATCAGTCATCATTAATCAACACAAGCTGTAGAACAAATGTGCAGTCATTGCCGCAAAACTTTACAATGGTTAATTCATCACTAGCAGTCGGCAATATTGTGGCACGGTGACGGTGATATAAAGCTTATGCAGTACCGTATTATATTCACTTTTGAATAAATATGTTTTTGCGACAGAGATACATTTTTATATCTCCCAAGTTAAACTGGTAACATTTATACTCCCGTGATTGATATCTGTCCGTTATTGTGAAGTGAGGGCAATCTGTCTCGACTCGAGCTCTTCCCTTTTTCAATTTCCAGATTTAAATAATCCCACTAATTCTCCCGAAGATTAATATTATCATTACCAACTTGATCGTTCTTTTACATTAACTACAAGCCGCACCATTATCTGGAGTAATTCTTGATTTTCTAGTAAAAAGAAAATTTTCAATTACTGTAGAAGTCACTCGTGTTAAAAAGTAAAGAGATTGGGAAATAAAAGACTCATCGATTTTATCTTTTATCGTGGAGCACTATAAATTATAATCTGTGATTTTACCGTGCGAAGTACCTCCATAACGACCGTCCATTTTAAAGGACAGGAAAAAATGTGACCAGTTTTTCTTTGGTGCACAGCGTTGACCTCCGGATACTGTATTCAAGCGGATATCGCTTATACCCTCTATACAGTGGCGTGCGCTTTTTCTCTCAATTTGGGCACGCCACATCGGATTGACTTTTGATTTCACTCATACAATTCGTCCATATTGATTAAGTATCAGGGTTTTTCAAGTACCCTCTACACCTATACGCTCTTAAACTTCTGTTTGATCCTTTCATTGTTTGCGGCGCCTTCAATCGATGAAGTCGACGAATGTTCAGTTTTTTACTATTCTGCCCTTTTTCGTCCTCATGATGTGACCACCCACTGTAGCCGTTTGTTTCTTATTGTCTGTTTTATACTCGTTTCGACTGCGTACAATGCTAGGATAGATTCTGCGTAAGATTTGGTTTTCAAAAATTAGCTCCATCTTTTGCTAAATATTTTTGCTGGTCGCCAGATTTTCAGTGTGTTTATCTATATCAGGGATTTTTAACCTTTTCAGAAGCACAGAATACTACTGATAGTATATTATTTTGCGAAGCACAAGAATTAATAACATAGGTACCTTTATACAAAGCGACTCATTTATAATTTCGCGAAACACGTATCAACCCAGCAAACATTCAATTAACGGCAAACTGCTTTTATGCTGGTAAATTACTGGCACCAAAAGTAAGTGCAATGCCAGTATTAATAATGTACTTCACATTTGTATTTCGCATTCCGCCTATACGAAGTACTTTACCAGCATTTTATAAGCATACTTTTTACTTAAAACCATCAGAAATAAATCTTGCAACTAATGCGATTATTTTGCACTTTACCGTTGCTGGGCCAGCAACTGATACATCAATGGGCCAGTAACGGCCCCGGGGACACCGGCGTACTGGCCCATTACTTTAAATGCCTGGGAGTATGTGCTTTACCAGTACTGGCCCGTATAAAAATGTTTGCTGGGAAGTTTACGAAACACTACTGTTCCGCAGAACCTCGGTTAAGAATCACTGGTAGATATATGTTACCATTCTGTGTATTTTATTCTCTAATTCCGTGCGTTTTTTGTAAAAGCCTCCTACAATAGTATGGTGTAGGCTGTATTTCTTTCTTTTCTCTTTTATTTCTATATTATGGCAGTACGGGTTCATGTACAAATTTTGCCCAGTCTTTTTTGTTTCTTGTCATTCTTTTAGCTTCTATAATCGATTTTCCGCTTTTCTTCAGTATCCCTTTTACTGTTCTGTCCCATGTATTTCTTGGTCTTCCTGTTCTTTGCTTTCTGTACGTTCTGGTCTCCCAGATCTGCTTCACTTGTCTTGTGTCTTGCAGTCTTTGCATGTGTCCTCACCAGGCCAGATGTCTGGTGGGGGTTTTCTATAAATTGTTCTATCGTTTCTATATTGAGTTCTTTTCTTATATCTGTATTTCTGATTTTATCCATCTTAGTCACACCCTTTACTCTTCTTAAATACTTCATCTCCAAAGCTTGTATTTTACTCTTTTCTCTTCTTGAAAGCGTCCAGTTCTCACAGCCAAAAGTCAGTACGGGTCTGTATAAAAGTAGCTTTGAATAGTTTTTTTTTTATGGCTCTTGTTACTTCTTTCCTATTGATGAGTGTATTCTTTATGTCAAAGTAAAGTTTTGTTGTCTTCTCTATTCTTTTATTTATTTCCATATCTTGTTTTCCATCCTCTCTTATCTCTATTCCTAAGTATTTGAAATTCTTAACCTGTTCAATATTAATGTCGTCTATACCATGACTTTCGTTTTATTTTTAGTCATTGTCATACGTTTCGTCCTTTCGCTATTATAACAACGTCGTCAGCAAACACTCCTTCCGATATTTCAGTTATTTGCATATTCCTATATCTAACCTTGAACTTTGTTGTTTCATTTTTACACTTTTTTATAATTTCATCCATAAATGTTATAAAAAGCGTTGGACTTAATCCTCCACACTGTCTTAATCCTTTTTCCGTTTTAAAAATACGCGACTGTTGACTGTTTTAAATTATGGCGTTACGATTATTTTCATATACTTTCTGTATTATTTTAATTATTTTGCTACTAATTCCCCTATTTTCTAGCATTTCCCACAGTTTCTTGCGTGGTACTCTATCAAACGCTTTCTCTAAATCGATAAAACCTAGATAAACTATAGTATTCTGTTTATGCGTTTTCTCTATTAGTTGTTTTATTGTGAAAATATGGTCTTAAATACTTCTTCCCCTTCTGAATCCGCTTTGCGACTCATCCAAAGTTTGTTCAATTATAGGTTTTATCTTTTTGTCGATGATTTGTTCTAGAATCTTCATTACAGTGTTCAATAACGTAATACCTCTATAATTATTACATACTTTTTTGTCTCCTTTCTTATGTATCGGAACTATTAAAGCTGTTAGTCAATCTTCCGATATTTCTTCTTTTTTAAGTACTAAGTTCAAAATTTGCAGTAGTACATCCATGCCCTGTGTTACTCGGTCATTATTGTTTTCTTCTGTTCTTTCTTCAGTATTTGTTGTTATTAATAGTTGTTGTTTTTCGTTATCCTTATTCTTGTTTGAGCATCTTCATTAATATGATTTCTTAATTTATGCTTGAGAAGAAGTTGGTCGGTGACGGGTAAAAAAAGCATATAGTTCAAAATTCTGAGGAAATAATCAAAACCAAGCGATACCATTCGTTCGAATATTGAGAGAGATATATGGCTCTTGCTCCTGCCACAGTATGCAACAGTCCCACAGAAGAAATAAAACTAGGACAGAAGAAATAATCATTACAGAACTTATACCAAATACAAGTAAGAATATGATTGATATTCTTCTGTAGAACAAGTTTTATTAATGGAAAAATGAACACGTAAAATGCTGATTTATAAAAAAGAAAAATCAAATTTATATCCGCGATAAAACGATCAGTTACAATATGTTATAATTTATATATTCGATATTGCTCCATAATTTATAACAGAACCATTTGTATAAATATTTACCCTGGGAATATATTACCTAATCATTCTTCGAACGTATCAAGAGGAAGGAATAAACTTAAGACTTTCAATAATTTGAAAAAGGTTGCGTGAGTAGAAATGAGTAAATAAATTCATCAAAGCGATACAAAACTAATATAATTTACATCTTTAACGCGTAGAAAATTAAAGAAAATATATGTTTAATTATGATAATCAAAAGCTCATTTTTGTTACTAATTTTTCTTTTAATGGGAATTTGATGATATAGGGTTTCAGGTAAGGAAATAAATTCATCAAAATGGTCCTAAGAAATTCAATGAAAAACTTCAATGAAATCAAGAAAATAATGCATCATTTTCATGGTAGTGTCAAAGGCGCGACAGGAGTAAGAGGCGTGGTATTATATTTACAAATTCGAATTTCATGGTGGGGTTGGTGTGATAAGTGCGCGTTTTCGGTTTGGACAACATTTGTATCTAGCCCAAATATAACCTAAAAGTTTATACAAGTATTTGGACTAAACGGTTATTCAATTTCATTAAATATGTCGTCAAATCGAAGGAGACGTGTAGCTCTTTTTTATGCATATTTAGACTGCGATATGAAGAAAAGCGATGTTGGGTACGTCCCAAATATGCATTGAAACAGAAGGCAACAGGGAGATTATTTTAACTTAGTGCAAAAAATGACACAGAAAAAACACAGATAGTTACTTCAATTACAAGAAAAGAATTTAATACACAATCTTTTTTACTTGACATCACAGTTTAGAATGAAGATTCTGTTGGCCCCTGCTTGGGGGTGTATTATTAGTATACCCACTGCATGACATTTCTGCAGACCAGATATTTGAAACCGAATCCATAATAATAAACTTTATGACTGCCGACAATATTGTAAAAGTCGCTATTTCGCTACATCAATTTATGTTTTTTTAATTTTTTTTAGGAAATTAATATACATATAAGTGTCTCGCTAAAGATCTCACCATTCCGAAAAAATATATCTGTTTCTATGGTTTGGACGGTGCGGCCAGCGCTAGTGTTGAAATTTCTGAACTTGCGACACAGCGCTTGTAACACCGTGCTTGTAACACCGCGCCTACCACACCATGGTACGGGTTTTTTCAAAATAGAGCGATCCTATTGGTTGAATTTCTTGTTCCACGCTTCCAACACCAGGATGAAAATGATACATAAAGTTCATTTTTTACCTCATAAAAACGACACCAATAGCATGTAAACGGGGAAGCCGTGCGTGCCTTTGCCGCCCGTGTGCAAACATTTACAAGTTAGTTCTTCACTAGAATCGAACTCAATCCGCGCAGTTGTGATTTTTTTTATCAATACTTGGGGCATTTGGATCCCACGTATGGCCGCACACCTGTAGCCAAAAAACACGCAATGGCCTTGCCAACACACTTTCCTAAACTCTCGAAATATTCCTAGTCTATTTTGATGAGTGTAGTTTGCTTATGGGTTTATTCAAAATCAGATTGTTTGTCTTAATCTTTATTTCTTGTTAATATTTTCTTAGCATCGAATTACAAAGTAAACATATTTTTTGTATCACTGATTTGAAACAAATGTGTCGAAAATTTCGGAACAAGAAAGTATGAGGTTTCATAAAAAATTGATGTGAAGTGTGAATTTTCACACATTTCAGGGTTTTGCAGGTATTTAGTAAGTGAATGATGATTATTTGGGATGTCAAAACAAATTTTATATTAAAATATTTTTTTGTTCATTTTAATTCGAACGCCTAATACCATTATTTAGGTTTCTAAATATGTGCAGTGTTTTATTTTTTTTATGTAGCAAGGTTCGTTAAGAATTTTAAAAATTGCGCCTATGGCTTCCATTGGTTGTTATAAGTTCCACCCCTCTGATTTCGTGTACATTGTAATAGAATTAAATTATAAGTTAAACAATTTCCACTGGTTATTAAATATACGCTTTTAAAAATTAAATGCAACATTTGCCAAAATATAACTAGAATTTTGAAAAAATAATTTAAAAAATATAAAAATTCAAAAAAAAAAATACAAAAAATAATATTGTCTCTTCTCACAGGGTTCGATCCCTTTCGATCGAGTTAGTTGGGTGAGAAGCCAGTGTCATAACCACTATACCAGGATACACCTTCCGATGTAGTGTGTTACAAAGCTATAACTTGCGACACAGCGCTTGTAACACCGTGCTTGTAACACCGCGCCTACCACACCATGGTACGGGTTTTTTCAAAATAGAGCGATCCTATTGGTTGAATTTCTTGTTCCACGCTTCCAACACCAGGATGAAAATGATACATAAAGTTCATTTTTTACCTCATAAAAACGACACCAATAGCATGTAAACGGGGAAGCCGTGCGTGCCTTTGCCGCCCGTGTGCAAACATTTACAAGTTAGTTCTTCATTAGAATCGAACTCAATCCGCGCAGTTGTGATTTTTTTTATCAATACTTGGGGCATTTGGATCCCACGTATGGCCGCACACCTGTAGCCAAAAAACACGCAATGGCCTTGCCAACACACTTTCCTAAACTCTCGAAATATTCCTAGTCTATTTTGATGAGTGTAGTTTGCTTATGGGTTTATTCAAAATCAGATTGTTTGTCTTAATCTTTATTTCTTGTTAATATTTTCTTAGCATCGAATTACAAAGTAAACATATTTTTTGTATCACTGATTTGAAACAAATGTGTCGAAAATTTCGGAACAAGAAAGTATGAGGTTTCATAAAAAATTGATGTGAAGTGTGAATTTTCACACATTTCAGGGTTTTGCAGGTATTTAGTAAGTGAATGATGATTATTTGGGATGTCAAAACAAATTTTATATTAAAATATTTTTTTGTTCATTTTAATTCGAACGCCTAATACCATTATTTAGGTTTCTAAATATGTGCAGTATTTTATTTTTTTTATGTAGCAAGGTTCGTTAAGAATTTTAAAAATTGCGCCTATGGCTTCCATTGGTTGTTATAAGTTCCACCCCTCTGATTTCGTGTACATTGTAATAGAATTAAATTATAAGTTAAACAATTTCCACTGGTTATTAAATATACGCTTTTAAAAATTAAATGCAACATTTGCCAAAATATAACTAGAATTTTGAAAAAATATAAAAATTCAAAAAAAAATACAAAAAATAATATTGTCTCTTCTCACAGGGTTCGATCCCTTTCGATCGAGTTAGTTGGGTGAGAAGCCAGTGTCATAACCACTATACCAGGATACACCTTCCGATGTAGTGTGTTACAAAGCTATAACTTGTGTACATTATTAGCCAAAAAAACACAAAAAATGCTATTTTTCCAAAAACATAATCTGATCAAAAATTCCTGGGCTACAGGGTGCGGGACAAACATTTTTTTTGCACAATTTTGACAAAACGCTTCAAAATAATTTATTTTGCAAAAATAAAAATTTGATCGTTAATCCACGTACCAATGGTTTTCATTTGATATCCTACTCAGAATTATAAAAAAATAATTTTTTTTTTCGATGAGCACATATTTGTTTATATCTTTAGGAGGATATGTTTTTTAGATTATATTATACAGTTATATAAGCATGCCAAATTTCAATTCTCTAGGTTTAGCTGTTTGGCTACAATTTTAACAGACAGACAGACAACAAAATGACGGTATAAGGGTTTTTTGGTCATACCTACAAAACCCTAAAAATGCAAAGTGACAGGGAAACGAATTGATATGATGCAGCTGCGAACATCTCGCCGCGGATATCTCACCGCGGTCAACTCGCCAAGGCCGACTCGTCGCGCGTTCAAGTGATCACAGTGGTTGGTTGTTCCTACTATTTTGCTGTTACGCGATAAGAATCATTGATTCTTTTACCGTACGCCTGTGAAAAATGACAGCTAGTATTTGTGCTGTAAATGGGGTCAATAAATAAAATTAGCCTTATTCAACATTATTTTTATGTTTAATTATTAAATATCTAACAATACATATTTTTGCCCACATGAAATAAAAAGAAACTGATCTAAAAGTGGTTCCAAAAAATGCCTACAAAATGAGTTTCCAGAAATGGGAAAGATGCAGGCGGTAAAATGTAGCCGCAGAAGAGCAGTATTTCGAAGGTAATTATTTAAATGTAAAATAATTTATTAATTACGTTTTATGATGTTAGTCTGCAATTTTTTTTATTAAACCTCGTGCGTTTATGGAACTACTAAAATAATTAATGCCCAATACCGATAAATTATGCTAATAATATTCCAGATTAATGTATTTATGTGCCCAATAAAACATTTATCTATACATAAATTCAGTGTTCAATAAAATCTTATTTAAATAAATATTTCTACACGAAATATCTGAACTATTTTATTCCAATCCATCAAAAAGGTGAACAGATGCATGTAAAATTTAGAAATTTATCAAAAAAATAACAAAAGTGCGTGTGGTAAAATATAAATAAAATATATTCATCAACAAAATCCAAAATTAATTGTAGTAACATGCTATTTTGACGTTAAAGGATTGAAGGAGCGTGTATGCAAAGCCTTACATGATTTAGGCGTGCCAGAATTGCGTGTGCAAGCCGCGTGCCATTTTTGACTATCCTCAAAATTAGAAATGTTGCGTGAAGCTATGTTCTTTCATATTATAATAACTAATGCAGATGAGGTTATGCCCAGTTCAGTTAAAATTAAATATTTTATGCACAGATTCCATAGGGTATAAAATTTAGGGCGGGTTTTGGTAATCGATCTTCCAGTTCTATCATACTTGGGGACACTTTGGGGGATTGCGGTAATTTAATATTTCAAAATTTAATGCAAAATTTAATATTAAGTATTATTGAAACAGTTTTTGCTATATTGTAAAATACCGCGTTGCTGCAAAATTATTTACGTCGAAAAAAGGACAATATCCAATGCCTAATAGTACAAGGTAAATTGGAAGGTGATAGCCCCTGTGCTCGTTAGGATTGACGAATTATATTGTCACGTGAGTGGTTTGATGGAAAAATAAATTCCTGGTTTAACGACATTATTATACAATTAGTATACAATCTAAGTAGTAAATGGAATTGTCGTGAGACCTAAGGGGAGTTTCCAGTCCATTTCGTGATTGACTGGGATCTGTTGGACCTGCTTCCATAGTTCGGATTGCTCGTCAGGGAGTCGAAGAGTCTAGGAGCGTCTTCATCCACCAATATGGTCACTGCTTGGTATGCTCAGAGGTACGGGAAATATGGACTTTAGTGTGTTCTTCAATAGTGGTTGTATATCTAAAAAAAAAAAAAAAAAGTACCGGAACGCTTTTCGACTAGCTACAAATAGTTACCTAAACTTTTTTTATTCGTAAAAAAATAAATATCTCAAACAGATTAGAATATTTGTTCAATATTTATTTATAATTATTAAATAAAGATTTCAAATGTAAATAACACTTTAAAAATTAAAACAAAAAGTATTATTTTAATTAAATCTATTAATATTAAAAGTATTAATATATATTTTAGTACTTACCAATGGGTAAAATAAATATTATTTCTCGCTCCACTTTGATTTTGCCGTCTTTATACGTTACTATGTGCCTAAATTTAATGATATTCTATTAAGTACAACATTTTGAAAATAGTTCCGGAACGGTTTCCGCCTGTACAAAAAAGCACCGGATTGTAATTCCGGTGCGTTCTGGCTTGAATAAACTACTAGTTGGCGCCGGAATCGAGTGGAACGGTGGAAAGAAAAATGACTGAGTGAAAATTGCTAGAGATTTTGTGTCGGTATTCTCTGACTGAGTTCTTATTTGGAGCAATGATAGCTTATTGTAAAATGATACACCTGTTCACGGATATACACTTGCACAGTATGGATTGACAGGATATTACATATATATCAGGGCTGTTCAACCTTTTTGTATTTGGGATCTACTTTTTTATATATATTGTTACCACGATCGACCAGAACGTGTCGCTGGTCACCGGGAGGGGGGGGGGTGAACTAGAGTGGCCTTCCAGGATGAGGGGTCTTCCCCCGAAAAAAGTATTTTGAAACAATTTATTATATATTGCAATTTTAAAGCTGTTTTTCATGTAAAAATAACCTAATAAGCAAAACGAAATTAAAAAAAAAAAATTCTTAATAGGCCCTCCAAGGCTGCACTTTTAGGCCGACGGTTAACACATTGACTGCTAACGAATTTTATGCAAGATGATTAGAAAAGGGTTCTTTATTTTTAAGTTTTGTTGGTTAATGTTTTTTTTTTTCAGTCTATTTTTATAAATTAGTGGTTTTTTGATGTGCGATCACCGGTCTCCGTCACTGGTGGGGATGCTGTCGACTTAAAGTCCATCAAGAGACATTTGAACGTAGGCTAGCGATAAGCTTATTTTAATTTTTACGGATCGGGTTGTATTTATAAAATGTATTTCTAAGTACATGGAAGCGAGAGAAAACTAAAGATCTACTTAAAAGCACGCCGCGATCGACCGGTAGATCGCGATCGACTGGTTGGGCAGCCCTGATATATATCATGAAGTAGCAGAACGAAGTACGAAATCTTCTTCAAAAAGATGCCAACAAATCTACAACTAATGACCCACTATAAAAAGATGAAGTTGGAATATCTGGGAATATGTAATAAGCCATAATAAATATTATCTATTACAATTAATTTTGAAAGGTGGAAAATGGCAAAATACCAGCAAGAAGGCATCGAATATCTTAGTTACAAAATTGAAAAAATAATCCCGGATGTCAATCAAAAATTCAGAATGGGGGCATCCAAAGTTAAGAACGCTATATTAGAGGCCAACTTTTGCTCTAGAGATGACACCTGAATATGTAGCACGTATGACTGAAGTACGTATTTACTGCAAATCGAATAAACGTAAAAGGTTCTTAAATACAATTGTTTGTGCTAATTATTTCGTAAATTTAAGGTTTAGTTGAAATATTGGTCCAATAGACAGCGCGCTTCGTCTAATTGATTTTGCCCGAACACTCTGTCCATACAGTCCTTAAGAGTCCTTATCGCTTGCACATTACGGTTTTGCTTATCGAGTATCGTTATTTTTTGCAAGGCATATGGACATTGGCCTGTTCATCTGTTATTTTCATACAGCTTATATAGTTATAGTTAATACTATCGCTTGGTTATATATTTCATAATTTGGCGTTATACAAACTATTGAGAAATTGTGATCTACAACCCCAATGATAGATGAGATTCAACAAAAAATTCACAGCTATATTGCTGACAGAAAATACATCTCTATAGTATAGGTACCATTCCACGTAGGCAATGAAAAAGCTGATATTGCAGCCAAAGAAGCCACCAAGAACACGCAACTGATGGATATGCCTATTCCAACTAGATCTTAAAACCGTTATAAAGAAAAACATAAGAAATAGTTGGACTAGTCAATGGTCAGAAATGGATGAAGCTAGAAACTACTTTCAGCAAATATAAACCAACACCACACTATAGCCCTGAGAAATAATATAAAGGAAGAAGTAGTTATTACGCGACTTACGATTGGACACTTTCCTCTATAGACCTTTATTGTACCTTTCTACACACCGCATCAGCACTCAAAGGTAAGTTTCGTTTTGCTATTTCTACCCCTGTTTCTATCGGGAATCTTTAATATAAACTTGTATACCATATTGCCTTCTTCCTGTATTCGTATTTTAAGATTCTGATACAATGTATCAACAAAAGACTCGTTGTTTGGTTTGAAACCTGCAAACATTCCGACTTCTACAATATTACAAATAAGTACCTTTATAACAAAATGATTTTCCAATAACACCATCAATCTCTTCTATTCAATTACTAGAGGTAATATCGTATAATATTTGCAGTAAACCTCCAAAATAAGCTACAACTAATAAAAGGAAGTAATTTATCATGACAATACAAATAACTATAGAAAAACTGTTGAAAACCCCTGTTCACACATATGTAAACTTTGGTAGGTATAGTTTGTCCCCGAGTGGCGAGTGTTGTGGGGTTGGCGCTAGTGTATTGATGTCGCTGAATGACCTCGCGCAGGTAAATCAAGCCCCGACACATCGCGTCCGAGTTACAAGCTCTGACCCTCACCCTATCCAACACACTGACATCTGCCGACGACTGTGGTGTAACTCAGCCTCTATTGTTTAGGGGGTGCAAAGGATAAATCACCAGAATTTTAAATATGTATTATAGGATTAATATTAGGTAGACAGGATAAATTGACCGGCTGTAAATTAATCTTACTTAGGGGTTTTAAGAGATTATTAAATAGCAGATGCTTGTTATTAATATCACCGATTAACTATTTTATTTATTTATTTAAAATATTAATAAATTTATTATTATGTATGAACGTCATTAGTCTTTCTCTCCTATTGGGGACCGTTAAACGAAATGATATCTGACTATTAAAACAAGTTCTCCTTATTAGTGTCTCCCGCTAAGTGTATTTTTTTTTCAGGTGTGTTATGTATCAATACTTATTACGTCACCTGACACCTAATCCCCTCATACTTTGCGAGGTCTTCCCGCTAACGATTTTTAATGTACAAACTAGGCTCTTCTTTGCTTTCTGTACTCTTTTAATCCCTATTACTTGTCCTATTCACTGTAATCGACTGCCTTCGAATACTCTGCTTAAATTTATAAATTGGCAAAGTAGTCCTGCATCTACTTAAGATTTCCAGGTACTTCTTATACCAGTACGCACTACGTGGTCTTGCCATTAGTCAGACTATGAATCTACTTTCCTAGATTTTTTTACGACTTCTTTAATCTTCATTAGGAGGCAGGAGCAAAAAAAATATATATATTGGGGACACTAGCAACAATTAGTGTTTAGTGGGGGGTAAAGCCCAAGAACATCTCTGGGTGTGCACCTGGGTCTAATACCCTTTTCACACTAGATCTTTAAGATCGGATGTTAAAGTGAATGTATCTTTAAACGCTAATGTGAAACCGTATGGCCTCGTCTAAATACAAGCGATGTTTAAGACAGAGATCTGCGTCTTAAACTTCGTCCGCAATGCCAACTTAATTTCTATTATAAAAAAATACTCCTTGAATTTGTGCTGTCAACATTTTATATTATCATAAACAAGAATACTGTATTATATCGACGTTATAAGAAGTTTATACTTATTGTTATAATAAAATTATTTATTTTAATAATGTGTTTAATAAAATACAGAGCTACAATAATTAAGATAAAATGTATCGACTTACATGTTAATACAGGTGTAATATATTCTTAATTGTAATGTCTTTATTGTAGAATGAAATGAAATATCCTTATTTGTTTATAATAATTCAAAATGTGCGTCTGCGCAGACAGTTCAAAACTGGTAATTTCATAACTTAAGGACAAAATTACTGTAGCTGATGACAGCACCAGAGATTTAAACATCAAGTGTGAAAGCATACCGATCTTAAACATCGGTGAACTTTAAGTTCACTCGTCTTAAAGATCTAGTGTGAAAAGGGTATAAGACATACTATAACAAATCCAAAGCCAACTAGATTTTTGTTAATGGACCTATGTTATCTTTCTCGTGCTATCTCCATTTGCCATTAAATTAGATGGTACCAAAAAGTCGGCATAATTTTTCTTTGAAAATACCATAGTCTTTTCGTGTTGCTTTTATCGTTACGTTAATATCCATAATTAAATGCCGTACATATGTGGAGTTCTATAATTTGGATTTTTTTTTCCTTTGTTTTATTGGCTTTAGCAGCGTTGGATATTAGCCAGGTAATAAAGGAAGAGTTTAAGGGTTTTTAAAAATACATTTATTATTTGATATTTTCTGATTTAATATAGTTTATATAGTAGTAGCTTTACACCGCAAGGTAGAAAGGCTTCAGGATTAAGTAAATAAGTAATAACTTCATAAATATCTAAAGAGTTAATAGCAAGAAGCGTCTGAATATTCGTAGGTAAGGATATTTTTCGGACAACTAAATTTTGTATAAATAAATTACGACTGCGAAATTTAATTGGGCATTCAAACAATAAGTGGTTCTAATCTCTGACAGACAAATCACACGGACAGAAAGGAGAAGTAACCACATTAATTCTATGCAGATGATATATGCAGAGAAGGTGTGAATCTAAGCCGGATAAAAGTGCATTTAAAATATCTGCTTTGGTGAGAAGAAAACCAAAGCTTTCAAGGAAGGAGGAGTTAAATTTTACCATAGTTTGATCCTTTCAACTGCGGAGAATCTATGTATTCTTGTTGCCATTGATTGTAAATGGAACATTTGAAGATTGACATTATCTCATTACTGTTTAGAGGAATATTTAACAGGGAACTATTTACAGCTGCTTCTTTGGCTAGAAGAACAACTTCGATGTTGAACTCAAAATCTGAATGGCCTTTAATCCAGCATATTTTTATAAGTTTACCGCTGATCGCAAGATCGTTAAGACATTTAATTACGTCATAAATTAGCGAATAGTTCATTTTCTCAAGTTCTGGACATCTCAATTTTTGGACGGCGCTTTTACAGTCACAAAAATTACAAATTAATTACGAAAGTGAATTTTTACGTATCCTAAACTCAACTTTAATGTCACCATTTCCGCATTGTAAATAAACATATTAACTGGGAGTTTAAATTTTAGGCTACATCTTTATGCTTAGATAATGCATGGAGATGCATACTAGATCGTACTCAGTAAACAAAAGTTGACTGCTACTAGAATATTATTCCTACTAAAATCCACTTCCTTTAAAATATGTAATACACATAGATGGAATACAATCAGAATAGAATTTTCTTGATACAGTAAAATACATTACTATGAATTGAAAATATTCTATTTACGCGAAGATTCCGATTTGGATTTTCAAGAACGCAAATTCAATAATATCCTGTATTTGTATATCTACTTACCAGATACTATATCATTCCCTTCAAACTCATGGATTTTAAAATATTACGAAAATGAATTTAAATTTCTTGTTAAGCTGTGTTCACAGCTCTTAAATTAATAAACTACACGTTGACTTGTGCACTGTTGATTGTCACTACAAGTTTGTCATATGGTAACGCAAGCGACAGGTCACAGCTCTATATTGAATGTGCATAGTTGATTGTAGATAGTTTTCCAAACTTAAAAGTTAGTGCAATGTTTTAATGAGACAGACATATAAACACACATTAGCTATCTCATTTTACACAACCTAAAAAATACTGTCCATTATACTTCCAATAGTAATTTTCATCCCTTTCTGAGATCTCAGAATTATCATCGATAGCCCAAAAGTCATCCTATTATCACCTCTGTCCGCCCATTTTACCATATAGGCCGTGTCTCCAACGCTATAGCTCTGAAATTTTAATAAATCCTCAATCAAAATGTATAACTATTTATATAAAGATACAAAGTAACAAAATATAAACTATTTTAGATCATGTAGTACCAAGTAACTTCCAAATTTAACGTTATACCTCATCTTCAATAATAAAAAAATAGTGTATTGGGCCCGGTAGTTCAATTTCAACCACCTGTATACTATTTATAAAATATTAATATATGTGTTTATTCTCATAAAGAATTATTTTAAGCAATTCTGTTCCTTATTTATTAGTTGTTAATGACTATATTCCTTAATGAGCTTTATCAGGATTAACCATCTTGATATGTAGTGATACGTGATTTTTGCAAGTGGCGTCTTCATTTTTTTCTGAGGTTTTTAGTTATTTTTAAGTGATAAAAGTGCAAAAAATACTTGAAATAGTGTGTTATAGTGTAGACTTTAGTGTTTGGACTTCATGCAGACCAAAATTGGAGCGACTGGAAAGGTATTTGTAGAAATTTTTGTTAATTTTATAATGTAAGTCATTGTTATGTAGAATGTGCTTCTATGGACAATATAGAAACACATATGTACATGCATACACTATCGGCTATAACTAGAGAAACAAAACTATTTTTTAAATCATTTTCATAAATCCGGATTATTGACTAAATGAATATTGAATTATATTGGTATAGCAACAACTTAAATGAGACCATTAAACATTCCCATTCAGGAAAAAAGTACCGGGGGAATTATTAAAATAAATATATATTTTTTTGATAATGTTTGTATGTATTTTTTTAAACATTTCTTGTCCACAAATTACTCTTGATTACAATTTCTATACTTCTCATTTATTTATTCAAGTTAGGTTATTTTTTTGATAATGTTTGTATGTATTTTTTTAAACATTTCTTGTCCACAAATTACTCTTGATTACAATTTCTATACTTCTCATTTATTTATTCAAGTTAGGTGTTATGCATAAAACAAATTCAACGAAATCATTATTAATATAATATGTTTTTATTTTCTTTAAACTATTTGATAATGGTAATAATGACAACAATAATATTTTTTGATAAAGAAAAATCTTAGTTTTATAGACAAAATAATAATAACACAAAATAAATAAAAAAATAATTCCCTTCAATTTAAAATGTAATAAATTAGAATAGAAAACGGTACAGCTTTGCGAATCCAGGAGACAGAGCCGCAGTAAGGGGGAGCGGAGGGGGCAATGGCCCCTAGCGCACTAAGGAAAAGGGCGCCGACGAGCTTGACTAAGGGGCGCCACATTGCGACGGTGAGGACATTTTTTTTTATTTGCTCATCACTTGGATTTGGGGAGGTGGGGACCTTTTTTTTTTGCTCATCACTTGAATTTTGGGAAGTGAGGACCACCTTTTTTTTGCCAAGGGCGCCAAAACACAGTTTTGCCCCTAGCGCAAGTTTTCCTTACTGCGGCTCTGCCAGGAGATTTACTGATTTGGGACAAAAATTAATATTATCAGTCATTAAAAATTGGTAAACTATTTGTCCATTCTAGGTTAAGTACAATTATTTTAATTCTGTCAACTTACAAAAATAGACGTAGTGCGCATCAATTGGTACAGATTCAAAGCGATGTATATTGGATGTTATACTACAATAATTTTACATCCGATAATTCTGAACAAAATTCTCAATGCAATAATTATCGTACGTCAAATCGTACGAGATTCAATTCGAGAAATTGCATCGTGTACTACAGGCTTAACACAAGCTTCAAATTATTTCTTGCAATAATTTGACATTATAATTTAATAAACGATAATATTAACTGTATTTCCTGTTTAATATATAATGCGTGATTGTTTGCCAAGTCTTTGTTTCTCAATTCTTAATAGGTTGACTAATAGTTTGTCTAAGTTCTCCATTAGTAATTTACCCTTTCTCTCCATGTGATTTCATTTACTTCATTTATTAATTTACGACAATACCACCCGTTCTACTAGTTAAAGTAATTGCCAATATACTACAGACATGAAAATTATTTGTCATGCATTTAAGCATTATGCACATACAATTTAGAACATTTACCAAAGTGTAGCTAACGTGCTGACATCTGCTAGCAATATTATTCACTCACACTCTAGGGGTTCAATTGTTGTAAATCACCCTAGATTTTAAATATGTGGAATCTTTGCATCGGATATTCTATTGAAAATCAACTAGCTGTAACTAAACCATCTGCATTAGTTATTATAATTTGAAATAGCATCCCGTTGGAGTACTAATAAGATTGACAAAACTAACTGTTCTTCTGTCTCTTCAGGGCTCTGTCACTTTGGTTGACTTTTGACCTCATTTATACAAATCGTCCATTTGTTAAGCGACAGCTCTTCTCAAGTATCTTGAATACCAATACTCACAAGATCTTCTGTCAATTGATATTTCCATCATTTAATGAGTTTGGGAAATTGTCAGTTTTCCTCATTCACGCCTTTTCAACATTTAATACATAAATAAAATCAGAAAAATTAGTTCAAATTTAAATTGGTATCAGGCGCGCACCCTTGAATTGGGGGGGGGGAGAAGATAAAATTATTTAATTTATTAATAAGGTCCTCACCTCTATTTTAACAAAAAAGCCGTAACAAACAACCACATGTGGTTGGAGCTTATGTTTTGACAAAAATACGTAAAAACCACGTGTTTTTGGAGCTATTGGGGGCGGCTCGCCCCCCCCCCCCCATGGGTGCGAGCCTGCTCTACACATGATCTATGCAATCTCCTGTCCGTTTAATATGTGACAATAATTCATATTCTTATTTAAATGAAACGACTAAAAATTAGTTTACGGGCGCCGTCGAGGCAAGTCTAGAGTAGACGCCTAGCTCAGCGTTTCCCAAACCTTTTTTTTTCGTGACCCGGTAATTTTCACACTTTTTCTTCGTGACCCACTAAAACTTTTCCGCCTATAATAGCCCATAGGTAAGCTAAAACATATGGATGTCCATACAGTTTTCAATTATTCACATAATAATTATAATAAAAAAGCATTAACCGTTACAAAAATTTGTAGAAATTAAACAAAAATTATTAATGAGAACCAATAAATTTTATTAATGAGAAGTGTGGTGCTGTTTATTTTTAATTTCAGATTAGAAGAAAACCATGATAGCTTTATCCTTAGATCCGGTTCTACTTCCAATCGATTTCGGTACTTATTTTTAAGGAAAACTAATGTTGTGAAACCTGCTTCGCACTTATAGGTCGTGACGAAAGGCATTAGAAATTTCATTACTTTTTCCGCTATAACTGGGTATTCCTGACGATAATTTATCCAAAAATCTATCGATGGTATTCTGTCGAAGACGGCTTTGAGTGCTGTATCACACGATAGTTCAATTATAAAATCCATATCTGAGTCCTGCAATTCTGTCTCAGATCCTATGTTTACTTACGGATTCAATGATATTTAATCGTATTCTAGTGTTTCTTGAAAAAAACACCTAGGTTTCGTGAGTTTTTAAGCGACCCGGCATTTCGCTTACTGCGACCCGGTACTGGGTCGCGACCTACCGTTTGGGAAACCCTGGCCTAGCTTAACCGGCACAAGCGCAGAAACGTAGGACTGTGCTAAAATTACTGCGCTTGCGTCTGATGATAATAAACCGTTGGACATGACTGCTTGAACAGGTCCTAATGTATTCAATTCAAAACGGGAAAAAAACCGCAATCGCTTGCCAGGTAAAAATCACTTATGTATGGTAGATCTAGGTCTTAATGTTGAAATAGTAGCTTGTACAATGTTATATAGCAAATCATTTGTTTAAACTTTATATTTACCTTATATTTATCATTATATTTTTAGATTTTCTTCGCATAAAGTTATTCCCAAACATAATTAGGAATAAAATATTCAGATATTACTTTATCTTTTTATTTATTTTTTCCTTTATCAAAGGATTAAATAAATATTTTCTAGGAAATAATAATACAAAAGAAAAAGCAACATTAACTGGATTGTGTTTGCCGACCTTAGTATTGTTGATAATAACTGAATGGAGTATTATTGAAGTCGGATGAATAATTGATCTAGCTTCCCTCAAGCAACATTAGATTTAACCATTAACAAAGCAATTGTATCGTTGGCGACTATGCAACTAAAAAATCTATAAAAGTCATGTTACATGAAAAAAGTTTGTTGGTAATTTTCCTGAAGTTCAATCTGTTAAATTATTAAACGTGATTGTGACTAATTTCATTATTGTTTGAATTAAAAAGTTAGTTACGGTAGCCAATTGGACGCGACCTATAGGTTACAAAACGGGTTTATAAACATTAAATCAACAATGAAATATACCCATCATATCATGTAATTAGTTTTTAAATTACTTGTTAAGTAACTTCATATGCCAAGAGTATTTTGATTACTTCTATAAACGTAGTATGAAGGTAATAAAAGAGGCCAGACTTTTCGGGTTTTGTAGGTATATTCGAGAAACCTTTATACCATTATTCATGTGCATCTGTACCGTAAAAATTATTGTCAAACAGCTGGACTTAGAGATTTGAAATTAGGTATGCGTATACAACTTTATGACCTACACAAATGAAAATACACTGACTTCGAAAAGGAACATCGCACAAAAACTATAAACAAATATAGGTATATTTATATATATATATATATATATATATATATATATATATATATATATATATATATATATATATAATATGACAAGTTAGTAAAGGGAATTCTCCTTTACGGATCAGAGATATGGGGGTGGAGAGAACATGACGAGATAGAAAGAACACAGGAAATATACATTAAGTGGACGCTACAACTAGACAGACAGACCCCCCTAGCTACATAGTGATGGCCGAAACAAAGAGGAACAAAATTAGAATAAACACCGGAGTCAGATCCGCAAAATATGAACAGAGTATAAGATTAAGTAGTAATAAAATCCTAGAAGATTGCCGAAAAGAAAGGGAAAGAAATAGCCAAACAAATTGGGGCACTGAGAGAAGGAAATACAATGAGAGGAACGGAAATGGATTAGAAGAAATAAAGAGGATGCGAGAAGAAGGAGAGGATTTCCTGCAGATGCTGGCGGAAAGAGACAGAGAAATTCAAGACCAAGAGCGACAAAACAGGATCGACACAACGAGGTACAACAAATACTACTATAGGATACAAGGAACAACCTTACCAGAGTACCTGAACAAAACTAACATACATCAGAATCTCATAGCGAGGTTCAGATGCGGGAATGAGGCAGCAGACAACCAATTCTGGAAGAGAGAGGAAGAAAGGAAATGTAGGACATGCGGGGAACAGCCAGAAACTCTCTACCACTTACGACGCTGCCCGGGAATAGGGGAAGATCCAGGGCGACTGGAAAAGGTACTTGGGGAATCCGGAAGTGGCATAAAATGGATGAGGAAGGTGAAGAATAGAAGAGAAACTCACGCCCAGCAGCCAAAGACTGATGATTTTTCATAGAAAAAAAAAAACTTTTGTTATGCAATATAAGCAATGCGACATTTTTTATATTTTTTGGATTTTTTGTTTAAATATCTATATATATATATATATATATATATATATATATATATATATATATATATATATATATATATATATATATACATTTGTATCCAGTTTCTTGGATCACGCTGTCAAATAATATTAAAATTTCTTAATTGGATTTTCGGTCATGACTAACAGTTTATCTTGTGAAGTATCAGGGTAATGCAGATACAATGGATATTGATAGAGAAGCAACAAATTCAAACTATGTGTGTCTTTCAAAAAACCGTTTACCAAATGACATCAGATTTCATAATATTAGTCATCTGATAAAGAGGCATGAAACGAATGCAAGAAAAAAAAGCAGATTGTGTCTGAAAAAAAGAGTAACACCATTTATTTATGTATAAAATGTAAAGTACATCTACATCCAGAGTGTTTTGAAATATTTCATTCCAAATAAAGTACATATTTCATTCATAAAAAAATAATTTGCTTATTACATGTTTAATTATATATGATATTGTTATTAGCCAAAGGTGCGTATACGCATCCTTATATTCATGTAGAGTTAAGCATATATATTTTAAAAAAACGCAATAATTGTCTTAGTTGATGTATTTTAATTAATTTGTAATATTTTTTTTGTGAAAAATATATTTGTTTAATACCTTGGCCATTAATGGGTTAATTTTAGAGATGGGAATTTCGGCTCAGTTTGCGGAACCGGATCAGTGGAGGTCGTTCAGTTTGTTGAGCCGGTTCATTGATCCGGCTCAGTGATCCGGTTAAATAAACATGTTTCCGAAACACAGGACGGTCGCTAGTTCATAGGTAGAACGTCGCTTAGAGCCGGTTCTTGCAATATATGAACTGTAAACATGATCCCGAGACACAGGTCGGTCGGTCGTAGGTAGAACGTCGTTTAGAGCCGGCTCTTGCTTAGGGCCGGTTCTTGCAATATATGAACTGTAAACATGATCCCGAGACACAGCTCGGTCGTTCGTTCGGTCGTAGGTAGAACGTCGCTTAGAGCCGGTTCTTGCAATATAACTGACCGGCACAGGTCAGTCAGTTGCCGGTCGTTCGGTCGTAGGTAGAACGTCGCTTAGCCCCGACTCTTATCTAACATTTTTGAAACAAACAATTCACTTTATGTAGCTACTGTATTTTAAACCAGATGTGTTAAGTTTATGGCGATGTTTATTGCCCTTATAAATCGGACATCTGGGATTTGGGCAATATTTTTAATATTTTTATATAGTATGGTTGTATGAAAATACAGACTAAGCCTATTAGTTTCAAATAAACTGCCCTATAAATTGATGACAAAATACACTTTATGATAATACATTACAAGCCGAGTTCTCGCAAAGTTCAACATGACATCGATCCAGATCCGGATCACTCCGGTCACAGCTCACAATCGCCCGACCAATCGTATTCTTGAAACTTGAAACTATACAGTGAGCCGTGAGCCGGCTCATTTCAATTTGGTGAACCGTGTCACTTCGGTCAGTGTACTGAGCCGGCTCAGTGAGCCGGTTCGTTCATGAACGACCCATCTCTAGTTAATTTACACACCTTGTATATATCACACAAAGGCCATATGCTCAAGGACCAACAGTCTCCCCTAAGTTTATTATACATATTATTAACAAATTCATGTATTAATACAATGAAAATTTTTGATGTTTAGAAATATTTAATTTTTAAGGTTTTTAACTTTGCGACGTAAATCTTCAAACCACAGAGCCTGACAAAAAATAAATAAAAAGGAAGGCAGTTCAGCAGAAGAGTAAATAGATTGGATTGATGATGGATAAAGCAACACACAGCTTCAAATACGTTTTCTGTGTGTATTGTATACTTTAAAATTAATGATAGAAATTACAGAAATGTCCAAAGTAGTTTGTCTACAAGCTGGTTGATCGTAGGAATGCGATGTTTGACAAACCCTGGCATTTGTTATCAGATAACATTACTGTTGCGTGTACACACACCCACTATCTAGTCAGTATAAATGTGTACTTTTACCAGACACGTCCAACTGCATATATCAACCGTCAGCTTTGAATACATTCACATCATGAATTTTTTATTTTCCTTTTTGAACCTTGCAATTCCAGGAGCAACTGGGATTAATTAAGTAATGGATTTTTTAAAAAGAACAAGTGATATAATTTTATTTTAAATTATATTTAACATTTAATGGATTCTAGTTTTTTACTTTGGAGTAATTGACACCCGTAGTTATTTTCTACGGAAAGGGGGATACTATACTTAGAAATCCTTTTAGAGTGGATTTTTTTACCGTGAAATTTCAGTGGTTTTGTCAGTGTATGGCTATAAATCTTGATATAGGAGTAAAGAAACAAAGAAACAGAATAAAATATATAATAAAAAAAATATATTGTTTCTTTCCTTTTGAACTTTAATTTTTTGATATGTGACTTTTATAAAAAAACATATTGTTACTTGGCAGCTATAAAAAATAAAATAAATAAAAATAAGACGAAGAATGTCGAAATATCTAAATATTGGACTTTATCAGTGCTTCTTAACCCAAAACTAACCGCACACCTGCAACATAATCATTTTTTTTACGGGGACCGACAAAAATATTATTTAAAAATATTTATTTATGTGTCACATAAATAATCAACTTGAACTCACGCGTCCCTTTTTTTTTCGAAAAAACCACAGAACCGGACTAAATGTCCCAATTACACTGTGGTTCACAAACATCCATGCCCTGACCGGGATTCGAAGCCGGAACCTAGTGTGGGAGCGGTAATTTCAGAAATAAAATTTCATTATTATTTAAAATAAAATTATTCAATTAGTTAAAAATATTCAAATTATATAAATATAAAAACTAATCTATTTTAAGATAAACATCCTCAAAGATTAGCTGAGTTGTCAGTGACTATATTATTTTAGTTAAATGTTGAAAGACAGGGGTACAAATTTACAATCGTATATTATACGATTTGTTTAAAATATTATCAGCGTTTATCTAAAATACAAGGTCGGATGTTCCACAGATGTTGAGATGCAACCATATATTTTCAGTGATATGGACTTCGTAGGTAATTAGAGTCAAAATTAATTATTTAGGGTTATGAATTATTGTGAATAGAAATATGAGTCTTTAAGATAAGTTAAAAGGTTTTTGTTGTTAATTGGAGAGCAGATTTTAACAACCACAAAAAATGGGGTTCAGAGATCAAATTATTAGTTTTAAGAAAAGGGCTGGGAAAATTTTGGAAGACACAGGGAGTCGTGAGTAAACCACCACCGGAGTCGGACGAACCTCCCAAGCATTTTGGTTGAGAAACCCGGTAACGTGTAGTGAACCAGAAGTAGTCTGGAAGTGTTGAGGATAGTTGTGATGAATTGAACGAACCTCGATAACGGGTTAAACACTGTGACTGTTGTGAGGTGTTTAACGGCTTGTGAAACGGTGATTGTGAGAGGTTGTAGAGTGTCTCTCATGGGATTTCGTAGCCATCTTGTAATTGTAAATTCTAAAGCAGGGGTCGGGGAACATTTTTACCCATTACCCAAAGATATATTTCTTCACACCGTCGTTACCCCATTGAACCCCGACTTGTAAAAAAAAAAAAAATTAAGTGACAAGCAAAAAAAAAGGTCCTCACCTCTCAAAATCCAAATGACGAGCAAAAAAAGGCCCTCACCTCCCAAAATCTAAATGATGAGCAAAAAAAAACTCACCTTCGCAATGGCGCCCCTTAGTCAAGCCCCTCAGCGCCCTTTTCCTTAGTGCGCTACTAACACGTTTATAAAATAGTAAATTGGAAAAATTTCATTATTACCTCCAAAAATTTCATTTTTACCCCATTTGGGGTAATTTACCCCGGTTCCCCGACCGCTGTTCTAATGTAATTATTAACTTCAGTCTTAACTAAACATTCAACGTAGATTAAGTAACATGCAGACTTTAATTCAAACACCCTTATTCCTATCTAAAGAATCTACGCAACCGACCGGCGAACATTTAGGGTTTCAGACTTGATTCCGCTCGCAAGTCCCGCTTGGAAGTTGAGAAACTATTGACTATACACTAATTTTACAATAATTTTCTTTTTCTTGGTGTTTTTTCTATTATATGTTTGCAGTTCTCAGGTGACATCGACTCGTATCGTCCCATTATCCTTCCGATAGGTCTGGAAAACCATGTTTCTCTTCCATATGTTGCAATTTAGCTAGGAATTCGGATGGATCTTGTCCAGCGATCCTTTTATTGTTCATTTATGCTTCCTTTACTTATATTTCATTTTAAAATTGTACAAAAATTAAGTGTAGTTATTAATTGAATTAATGTTGATAATTATCTATTAAAATAAATAACTATCATATATTAGTAGGGGTAGTTTTGTTATCTACTCTTTACAGCCACAGAATAAATTGCTGTAAATTTTCATGTTTCAATTTATGATATTTAACAATATTTACAAATATGTAGTCTTTGTCTAGACATGAAGTTTGAAATTTATTCATAAGCAGATACTGAAAGCATAAACACAAACAGTTTGGCAGTTTCGAGCCACATACAGACATACGACTGCACTGCATGCAGATTCATTGTAAAGTTTTAGAAAGGCTTAATGAGTTAGTTAAGCCTTTTTAAATTAAATTAGTTATTCGACAGTTGCAGAAAAAGTTATTGTTTACTCATACTTTTGTTTTTATTTTCTGTTTGTTGGTAGGTATTCGCTAATGGTTTTTCACTTATTTATTTCAGGTTTTGTTAGTACGTCCTTTACGATTCCGAAACATATCCTTTACTGGAGACAAACAACGGAGGTAGGGGGAAGAGAGAGAGAGAGGGGAGAGGGAAAGAAAGAGAGATAGATAGAGAGAAGAGAGAGAGAGAGAGGGAGAGAAAGATCCTGGGACCCGGTAAAGCAATAATTCTAGGTCGGACAAGACAAAAATTCCACTTCACCTCCCGGAAAACGATGATTACAGGCCCGAAAACGCATAAAAAACTTAGTGTAGATGGCAATTGTACGTGATTTTTACCACGCGGAAGATACCGATAGAAATGCAACAAAGAGTTCCAAATAATAACTAAAGATGACAGTTAAGTGTGCATAAATAATAATAATAATACAGGGCTTGCATATTCCAAATAGTGGAGTCCACACACTGTTGGTTGTGCCACCACCATCCTGAAACCATTATGCACAGTCTGTCTTCTTGTCCATCTCTTGCATCGTCTAGCTACGTGTTTCGACATAATTCTGCTCTCCGCGTGGTCTACTACCATCTTAGACATGCCTATGGTATTGGCCAAATACAGGCCAAAATGAAATAGAATCGGTGGTGGAAAATTCCAAGTGCCAAATTTATTGGAATTACTCCTTCCCCACCTCGAGGTTACTGACAGCCACTAAGCCGGACATAACCCTCCTGGATATCGAGACCAAAATAAATGTTTGTGATCGAATTCTCAAGTCTAGCTGAGAAGAATATCTCTCTCAAGGAGGAGGAAAAGAGGTCCAAGTATATGGAACTCTTGTCCGAACTTAGAAAGCTGTATCCAGGGTATAAAGTTAAGCTTGTAGTTCTGATAGCTGTTGTTTTGGGTGGTATAAAAGCCTCCTATCGAAGGGAAATCGAGTCCATTCCCGCCTGCAGATCTTCTTCCACATCTTTGATCTGCAGTGCTACTCGGGTCATTCCGCATTGTGTGAGCACTGGATCTGGCGTAATTTCCGCGTCTGCATATCACCAGGGTTTGGGGTGCAGTCGTGTATATTTAGCTCCACTAGTCTCTAATATGACGCGGCTCAAAAGGTTGCTGAAGTTTGCGATTAGTTGACGCTTGTCAAGACCTGACAAACCCCAAATAATAATAGAGTAGACTTTATACAAAAAGCCAAAAATACAAATTTACCAATAATCACATACATCTTCAATTTCTATTTAAATAGTGTTCTGTATTTATGAAAGATTATATAATAATGTACTAAATATTTTCCAAAATATACTTTCTTATCTTGCCCCTCCTTGAAACAAATTCTGCAGGCGCTCATGGTCCCGCATTAAAATCGGATCACTTTATTCTTGTATGACGCTAAACAAGAACTCTAATTTCTAATTATCCATTTCTCGGATAATGGAGACGTTGGTATTGGTACATATACATATAATAAAACTGAGACTTAACAGGGCAAGAAATAGGTTTGTCGTGAGTGAAATTTAAGGTCAACTCGATCTATTGTGCCGGCCGAAAAAGAACTTAGTATAGCATCAATTGACAATATTTTTCGGTTTTCAGACAAAAATTTGGTATTACATTTTCAAATTTACAGCTCTTAAAAATTATTTACATTACATATATTTCAAATATAACGTGAAAAAATGTCACCCTGTCACGTTTTTAATAAACCACGTGTATCTGTATAGAGTGTTTCAAAAGATAAGAATATTCACGTTCTTTTTCATGCGGGCAAATTAAATTTAATAAAGTCCCAGAAGTAGAAAGTGATATATAGCATTTCGTGTCATAATAGCTTGTACCAATCATAATAAACATCTTTTATTTACGTCAAATTTAGGGGAATCCCCTATATCTTCTATCGTGGAGTCATAAAAATTCATATCTCGATTGGGATACGTGTTTTAAAAATTGTTTTTTCATAAAAATGATTTCCACTTGTTTACCTAGGAATTTAAATTGAATTTTCTATGAATTACTTAACAAATAACTATTAAGTAGATTGTTATTATTACTCTAATTTAAGCTTGAGGGAGTCAAAATTCAAATTGGTGTTATAGTGGCTAAAGGTTGACGTGGCTGTATTTAGTTCATTTTATGTTATATACATTTTTCTTGTAAACGTAAATACGTAACGTAAATAAAAACGTAAATAATAAGGGATATATTTCAATTAAATCCTCTTATTATAAACAACTTTTTTATATACATTTTTGTTGTTCTTCTGTAAGATGTTTAGAATTAGGTTATTTTCTGCAGGGCCATAACGAGAATATTAAGCGCCGGTGGCAAGTGTCCAAGTTGCGTCCTTTAGAATATTTTGGCGTCCCTATTTTAAATGCTGATGAGTAAAAAAAAAGGAAAACGAATCTAATAAGCAGTAGAGATAGGAATTTAGGCTCAGTTTGCGGAACCGGATCAGTGGAAGTCGTTCAGTTTGCTGAGCCGGATTAATGAAATATAAACGAATCTAATAAGCAGTAGAGATGAGAATTTAGGCTCAGTTTGCGGAACCGGATCAGTGGAAGTCGTTCAGTTTGCTGAGCCGGCTCATTGATCCGGCTCAGTGATCCGGCTAAGTAAATATGTTCCCGAGACACAGGTCGGTCAGTTGTCGGTCCTTCATTCAATACGGTTGTTCGTTTGCAATATGTAGGTAGAACGTCGCTTAGCTGGCTCTTGAATTATATGAACAAGTTAAATAAATAAAAATCTATAGAAGTGAATTATCTATCAATTTTGCCGGGTTAATAGTAAACAAACAATTCACTTTATGTAGCTACTGTATTTTAAACCAGATGTGTTAAGTTTATGGAGATATTTATTACCCTTATATATTGGACATCTGGAATTTGGGCAATATTTTTAGTATTTATATAGTATGGTTGTAAGAAAGTACAAACTAAGCCTATTAGTTTCAAATAGACTGCCCTACATATTGATGACAAAATACACTTTATGATAATACATTACAAGCCGAGTTCTCGCGAAGTTCAACATGACATCGATCCAGATCCGGATCACTCCGGTCACTGCTCACAATCGCCCGATCAATCGTATCCTTGAAACTTGAAACTATGCAGTGAGCCCTGAACCGTGTCACTTCGGTCAGTGTACTGAGCCGGCTCAGTGAGCCGGTTCGTTTATGAACGACCCATCTCTAATAAGCAGGGTTTCGAACCGGAAGTGAACCGAAAACCGAAAAAAACCGTTATTTTTGTCGGAACGAAAACCGGAGCTGAACGGAAAAAAATTATCGGTTTATTTCGGTTCAGATAATGTTTATGGGAGTGAACCAAAATATAAAATACATTTTATTTAAGATTATTTTTTAAACTGATGAGCAAAAAAAATCGTAATATTTTAACTGATAAGTAAAAAATAATAATTCCGCTTCTATTATTAGGGGTGGTGGGTTGCAACTAAAAATTTTGCCCCCTCCACACTGCTGCGCCGGTGGCGCCTCTTATAGTAATAGACCATATTAGTGTGTCGTCACATACATGTGCTGCCATCTGAGAGCTGAGTCCTTTTGAAGTTTAAAATACATGGGACATTACTTTTGTTACCTTAATTTTATAAATATTTTCAATTTTGGAGCAAAAAATATGTATTTTTGATAAATATATACTAATATATACAGTCCAGACACTTTATATTATAGAATAATGATTTTATAAATATATAAATAAGGATTCGAAGATATATTTATAGGTTACGTTTTTAAATAATATGAAAATCGAAATATCTTTAGTATTTATTTAATTAACACTAAGTAATCATTAATATTTTGTTTTAGAATGCATATTGGTGTATTGTTTTGCTCCGAATTGTAACAATTACATCTACATTATTAATTGCAATTTTTTTCGTTTTTTGACAGATGAAAATGAAAAACAATAATGGAAAATTAAAAACAACATATTATTCCTTTAAACCATTTAGATATGGTACACACACTTATTGCTATGTTACTTGCCTTAATAACGATTATTAACGTAAATTTTTCAAAATTAACCTACAAAATAATATTGTTCTGCAAAAATAATGACATATTAAATTATAATGTATACAATAAGAATTTTAATAAATAAATATTGACTTGTAGTTTTGATGTGAAGCACTCGCTTACTTTGAAAACTTAATTTATATTTCCAAAATACAATTTAACAAAAAAACAACATGCTAAATTCAAATAAAAGGAATCCAACCGCGAGACGGCAGCACTGAATCTCATTTTGTGACGTAGTTACTAATATGGTCTATTACGGGCCTGATTTTCTGTTCAATGTACTTTTCACGGTCAAGCGGTCATAAATTTATGTGTAGGTAGCGATCCCAATTGTCCCTAAATATTCATCTTATTAAAAACTACTTTTAACAGAAAAGAAACGTTCATTCTAAACAAATTTTTAGGGTTTTGTAGGTATGACCACCAAAAAACCCTTATAACATCACTCATGTGTCTGTCTGTCTGTACGGTAGAAATTGTAGCCAAACATAGAAAGTTGAAATTTGACATACTTATACAACTTTTTGACCCACATATAGGAAAACTAAAGAGAGTTCAAAAAAATACAGCGCGGGATAAATATAAACAAATATGTATTTAATTAAAAAAATAAATATTTTTTTAAAAGTTTGAGTGGCATACCAAATGAAGCCTCTTAATGCGAGGATCAACAAACTTTAAATTTTTATTTTTGAAAAATCATTTTTTTTACAAAAATGTGTCAAAAAACTTATCCCTATCTCCCAAAAATCTAAAAACATCTCCGTAATGAACATTGATGGGAACTGAAAGTAGGTATACAGGGGGTGTTCTGGACCAAAAACAACAACCAGTACTTCAGCTAGCACTCGATGACCGTGGTCATCGGAAGCAACCACGAGCTCGGGGTCACCCCCTTGACCTTTGTACTTCTTTCAAGGCCACGCCGAAGAAGTGTCCGGAAGGCGAGGTCATTGTTGAAGAAGCCACGAGCTCGTGGGTTCTTCCGATGACCACGGTCATCGAGCGCTAGCTGGAGTACCCGTTGTTGTTTTTGGTCCAGGACACCCCCTGTATACCTATTCATATCCCTACTTATGAATGTTTGCAGTTTGCATACGGGCGAGTAAAGAAGTGGTTCTATAAAATCATGTGATATCTAGGAACCTATTCTGTATTTTTAAGAGTGAAAACAAATCACTTACTTCCATTTATTAAATATATGGAAAAAATTTTAAGAGCGTATTAATAACCTATAAAATAAATATTACATTTGCAACACTGCAGGGCACGGCGCACGATTCAAAACTGAAGTCAAAGTAATTCATTTATTTTTAATAATTCTAACAACCGGTTCACTAAGGTTTCACTAATTTTAAGAAACGGTTCGCGCGATCCTGTCCGAACCGGTAGGATACCATCACTGCCTATGCGGCATATTAAAATACCTTCATGAACCTGCAAAAATATATTTCACAGAACGTTAATTTAAAATATTGTTTATCAGAAAGCACTTAAAATAGTAAACACTTTTTGTATTCGCAACTTGAAAAATATAGCACTTCTTATGATAATATCATCTGGGATAATTTTTTACTTTTCCCACGTAGAGTTTTTAGCAATACTAGGGAGATTGTGTTGAGTATAAAGCAGGGGTCCATGATGGAATCAGTAAAATTAAAACTGAATTGAAAAGCAGTGCTTTGTAGTGAAAGTAATAAAAGTAATGTGATTTTATTTGTAGGGGATGTGGTAAAACATGATGGGAGTGCCAATAACAAAACTTATTTGATAGGATTTTCTTTTATTAACTTTCATTTTCAATTAGTTTGGTTTTCAGTTGTTGTCATTGCAGAGTAAATAAATTTCTAGTTTATTGGCTATCAAAGCAAGAGTAGTTACTGGTTACCCGGATATGTTTACTATGTTGCACACAACTACAAATTCAGACGTAATTATTTGGTTATTGCTATAAAATAACTAATAGCGAATTTAACAATTTTTGTAGCGCCAGAAAAATGTTATTTAATGTTTACGCGAGGTTTATGGAAATAAAACGCAGAAAATTGAATTAGTTTTCCTAAATAGCTAGTTATAAAAGAAGAAATAAAATCGTAGAGTAGGAGGGTTACCTTTTATGTTTTTACTAAAGACCACTAAATGGCAATATTGAAATGTGTTATTACTATATTCGTAAAATTTAACATTTGTTATTGTGAAATCAGTGGCAGCTTATAAATTGACCGAGTAGTTTGTTGACAATGAGTTAAAAAAAACAAGTTTGTGAAAAAATGGATATTACGTGAAGGTTTTCGTTAGATGTTTTTTAAGATTTTAGTAAAGGCCTAACTTAACAACAATGTATAGATTAGCTTCGTTCAACTATTGGTACTGAAGCACCATCAGAAAAGATTATTTACAATTGGTTTGCAGAATTTCGTCGTGGTCGTGCGTACGTCAGTGATGAATCACTTTGCATGCGTTTGAACCAATTCTCGCAGCACTTTTTCCACTCCGATTGAGGCTTTTTCCACTGCAATTGTCTAATTATGTGGGATCCAACGCGAACTAATCTTTTTCAAGGCCAAATGTTCATGCAATAGTGAATGTGTGTTGGTTCTACTAATGCCCAAGGATACCTCAATCTCACGATAAGTCACATAACGATCTTGCAGTATCAGTTCACGCACAGCATCAATGTTTTCCGGAACAACAACCGATTTTGGACGACCTTCACGAAATTCGTCCTTAAGTGAACTACGGCCACGATTGAAGTCGGCAAATCATCGATAAACAGTAGTCCTTGATGGTGCTTCATCGCCAAAAGTCGAATTAAGTTCATCGATGCACTGCTGTTGGGTTAATCCACGTCGAAAGTTGATATTGATATTGACATTTTTAGCTGAAATGAATTTTTTCAAGTTACTGTAAATAACACAAATAGCGGTCGTACGTCAAAACTTTTTGAGTACGTATACCGTCAAAAATGACAAACTTTACGATAAAAGCGTCAGTTGCCAGATGTCAGCACTAGTTTAGAGCAATCTCGAAATATAAGAGGCAATCCTCGTACTTTGATTCGTCTTTATGCACACACAATGTATTTATATTATGGATCTATTATAAACCAGGCTTTAAAAATGGTTATTGACCGATAGTTAAGAAATAGAATTAACCTTGTCTGCTCTATTATAATATTAGTCCTTAATACTTTTGTTTTTTTATAAAGGCAGAATAAAAAGTTAAATTTTCCCTCTTTTTCAATACTGTATGTAACTTTATTACATTTTAGAGTGGGACGAGCTGAAAACTCGTAATAAACTGTCTTTTACGTGAAGTGTGAGCGGTCTTAATTAAATGGTTGAGAAACATTTTTATTGTTTTTTTCATACCCTTTGTGTTAAAAAAGTCGAAAGTGTTAAATGACCTCTTTTCAACAAAAATGCTTCAGTGACGTAACAGAAAGCTTTAAAGAATCATGAAAAGGACAATCGTTCGAATTTTATACGCTCCCATGAACACTCCATATAAAAAAGAAGGATAAAACGAGAAGTAATACGTCAAAGCATATTTTAACCTAAATTTTGTTATAAATTTATTTGTGAACAGTAAATTTAATAAACTTATTCGATCTATAAATCTTCAAGCAATCTTTCAAGTTATATCATTGAATAAAAGGAAAATTTTTGCTTGATTTAGCATTGGTAGACTCAGTACTTAAAGGAAAAAGATATTTTAAACTGCTACCTATTTTACTTCTGTTTTTTTCTGTTCTACATATATTTTCTAGATACAAATCCTATGCTAGCTAGCTATGCAATATCTATCTAGTATGTAGGGATGTTAATACCGATCGCTGGTATCGATACGCAAGTATTGGTATCATTTCGTTGTATCGATACATGTACGGAATTGAAAATATTAATACTACGTAGAAAAACGGATCAATATTTCTTGGTATCGATTAAAGTACTAGTAAAAATGACGAGTATAAAATAGTATTTTTTCTATTTAACATTCATGAGAGAGTCTTGAAATTGAATTAGGTGTTATAATGGGTTTCATTATGACACTAAACACTTTATTTCATAAATTTGGTAAAATTGGTACAATAACCTTAAAAAGTATAAAACTTTTATACCAGTCTGGCCAACCATTACATTCACGTACCAAATTCCCTAATCTGGGATGTTGTTTGATTATATAATGCAAATTTATTATTTTAAAAGTCATGAAAAAGTAAAATTGAAAACATAGTACAAAAAACTTGTTGCATGTGCGTCAAAAAGCCATCTTTTTGACGCACTTGCGATTAGAAAACTTGTCGCTTTGCGGCTTGTTTTTAACATCGACGCGTGCGGCAAAATCATGCCTTATGAAGCCTATTTGGTCCTTTTTTTTACTTTATTCTGTACAAAGTATTTGCCATCGTTTGCAATTATTTTTTATCATCTGTCTGGCAGTTGTTGTATTCCGTGACGGAAAACCGACTCATCCTTCGAAGCGATCTATTCATTGAGCCATTTCTCTATTTCTTCATAATTGTTGAAGTGCTGACCCGAAAGCCCGAGTGCCATCGATCTGAACAAGTGATAATCTGATGGAGCAATGTCTGGTGAATACAACGGGTGAGGTAAAACATCCCAGCCTAGTGCTTCTAAGATGGCCTTCACAATTTTTCCAACATGTGGTCTAGCGTTATCATGCTGGAGGATCACTTTGTCGTGTCTCTTTGCATATTCCGGCCGCTTATTCTTCAATGCGTTGCTTAAACGGAGCAATTGTTGTTGGTTAAGTTCGGCAGTGATGGTTTTGCTCTGCTTTAATAGCTTATGCACTACACCCTTCTGGTCCCACCATATACACAGCATTACTTTCTTGCCGTGAATATTCCGCTTTGGTCTCGATACCGATTATTTTCTTTCGTTTGGTATTATCGAAATTTATCCACTTTTCGTCTCCAGTTATAATGGATCCTCACTTCTAAATTGTCCTCACTTCTCTGATTTCTAAATTTCAAATGAAGACCTAAAAAAAGGTCCTCACTTCTAAATTTCCAGTGAAGACCCAAAAAAAAGGTTCTAAAATTACATTTCACTAAATTACTTTCACATTCATTTGGCATTTGGCGCCCTTTTGAATCTCACGTCAGCGCCCCCTTACAGCGGCGCCCGAATGCCTTGCATGCCCGCTTCCGCCGGCCCTGTGTAAGGCTACTGCTGATTTATATTATTAAATTCTGAATTAAATTCTCTTTCAAATATGTGAAAAATAATTGCGAGTTCCATTTAAAATAAGAAAGTTACAACGTATTTTGAGAATCACTGGTTGAAATAAAAATTGTTTCACTTAGTATTCTCTTGTAAAATGGCAATTGTTGTCTAGTTTATCCAACCTCGTAACTATTATAGTTCTCGAAAAAACTCGGTGGACAAATTAAAATAAACCTCCAGTACAGTGTCCTACAATCTTCGTTGTTTCACTTTATATCATTTTTCTTTTTTTAGGTTTTGTTATATCATTCAGCATCTCATTTTGACTTGTATAGATTTCAAGTATCCTGAATAAGTAGGATTTGTTTGTTGGGGATTATTTCCTGTTGAGATTGGAAATAAAGCAATCCAGATAATAGGAGATTACGCAAAAAGCAATGTGTGAGTAACCAATAAATATAAAAATACCCTAGGGATATTTTATTTTTCTAATAGAAAATTGGTTGCAAAAAATGGGATAGTATTGTTTGTGGAACCCTCCTATATTGTTTGAAAACTATACGTTTTCCTAGTTTCTCTTTAATTCCCCATGACAATAGAAAGGTAACCCACCCCTCATTGCGACCAGAGAATATGTACCACAAGCGGTAATTCTGGTTTATTGTGCAGAAAATAGGGGTGGTTTTAATTTAAAATAGTACCTATTGGTAAAATTTTTGTGTAAAAATAGCTGTTTATGTACAAGGACGATTACTAATAGCCATTAATGGCTTATTCTGAATACAGTGGTTAATTTAACATTGATGTAAATAACACTGCACTGCTAATGCCGACGGTTGGAACAAGACTTGAGTCGTTCATGAACGAACCGGCTCACTGCGCTCAGTACGCTGATCGAAGTGGGTCTGCTCATCAAATATAAATGAACCGGCTCTCCGCTCACTGCAAAGTTCGAGAGATTTGGCTGGACGTTTGCGAGATGGTACGCTTTGACAGAAGTGAGACGGATCGCTATTCTAGAAATAAGATTTTCGACTTCGGTCATCCTCGTACCTCCTGCGCACGCATTATTGGCTGTCACCACTCACTGGATAGCTGGAGAACTGTCTCCAGTCAGTCAGATAAATATTGTATGCACGGTGTTGCAAAAATTTCTATAACATTCGAAATAATTATTAGATCAACAATTCCTCTGCAACTACTGCGGTTCACAGTAAGGTGCATTTTTTTTTTTTTTTTTAGATTTCTTGAATTAACCTTCCCTGGGTTATAAGGGGCAGGCAAGAGTCTTACATGTTTAAATAAAATCGTTTAAAATATAGAAATTAAATCATAAAATAGTTATTTGTGTTCCATGGCCAAAAAGTAGATCTTTTTCTGTCGCATCTGAATTTGAAGGCCGAGGCGCACCGAAGACTTCAAACAGATGAGGACGAAAAAGATCTTTTTGGCAAAGGTGCACATTATATTTTTTGGGCGATCAAAACTAATTTTTATAAGAATTTTTTTTTTTTTTTTATTTACATTGGATAATTTATGGTTATTGAATTTTTTTTAGAATTATATATATATAAAATGCCAAGTGTCTGTCTGTCTATCTGTTGTGCCGTAACGCCAAGTTCCTGGGTTGATGTCCAGCATATGGCCCACGGACCGTATCCAGCCCGATACTAATTTTTAAACGACACTTTAATCAAGAAACGTTTTTGTTTTGTTAATATACGCAAAATAATGCAAATTTTAATAATTGATTCCTGCTTATATTGATTTTTATTTGATATCAGTTTGCCAACATCGTTGGCAAGGGGTCTGCTAGATATAAATATTTCACTGTCAGTTGTTTCCGTGTAATCATGGAGATCTAGTAACTTAAGCAATGACACATAGTTGGCGCTAGCATCCAACGGCCAAAAAAATAAGCGAATCGGCCTCGACCGAAAAATATTTACTTTTTGGCTAGTACTAGGTTATAAAAAAGAACTGTTTTTGATATGGACACTCAAAAAATACTTTTCGTTCCTTAATTTATGTCTTAAGAGATTTTTTTTGATACTACACAATAAATTTTAAATAAACGATTCATTTTCTCAAAGATACAAAAAATTCGATAATGTTCGAAATAATAATCTGATAAAAAATTCCTGTTGAAATATCCGGTTCCCAGCAATGTACATTATATAGACTTTTTTTCAGAGTTTTATACCAACCCCCCCTGGGTTTCACATTTTGTGAAAATTCCATAAATATATTTATTTTTCAAAAATAAAAATTGTTGGAATATCTCTGTGTATTAAGGCGCTTCATATGATTCTTCACACAAAATTTAAAAAATATATTTATATTTTTTTAAATACATACTGGCTTATATTTTTCCTGCTATGTGTTTTTGATCTGTATAGTTTTCCTATATGTGCGTCAAAGGGTTGTACAAGCATGCCAAATTTCAACTTACTATGATCAATTCAGGGCCGGCGCGAGGCATGTGCAGCATGTGCAGCCGCACATGGCCCCGCGGTCAACAGCAGGCTCCCCGGTTCAACAACAGGTCCCGCGCATGGAGATGAGGACCTTTTTTTAATTTTTGGTCCTCACTTGGATCTGAATAGCAGGCCCCGCCGTTCAACAGCAGGCTCCGCGGTTCAACAATAGACCCCGCGCATGGAGATGAGGACCTTTTTTTTTTGCTCCTCACTTGGATCTGAACAGCAAGCCCCGCGGCTCTTCTCGCACATGGCCTCGCAAATCCTAGCGCCGGCCCTGGTTCAATTAATAATTAACAATTAATAAAACCTTTTGCCTTTCTTATTTCAGTTTTTATAATACATTTATTATTATTTTTTATAATATATAATCAGGGCTACAGGGAAATTCTCGGTATCCCATTGGTCCAGTCCAGACCTGTTTCGAGGAGACATCGGCGTAGTACTTTGTTTTTAAAAACAAAAGATGTTCAATACATCTGTCAACTGATCTTAACATTTTTACGGTCTTCCCACATTCCCACGGGTCGACATTTTGCCTTCTACGATGTTTTTTACTGTTCATTAACAAATATTTTACTTAATTTCCATACCTGATAAATATTCTCAGTTTAAAACTCTAAATTAGTCCCTCTATTAAATTTGTTTAATATTTCTTAAATGAATATCACAATAATTTATGTTTATATTTCAAAATCTTTTCAGACAAAATAATCTTACATTTTATTCCTTAGGGAACCCCCCGTGTATCCGTATAATCTAACACAAATCTCCCGACTCACCCTAAAATAATTACTTGGTTACGTCACAACATCCCTAGTTTAACATAAACAATATTTAGACGGGATATAATTCTTTAAAAGCATATTTTCTCCCATGTGTCTGCTGCACTAATGCATCTCATATTTTATTATAGTGTCAATTTGCATTGTTTATCAGGGATAATCTAACAGATTATGATGACATGCAAATGTATGCTGGGAATGTCTTCCGTGATGGCTTGATAGCAGAGTGCTAGTGCATAGGCGCGACTATCATATTTCCACTGGATTAACAGGGTATGTTTCTTTATTAAAAAGAAAACAAGGGTGCAACCATTCGCTTTTTGCGGACGTCATTAAATATATATTTAAATTGTAATGAATAATTTAAATATAGCGTGAGTCATAACCTGCATTGTTATAACTTTAAAACATTCTGACTTTATCCTTTTCTTCATAATTTAGGCTAAACGCCTGTTATTGCTTGCATTTTTTAATATTGATTGCCAACTGTCCCTTTACCTTTTTAGTGGTCTACTGCAGGTAGGACAAACTTTTATTAACGCGGCTCATATTCTGTCCAACAGAATCCATCGCGGGTCATAGGATAAAAAAAAGGAAACATAAACTTGCTGATGAGCAAATATGTGAAGTATACATTTTCACGCAGCTCAGGGTTTTGTAGGTATTTAATAAGTGTAAGAAGCCAACAGAATGCTAGATGTCTAGGACAGTGTTTCTCAAACTTTTGACAGTTGCGGACCACTTTCGGAATTCCACGCTAACCGCGGACCATCAACATTAAGAAAAAAATTTATTTTTGCGAAAAAGCCCATTATTAATACTAATCAAATTTTGTGTTCGCGGACCACCAAAAACTGACTCGCGGACCACAGTTTGAGAAACACTGGTCTAGGACAACATTTTTCTATAATCATATCAAAATCAACCGATTTTTGATCATATTTATTCGTTATTTGAGTAATGAGCTTTAATTTATTTTTTTGAACTAAATTTAAATAATTTGCAATATTTTGTCGCAATAAAATTTAATTTAAAAAATCCCAGCGATTTTTTCTGCATTTAGTATCTAAGTGTTCATTAAATTAATAAGAAATATATTGATAAATGAATACATTTATATGTTGTTATATCTATAACATTATTAGCCATAATTTAGTCATGAATTAAAAACATACCTAATTAATTTGATTAAAAACACAAAATCTGCAATATTTTCTAAAAACGCAATCTGATCAAAAATTCCTTTCGTACAGATCCTGCTGTTCAGATCAACGTACATTACTTGTTTTTTTCAGATTTTTAGCTTAACTCGTTTGTATTAAAGGATGCGAGATATTTTTTTTTATGAAAAAAAAAAAAAAAATAATAATAATAAATAATAAAGAAATAGTTTCCGTATCTTAATCTTCTTGATTTCTTTCGATACCACATAATGAATTTTTTTAAAAAAATATTTTTTTGAACGGCACAAAAGAATCGATGTTTTCGGTAAAACTAATCTAATCAAAAGTTCCTGTTGAACTATTTCGGCTCTCATCAATGTACATTATGCTCAAATGTGTAACACAGATTAATATGTGTTACACGTCTCACAAATAGGAGGTTCTTCACCTCGAAGAATGTGGACATAGGTCCACCAACAATGGCCTATACCAGCGGTTCCCAAACTTTTTTAACCGCGACCCGGTACGAGGTTTTAAAATTTTTCGCGACCCACCTTAAGAAAAAAAAAACATTTATTTACAAAACCTATATTATTTTAAAGCAGTAGCTTTATAGTAATAAATAGTAATAAAGGAAGTCTAATACGAGTATAGTATAGTAATAAAGAGCACAAATACACATTATTCTAGTGACGTAAACAAAAATAATATGTACAAAAAAAATAATATGTACAAAAAAAATCTTTTTTGTGTTTTTACAATTTTTTTCGCGACCCGGCAAAATTTTTCTGCGACCCGGTGCCGGGTCGCGACCCACACTTTGGGAAACGCTGGCCTATACGAAGGCGTGTGATGGCGGTTTCCTCCCTGCGGTTAATTCTGCAGGAAGAATCCCATGGTTTAGCGTCTCCCTTAATCTGCTTCATCTTGGATGTTTCAGATGACTCTGCGTCATCTGAAACTCACATCAATCAGAGGTCTGTGGTCTGAGGCGGCTTTTGCAGCAACTTCAGCCACTTTATTATCTTTAATATCAACGGTATCTAAAACAGCTCTACCCTCACACGGTTAGGAGGATATGGGATGGAAGACTGAATACCCGTTGACACATTGGGAAGACCTCGCAAGAGATGGAGAGATCAGCTAACCGATGATCTAACAAATATTGATGTACAGGACATATGAAAAGATCTGACAGTATACAGATTAAGTTAGAGGCCTTATGTGAGTGAGCTAAAAATCAACCCGACTGAGAGTGTCCAAAGAAGTAGGAGGCAATGAAAAAACAAATTTCTGGATCAGAAGTAAAAGTGTGTAATATAATTGGAAAAATGTCACGTCTTAAGTGGCATCCGGACCAGCTATGTTGGTAGAGCCAATGTTGGTAGATAAATTAGGAAGGTACTGGAAAGACGGCCTAGAGACTGACACTAAAAACCAAGAAAGACCTCCTACCCGACGATATCAAGAAACTGGTCTGCAATTGGCTACTGGTGGCATAGGACAGAGAGGAATAGGAATGAAGATGCAAAAGGGAGGCCTAAGTTCAGAAGTAGACGTCAATGATTGATAAATGATGGTGATAAAAATGACAATAAAATAATCTAATTAAGGGTGTTAATCAGTGTTAACAAATTATACAAAAAATCATTTCCGCATTAGGAACAAAAGTAACATTAAAAAAATGAAATTTCCTAGTATTTAAGTTACGAAGGACAATTTCCTGTGTCACCCTTTCCCGGCGCCAATGGTAAGCGGGATGAGAAGAGGGTTTTACTTATCATGGTGCGGCAGTGACAGGGCATTGATTAGACATGGTTGTCACTTGCAACACCGACACTGACTGCATTAACTCGCGAACATACGTGGACCTTGCACGGGATATCACGGCTGGCAACTGCCATCATCCATTACCAGATACAAACATTTACACCCTTCACACCCCTTCTCCATCCACTACATCATGCTTTCATTTCGTCACTTAGGCCACACATATGTTTATGGTTTTAATGGATAAAGTTTGCCACAACTGGTTTTAATATTTTAAATTAAATTTAAAAGAAATGAAAAAAATATTTTTTACTTCTGTCTAAATAGGTAAAGGTTTATTTACAAAAGTTTTTATAACTACAAGATGGTATGCCAGAGGTTCTCAACTAAGATTCAGCAGAACCCTGGAATTATGTGAAGGCTGAATGAAAGCTATCGACGGAACTGCGATAACATTAAGTGAAAAGACTCGCGTCAGTTAACAATTATCCTGTGTTATATTGTCTTAAATTTGTTGTTGCGTCGCTGCTGATGGTGACATCAGGAACCGCTAGAGTGTGAATTATATTGCTGGTTGCACTAGTTCGGGTAAAACAGTCATGAAATTACGAGTAGAAATGACAAAACGGAACTTCCCTTTGAATGTTGATGCGATGCCTAAAAAAGGATCCTTTGAAAATTGCTGTTGCACAAAAGACCTTTGAAAATGAAAGTTCAGGAACACAAAGAATTCCTCCCCCGAAGAATTTTTTAGCTACAGCACCTGTAAAACTTACTTCATCCGGACTCATGTGATTATCCTCGGGGTCATGTAGTTCCCCGGGCTCATGTAATGTCTCCCCCGAAAAAAAGTGTCTGGATTTAACACTGGATGTCCATATGCCTTACAACGATATCGCCACTGGGAAGGTAAGTCCGCAGCGTGCAACTACATTTAACGACTATGTAGGCTAAATGGGAGAACAAAAATCGCCGGCCGGAGCGCGCCATCTCTTCTTCTTCTTAAGCCTCTTATCCGTTTCTGAATATAAGCCCTTCATCATTTCTTGCCATTTGACTATATTTTCAATTGTACGGATCCAAGCTAGCCCAGCAGTTCTTTTCAAATCATCATACCAACGCATTGGTGGCCTACCTCTTCCTCTTTTGTGCTCAGGGGGCCGCCAGTATAGAATTTTTCAACTCCAGGGATTTGGATCACTCGTTACGTAGGTCCATTTTAACATCAGCCACTTTGGTTATTGTTCATTTCCCTTTAATTACTGTATGTGCCCCGTTTTGTTATGCCAACTATTGCTCTCTCCATTTGCCTCTGTGCTAATCTCAACATCTCTATGTTGGCTTTGACGAGTGTCCAGTTTTCTTTACCATTCAGTATAGGTGGCAAAACACACTGATCGAATACTTTCATTTTTCTTTTTGTTTGACACCATCTATAGGAACAAAATTTAAACTATTCTTAAATATATTAAGTGAGTGGCAATAATTAATAATAAATGTTATATTGCCAATAGCTTTTTGTGGTTGAAAATTATGTTACACCTGATATGGTCGTCAATAATATATAATTTTACTCTAGATTTTAGACCGAACCATTGCTTGCTATTATTAAGGCAAGATGCTCTTTTATTTCCTACCAATCTTAAACGCTGTATCTTTCCTTGGATTATAAAATAATTAATTGGATTAATTTTTATCGCTCCTTCTAATATGTCCAAGTTGAATTTTTTTTTTTATATTTATAGTGCTTTCCACATTGTTAATGAAGTCTTCCTGGAGCAACTTTGCCCTTAAGCAGCAGTGCCGGATTTATGTATAATTCAGATAGTCCCGGTCCTAAGGCTCCGTGTTTTTGGTGTCCGGAAGAAGCTTGTTTTTTGCTCATCACTTCAATCCGAATTTCTTTAGTGATCCAAGATTCTACACATTCAGCCTAGATTCCATTAAAACATTATTCCATTCTATTTGGAAGGTTTGCTCAGCCCAGTTTGTTGGATTGGTGTTTTCTAATCTTGTTTCTTGCTCTTCTTTTTGCTGATTACCATTCTTTTAGGTCGCCTTCCACATTGTCTATAAACCATTTTTTCGTCTTTTTCCTTATCGTCATATAGTAGTCTTCAATCACATTTATTAGACTGGTATCCTCTTCATCCCAACTTAAATAGCTAATTTTGATAGTTTTGATAACGTTCGTTTGCTTACAGGTGCAGTATTTTTACATCTAAACTATTATAATTTCATTAAGGTTCGTTGAATTTATAATTTTAATTTTTAGGAAGCGATACATATTGTTTGTTATATCGTGTCTACACCGGGAAAGCTTCGGAAAGCCACACAACATTGTCGAACAATTAAAACTTGCTGATTAATCGCTCGGCAAGTACTTTCAATGACCAAGTGGTTTCAAGAAAATAAGCTTGTCTGTGTACAAGTGTTTCTCTTTTCAATGACGTCGGTAAAAACATAAGATTTGTCATTTGGACTTGAGCTAGCGATAAGTGTATACAAGTATAGACCAGTGTTGGACAACCAACACCATGTCGTTCGACAGCTTTACCAGGTCTACAAGTATGAAATGCGGATTTTTTTCAACCTTGCCGCGCAAACAGAGTGTATTGTTCAAAGTTTCAACACATATGGCGTTTTGTTAAGTTATCATTAAGTGTTAAATGCGTATAGGTTATAATTTTAAAAGTGATCATATAGTTTTGTTCTACTGTGTTAAAAATGTCAAATTTTGTGCCAAATAAAGAGCATTCGCGGACAGTACTACTGTTTTGTTTTCATTTGAAAAAAACTGCTGCTGAATCATACCGACTGCTTCGAGAATCTTATGGTGAATATGCTCCATCGCAAGATACGTGTGAACGATTGTTTTGGCGTCTCAAAAGGGGTGACTTTGATCTTACAGACAAAGAACATGGAAAACCTCCAAAAAAATATGAAGATACAAAATTGGAAACATTGCCACAGGAAGACGATAGTCAATCACAAAAAAAACTAGCAGAGCAGTTAGGCGTTAGTCAACAAGCTGTTTCCAATCGCCTACGAGAGATGGGTAAGGTCCAGAAAGTCGGCAGATGGGTTTCACATGCATTAAATGAGAGGCAGATGGAAAAACACAAAAACACTTGTGAAATTTTGCTTGCACGATACAAAAGAAAGTCTTTTTTGCATCGTATCATTACTGGCGATGAAAAATGGATTTATTTTGAAAATCCCAAACTCAAAAAATCATGGGTGAATCCGGGCTCACCATCCACATCAACTGCAAGACCGAATCGCTTTGGCAAAAAGACAATGCTCTGTACTTGGTGGGACCAAAAGGGTGTGATCTATTATGAATTGTTAAAACCTGGTGAAACAGTTAATATCCAACGCTATCAACAACAACTGATCGAATTGAACCATTCGCTGCTCATAAAAGTGAGAAGTGCTACTCCATGCCGCTTACTCACCAGACTTGGCCTCTTCAGATTACAACTTGTTCGCATCGATGGGTCACGCACTTGCCGAGCAGCACTTTTGTTCATATGAAATGTGAAAGAATGGCTCGATAAATGGTTTGCGGGGAAAGGGGAAGAGTTCTACTGGCGAGGTATTCATAAATTGCCTGAAAGATGGGAAAAATGTATAACTTCTAATGGAGCATACTTTGAATAAATAAACTTTTACTGTTCTTATGAGTTTAATTTGTTGTTTTTTAAAAAAAAAATCCGCATTTCATACTTGTAGACCTGGTATTTGAAATGACAGATCTCGTACATACACAAATACGTACGAGTACATACAATAGAGTTTCCAACCTATTCAGGATCTAGCCACCTGTAAATTGTGCATCTATTCTTCTCTGTTAATCGCTTTCTCTCTTCATTTTGTCAGATCAATGGATCGCAAACTGCAGTGATATTATCAAACCATCTAGTTTTCAAGACAGCCTCTTTTCCTGACTACTGGTGGCAGCGCTTTGAAAAATGTCTTTTTTTCGCTGTCTTAATGAAAAGTTGTGCGACTTTAACCATAGTGTACACAAGTGCTTGTCCAACGAAATTGTTGCACCAGTGTAAAGGGTTGATAAAAGTATTTGAAGAGCCTCGTACAGTAAACATGTTGAGAAGGTCTGTGCTATGCGTTGGCTTGTTTTAGAGAATTTATTATTCTTTCTTATACGATAATTGATTTGTGTTAGTCAAATAGTAATGCTCCAAATATTTTTATCTCTCCAGACAAAGAAACAGCATGTCACTCTTCAACTAATAAATGTCTTGTTTAGCCCATTAATTTACTTGTTAAAGAATATAAATCGCAGTGAATCATAACTTGATAATTTTCTATTTTCAGAACATGATTTGAATAAAATTCCTGTTAATTTTGAAAAATCGGGTTTGAAATGTTTATTTTCGGATCATTTATCAACAAGTACATTTTAGGGGCGTATTTTAATGTTTTGATCGTAAATTTGCCGGAGGTAAAATGCACACATGTCATTTCGCAATCAGTAGATGTGCAGGGTAACATACCACACAGCTCTGGATATTTATTAAATGTTTATAAAGCTAACGCAAAAGTGAGCACGATATATTGCATTGACAATATGAGTACAGTTAACGTCCAACGTGGCCGATAACGTTTCATCGCATGATGGATTGCAATGTTGTTTTATATCGCGCGGAATACGAATGAGAGGGCGATGAAATGTAAATATACAAGGTATATTGTTAAGAAAATATATATTACAAAGTTATGATCAAAGTAAACGGGGAGCTACCGCGGATTCACGTTAATACTGGGTGGTCTAAAATTAACTTAACAACATTTATAGACCGCCATTTGGGTTTGGTTCAATTTTTATATTTTGTATTTCATAATCAAGCAGTGTAGAAGTGGCAAATTTGTTGTGGAGTGCTTTAAGATTCAACAAAGAATTGTCAGTATTAAAACGTACTATGAAAATTAGTCTTCAATTACGGTCACACTCAGAAAATTATTGACAGTAACAAAACTCAATCTTGTCCAAAAATTACTTATATAGTGTCCGAATTCGAGGAACGCGTTACTATGGCATATAGATCAAGATCGTAATGCCTTAAAACCCTTTTCACACTAGAACTTTAAGACGAGTGAACTTAAAGTCCACCGATGTTTAATATTGGTTTGCTTTCACACTAGATGTTTAAATCTCCGGTGCTGCCATCTGCTACGGTAATTTTTTTTTCTTATGTTAGCGTCAGGAAATTACTAGTTTTGTACTCTGTGCTGACGCACATGTTGAATTATTATTAAACACATATGGATATTTTATTCCATGCTACAATGAAGAATATATTACACCTGTTTTAACATATAATAATAATAATAATAATAATAATAACTTTATTATCAGAAAAAAAATGTACATTATCTTTACAAAAAATTAAATATTTAAAAAATCATAATAATAAAGAAAGAGTTCATATTGTTCTAGATCCGAGAGTATTTAAACTATTGTAAAAGAAGTTATACCACGAAGTCTGATAAATTAAGTCTGAAAAGGAATTTTTGTTGGGGGGGGGGTAAGATAAAATTATTTAAATTTTGAATAAGGTTCACACTTCTAAATTTCAAGTGATCTTAAATAAAAAGGTCCTCACTTCGGAAATACAAAGTGATGACCTAAAACAAAAAAGGTCCTCACTTCTAAATTACAAGTGATGACCTAAAAAAAGCACCTCGCTTCGGAAATACAAAGTGATGACCTAAAAAAGAGTCCTCCCTTCTAAAATACAAGTGACGACCTAAAAAAAAGATTCTCATCTGTTTTTAAAAATTTCTAGTGTGTTTGTGTTTTTATTTTTATTTTATGCCTTCTTAGGGGGGCCCGGGTCCCCGGGCCCCTCCCCTGGGTGCGCCACTGACTAATTCTACACCCTGTATACAACTCACAAAAAATCTAAAAGTAGCCAAAATGCTGGCGAAACATGTCGAAAAATAATTATAGAAATTGATTAACTAAAATTTACTATCTGCTTTAGGTTATGTAAACTTTGCAACAAACGCCCATGCCTGTGAGCGTCAAAAGTACATAGAACACTTCCAAACAAATACAGCGAATTCCTTTGTGTTCGAAATAAAAACCGATGAGTGATTCCATCCATACTACCCAAAAACGGCTAATAGGGATTACACCGCTATATCCATGGACTTACAGGAGTACATGGGAGCGACAGAATCATCTCTAAGGACTGCAGGAGTGTCTGTAAAGTTCGAAAAAGAATCAAAGAGTGCATTGAAAACAATTAAAGTCAATGAACTCCAAAAATCTCAATTTTTTATTAATTAGAGACAATCGTAGAAGAATGTGTATGCATATAAATTTTTTTTATCATTTTCTAATTGCAGAAAAAATGTGTAACTAATGCATAACGTGTATTTTTTTGTCACTCATGGGATTGCTGCACTCACCTACGGATCGTGCGATCAAATTTCTCAAGCACTGCTTTATATACTTGTTGTATAAATAACTATTATTATTTTATAAGTCTTATAGTAATTATTTAAAATGAAAGTTGTAAATTTAGTATTAAGCCACCCTGTATATTGCTAAGAAAATACGTATTACAAAGTTATGTTTCTAGTAAATGCGGAGCTACCGCGCTTTAGTGTTAATATGATCTCTGCTAGAGATAAAAACCGTCTTGAGTCCTCAGTTCCTGTTTACTGCCTGTACTACACGCCGTGCTAACAGATGTAGTCCGGATTATAATTAGCATTTTGGAATGAGCCAACTTAATTACTCACAAGAATAAACAAAGCTTTAAACGTTGGACTTTATCTTTTATTGTATACAGCACATTGTGTTTTGTTTTGTTCTTTTAACCATTTCAAATAATCATACCAAACCACTGAGCATGTATGAACTTGTTTATCTCTCCAACGACATTGCCAGCGAGCAATAGTATATTGGTAAGTGATTTGCGTGGCTAAACTTCCGTTTTCAATTAATGTTCATACAGCAGACTGCAAAGTCATTATACTACAATGTGATAAAATTGCGATTGTAATAAAAAGCTTTTAAAATTTAATAAATCACATTGCGTTAATGACTCTCTTTGTGTTTGTAAAACCACAAAATAAATTTTGGTATAGTTCGTTGGTTTGTGATACAATGGTGTACATAACATGCCACGAAAATCCATCACTTTTGTTAAGAGACATTAAAAATTCATTTTTATTCCATAAACGTAAAGGAAATAAGAGAGGAACCGTCACATCTAAATCCTTTTTCATTCTTCCAGGTAAACGTGTGACGAGACGTCATCATTCCAAATGCGTCATTACCAGAAGCTGTTCTTTGTACTATCGACAAAGAAAGGATTCACTTGGTGAAATAAAATTTCTCTTCGGACACAAATGGAATCACATTCATTCCCTTTCCTATGTCTTTCTCACCCACCGGCACTGTCTCTTCTACCAAATGGAATCGATAACAAATGACATCCAACAGGTGCATCCGACTTTATTTTCTCTCTCTTATGCTCGTATAAATCCTTTGTATTCAACCAGCACCACTGATAACATTGAACTTACCAGACTAAACAATTCAAAGAAAAAATAGAATGCGTTAAGATCAAACAAAAATATATTATCTCTGTAGTTTTTCATAAGGTTTTTGTAGGTATAACCAAGAATCGTCACTCTATTGTCTGTTTATATTCTGTCTATAGTCTATACGGTAGAAATAATGAATAAACAGCTGAACCTAGAAGCTTGAAATTTAGCATGAATATACAGTTCTTCGACCAGTATATTGGAAAAAAAAAAATACAGCGAAAATTACGATATTTGTTCCTTGAGCTGGGAAGTTCTCACTCATGTAGCGTATTCGTCAATATTATATTGGAACAATGGATGGATATATTTAGGGACAGCACTAATATACACGGTGCCCCCATGCAAAAGTAAAAACGGTGCCCTCCTGTTCCCACTTAGGGTTTCCACATTTGGAGAGCCAACAAGTCGGACACCATAGCTGATGAGAGAAAAAAAGTAAAAGTATCCCAAAATCCAAGTGCTGAGCAATAAAGATTTTACACATTTCAGGATTTCGCAGGTATCTAGTAGGTGAAGGCGGCCAATAGGCCAATTATTGAATGTGTGAGAGACAATGTTTTGCAGTCGTCAAAGACAATGAACGATATTTTGAAAATCATTTACTGTCTGATAACTATCCATATAATTCTAATTAAAAATTAATAACTAAAAATAAGAAACTTCCATAGATTGCGAAAAATTAATCTGATGCCCGTTGAACTACTAACTCTGATTCACATCAATGTGAATCACTAAGACTTTTCTTAGAATTTTAGATTAACCTCCCTGGGTATTACCCAGGGGACAACGGTATTTGAAGCAAAAATCGTGGCAAAAATTTTTTACTCGCTAATTACGTTTTAAGGACTTTCATTTATAGGTGTGGGACACAAGTTTTCTTGCATGTTATTGACAAAAATATAATAAATTAAAAACGAAAAAATTCGATATTTTTCAAAAAACTAAGCTGATCAAAAATTCCTGTTAAACTATTTTGGTTCGCAGCGATATACCTATACATTACTGAGATTTTTTTAGATTTTTATACTAGCCCCTCTGGGAAATGACGGGGAACAAGGGTTAAGACACATTTTTAGCGAAAATACCATAAAAATTGATGATGTTACTAAAATAAAATTTAGCTAGTTTTTCCACGCTTTAGGAAGCTTCTCAAAATTTTTAAAAAATAATTTTTTTTCGTTAATATTTGTTTATATTTTTCCCACGATGTGTTTTTTTTTCAACTCTTAGTTTTCTTATATTTGGGTTAAAATGTGTGCTATATTTCCACTCTCTAGGACCAGCTGTTTGGCCACAATTTTTACCGAACAGACCGAACAGGTTTTTTCATACCCGCTCAAGTTTAAAAAAAATATTTATTATTGCGTTAAATAGGCACATATTTGTTTATATTTTCCCACGATGTTTCCTTTTAACTCTTTTTCGTTTTCCTATATCTATGTCAAAGATTGTTCAAGCATGCCATATTTCCGCATTCTTGGTCCAGCCGTTTAGATGGGGGCCTCAAAATGCCGAGGTTGTCCTTTACGCGGAAAAAAGAGCAGCTCAATTTTTAGTGCAATTTTACTACAATTTTACTACTTTTATTAAAAAACCTTGCAAATGAATCGGCGGACTTCAGTGTCTCAGCCTTACATACTCTAATAAAAGCAGATAAATTAGAGAAATTTTCCCGAATATGGAAGATGCTACAAGGATATCCCTTTGCTTAATGTAATGGAAAGAGCTCATTTTCACGGCTAAAAAGGATAAAAAATGAATTACGAACGACTATGTTACAAGAACGACTTACTAATGTGTCAATCATGTGCATAGAAAGTGGTATACTTCAAAAATTTGACTTTGAGGACATAATAGAAGATTTTGCACAACAGAAATCCCGGAAGAAACCATCATCATTAACGTAAGTCCAATTCTCAAAATAGTAATCACTTCACTTATATTTGATTTGTATAAAGCTAACCATAATAACCAATAAAGACAGCCCTGCAGACATACCTACGAAACCTTAAAAAAGAAAAACAGTTTACCAAAACCTAAGTGAATCAAATTGAAGAAAAATCACCCGACCAAGACCATGAGGCGCTTTGAAGCACGTGACCATGAGGCGCCCTAGCGGACGAAACGCCCCCATTGGGTGCTTACCGTCTCGGGCCGCTCCTGGATATACTCCTTTCAGTAATTCATAATAAATTGAATTAAATCCCTGTTTATTATGTACTTTTGTGCTAATATTAAAGTAGCGGAAGATCCTAGCCTTTGCTGTTGCCAAAGTTGTTTGTACATAGGTATTTGTGTGTATGTGTCAGAGATACAAAAGTACTGTGAACATGCGTCTGTTAACAATACATCTGTCGACAGTGTTGTGTCGTTAGCATTCGTGACACGAAGGTACTCGCAAATGTGTTCACTGAGAAAGGTAGAGAGCGCAGAGCAGTATGTCTTTCATTGGACGGGGACGCTGCCAGGATGCAATGTCACGTCGCACATCGCTCCTCACTATTTTGTCTCAGATGTGCGTATTTATTTCAACTGACACTTGTACAGCAATTAAAATGTCACGTTAAATTGTTAATGGGGTAAAAATATCGTAGCAATGGAAAAAGGAAATAATAGGTTTAGTGTTAATTGAAATAACAACTACCCTGATTCACTGAAACTGAGCTAATTGCATCTTGAACTTGCGCAAAAATATGCTTTCAATTTATCGCATCAGTTAGCTGAATTAATTAATATATCTTATAATGAGCTAAATATGTTATGTGAGCTAAGTCATGCTGCCGTAATGGAGTTTAAATATAGAATATTCATAATGTAGGAAATGTACAGTAGTCGGATTGATTAATTAATTATGCTGTCTGAAACTGTATCTCTGATTGTATCGTTTGTTAACACTCTGCTGATTGGCTGGTGCAAATAAAAGAAACAAACATTCGCCTCTCGGTGTTGCTTCATATTTAGAGTTTCGTAGGTATAAGCAAGAAACTCTTATACCCAGCTCCGTAGCTAAACACCGCAGACACCGAGGTACTGGGGAACGAGGAGATAATTTTGGGGCCCAAGTATTTATTGAAGAAACACATTGGTGACACATTATTTTTAAAAACTTTGATTTTCTTGCAGTATTTATTTAAATAATCCAGATATACCTACTTAAAATACAATTCAACTGAAGAAAAATATCAGCAAGATGTTAGATGTACAATTAATTTGGTCAAAAAGTTTTTGAGGAGAAATAAAGCAATTGTTAATTATTAATCATTTAGACCTGAACTCCAGTTTTAGTGCAGTTATGTTGGTACGAGTGCTACCGTTTAAGTTTTTTCAAAAACTAAGAAAGAAAACATTTTTTTAGAACACACTGTTTTATTGCTTTTCAAAATATTCGCCTTTAAGATTTATACACTTTTGCATGCGTTCAAACCAATTCTCGAAGCATTTTTTCCACTCTGAAGTTGGTATCTCAAAAACATAGTTTTCGAAGGCTTCAACAGCTTCTTGAGGTGATGAAAATCGCTGTTCACGCATTTTTTGTTTGGTATCGGGGAACAAAAAAAAGTCGTTAGAGAATAAATCAGGAGAATACGGGCAATGAGATATTAATTCGACGTTTTTCTTCTTCAAACAATCAATTGTTTGACGTGATGTGTGGGAGCTTGCATTATCATGATGAAGAATTATGCGACGTTTTTTGTTGTTTTTTCTGATTTTGTTGATGACTTCTGACAAACAAATTGTGGTATACCCATACAGCATTCACTGTTCTCCGATACTCTAAAGGAATGGTTGCGACATGTCCAGTACAACCGAAGAAACAAGCGATATTTTCTTGGAAGTGCTTCATGAACGAACAAATTTTGTAGATTTCGGTTCATCTTGGAAGACACAAACAGTGGATTGTTGCTTAGTTTCCAGCTCATATGAATAAATTCAAGTTTCGTCATCTGTTGTTATATACAGATGTTGTAAACAGATTTTGCAGTGCCTAGGTTGATTTTTTTAGCATTCCCTTACACCAATCAACACGAGCCTTTTTTTGAGCTTCGGTTAAATTATGCGGAATCCACCGGGAACAGATCTTTTTCACAGCTAAATGTTCATGCAAAATCGAATGTATTGCAGTCTGCGATATGCGAAAGGATGCCTCTATCTCACGGTAAGTCACATGCCGATCTTCTTCAATCATTTTGCGCACAGCATCGATGTTTTTTGAATCACAACCGATTTTGGTTGACCTTCACGAGATATATAATTATAACTTCACATAATTTGACAATTGCAGTGGAAAAAGCCTCAATCGGAGTGGAAAAAGTGCTGCGAGAATTGGTTCAAACGCATGCAAAGTGATTCATCACTGACGTACGCACGACCACGACGAAATTTTGCAAACCAACTGTAAACAGCCTTTTCTGATGGTGCTTCATTGCCAAAAGTTAAACGAAGTGAATTTATGCACTGTTGTTGAGTTAGGCCTTCACGAGTAATTTCCATTTTTTCACAAACTTGTTTTTTTTTAAACGCTCACTGTCAGCAAACTAGTCTGTCAATTTATAAGCTGCCACTGATTTCACAATAACAAATGTCAAATTTTATGAACATAGTAATGCCACATTTCAATATTGCCATCTAGTGGAAGTTTGTAAAAACATAAAAAGTAACCCGTATTAATACTATATTTAACCCTACCAGTGACAGTAGTGAAGGCGGGGAGGATATTTTTGAAATTGAACATTATTAAAAATTAAAGCAAATAAAAAGCTGCGCGTAGAACGAACTTGTACTTTATTTTTCTGTAATATAATTTATAAGATAAGTTTATTTACAAGCAAAACTACCGAAAGAAACGCCACAAAGGGACCTAAATACTGGTAACTGATGTCAGCTAACTACATAGACAAAGTATGCAGTCTGTTCGGGTCTGGCAGCATACTTTTAACCCTATTGGAGGATGATCGTTTATCCTGTTTGAGTATGTTAAGTGTGCACAGGAAAAAATGACTAATAAGAGAGTAGATTTTATAGAAAAATGCATTAATGCCAATTTACCAATGATCGCAGACCCCTTCAATTTATATTTAAATAATGTTCTGTATTTATGTAAGATTATTTAATAAAATTAGTACTATTTTCAAAAATATACCTTCATATTTACCCCCTCCCCCAGAAAAGGCCTTTTTTATCGCCGCTTTTTATATTTCTTTGGAAAGTAAGAAAATAGCCACATAAATAATATCTAATGCATGCAAGGTTATATTAAATTCTTCTTTTGTTAGTAAACTGTTGGTTATAATTTCGGTTTTTGTTTTATTCATAAAATAAAAAATAAAAATAATAGGTTCGCAACGCCTAGATAGGCGTAAAGGTGCAGAGAAGGTAAGTTCTCCGTTTAAAAACCGCTGGCCATAGATAAGAAAGCCACGTGGTCTGTGTGAAGATTCGGCCGGTCCACCATTGTTTCACCATTTTATTTAATTGAATTTTAGAGAACATTCGTAAACAGACTAGGTGAAAAGAGTTGGTTCACCCCTGCTGATTAACTTAATAAAAAGAAATAAACATTCGCATCTCGGTGTTGCTTTATATTTACATTTACTGAAACTCGATCAAAAGTTAATTCCTTTAAACCAATTCAACAGAAAATTTGAAATTACATTTCGGCATCAAAACGGCAAATTTCATATTGAACTAACAAAGTTTTCCCATTTGCTTTTCTGAAATTACAGATGTAACTAATCTAATTTGAAATACAATATGTTTTTCCTTTTTATTTTGTGCAAAGTCAATACGATAAAAGGAAGTGAAAGGCAATACTAAACATCCCTTGGTGGTTACAGCCACCGCAGTTAAAAAACCTTACCCCTCTTTAAAATGTTACATATTTAAACTGACATTGACTGGTCCAACATGATACCACGCAGAAAAACTGAGATGAACAGACAGCACATCCTTCGAAGGAGGAATGCGGCCTTCTTCTTCTGTTTGCAACATTCATAAACAAACATCGTCTGATGGCTGACATATTGAAACATCATGCGCTTACCGTACCTCACTCCTCTACCCGACAAAGCTCAACATTCACGACCAACTTCGAATTAACAAACAATATACAAATCCACAAATCATAAATGTTTTTGCAACAGTTGCTACTCGAAACTCGATTGGTTTTGTTTAGCTTTTTGTAACGAATTTTCAATTTTAAATTAAATTTAAAAAGTTTACTTTTCTGAACTTCAAATTAAACGTCGGTTTTTTGTTCGTTCAATAATGAAAATTACAGACCTATATTACACTGTTAAAATTAAAAGGTAATAATATGTTCTATAAAAAATCTCTATGAACAATACTAAACAAAAATTTGCTATTTTTCTTCTTCAAGTGCCATCTTCTTGTCGAAGGTTTGCTACTAATGTTGGATTGATATATCGTCACCCCAAAATTGGTTTGTTCTAAGTCCACTTTTCAGTAATACGAGAAAATGAGATTTTAATATTAGGAGTGATATTGTTTTTATACTACATCACATTCAAACATTTTTTTTTTAAACATAGAATGGTAAAATCATGTTTTCTTTAGAGTACTAACACTTTTTTATGGCGGACCTAGAAAGTATTCGCGGACCGGCAAGTTTAGAAAGTAATGTGTATCGCAAAAGTTTTATATTTTTTATTGCACTGCTTACAACGATTCTTTTTAACCCTTTCAAGACTAAAGGTAATAAAATGTACCACTAACATCAGTGGCGCACCCAGGAATTTTTCTTAGGGGGGCCCGGAAGACGAAAAAAAGGTCCTCGCTTTGAAAATCCAAAGTGATGATGACCTAAAAACAAAAAAGTCCTCACTTCTAAAATACAAGTGACGACCTCGACATAAAAAAAGGTCCTCATCTCTTTTTTAAAAATTTCTAGTGTGTTTGTGTGTTTTTATTATTATTTCCTTCCTTCTTAGGGGGGCCCGAGCCCCCGGGCCCCTCCCCTGGGTGCGCCAGTGACTAACATCATGTCTTTGATATACAGGCTATTCCAAACGTTTAGGCGGAACTAAATGGCAATTTCGTTCTTTTAGGTGGTCACAAGAAGGGACCGTGCTTGGGTTATTTCATATTTGAAGTTGGTATGTGAAAATCTAAAATTTAAACAGTGAAACCATGGAAACGAATGTCATTAAAAATTTTATGTATTATGAAGACAAAAAAAAAATATAATATATGGGAAGTTTTTATTAAGAATCACAAAAAAAAATAAAACACAATGAAAAGGACATTTTATAATGACAATCAATTTAATCTAGAATGTGAGCATGATTTAGAAGCTTAAACAAAGTGACCAAAAGTCCGAATTGATTGATAAAAATTACTAGATTTCAAAATCTGGTTCCGCCTAAACGTTTGGAATAGCCTATATGTATCGTTTATTGTGGAAAGTAATTATTATTGTATTTTATAAATTAACATGATTTTTTGTTTTATAAACTTGCACATAAAAATAATTCTGCGGACCGGCAAAAAATCTCGCGCACCGCCAAAAAAATATGGCGGACCGGCGGTTGGGAAACACTGCTTTAGAGTATAACAAATATGTTTAACAAATAATTAATGTAATTAAGAAATTTTAATTTGGATACAGAACAAAATGTTAAATTTTTTGAAAGATTTAAATATTTTTTGGGAGATAGAACAACTGATAAAGCAAAAAAAAAATCAATATCAAAATAAAAACATGTTTTATTAATTTATATATTATATATAATTATTGTATATTAGATTGTAAATTATAATTTAACTATACAAGAACTAATATTTTAAAAATTAAGAAAACCAAATATTCAAAGTACTTTTATTAATTTCATTAATTAACTAATTAGAAACTAGAACAAAAAATATATTCTGGAAAATGACCACTATTTTAATATAATATTCTTTATCTACCGATGGCATATAGGGTTACATTTTTGTGTTTAGTTTGGGAACATCTAAGGTAGTATTATTATTATTTATATTCGTTTTGTGCATATCCTTTCTAGTTCTTTTTCTAATTAATTGATAGTTTTAGAACAAAACAATATTAGAATAGTATTTTTTTTATATATAACGTTATAGTCAAATAATAAAGAATATAGTCAAAAATATCAAATGTGGCAGCAAACGGTAGATTATTTGAATGTATAGAGAACAAAACAGTTCTGAAAATCCCAAACTCAAAAAACGGATATAGGACAAACCAATTCTTTAATAAATTGATGAATAACAGAATGAACAGATTAAAATACGTAACTGAAATATAGACCTAGTAACTAATAGGTACAACAAACAATATTTAAAACAAAGGAAAACCTAAAGGATTAAAAGTGTATTAGAAACGAAGAAGTAATAAGCTCTAGTTGTTCATTCATTAATTTTTTTTTCTTAGAAATAGCTTTTTTGTTCTCTAACGCTTCTAGCATGTCAGTTTTAATCCCTTATGTTGTACATGTAATATTTTAACATTGTCAAAGTTTATTTTTGCCTTGCAAAAAATTAAAAATTCAGTAAGACGGTATTCTAAATACACAGTGCAACTCTATGCAAACTTTAGTAGAAAAAAAATTGAAATATCAACGATGTAGAAAATCACCTGATCAGTTATTTTAAGTCAAAACCAGAAAACATCTACAGAGAGAAATGTTTTAATGATGAAATATAATTATACATAATAAAAATTATTGGATTTTTTTTGTACTCTAAAATCCTCTAATATATACATATTGTACAAGTTCTGCTTTATTTCTTCACATATTATTAAAAATAAAATTGTTGATAAAATTCCAGGTTATCCACACAAAGCAAAAATTACCTATAAAATTGAATATTTACGAGAAAACGATATTCAGTTAGGTATAAAATGTTTTTGAGGACGTAAAATTGCATCCATCGAAAAAAGTATCAACTTACTCGCAGATAAAGTGTAATTTTAGGGAAGTTATGAGCAGAACCTGCTACCCCCTGATCACCAGTGTACATGCTGCTACCCATGTCCGAACAGGAGTTCGCAAGGAACATTGACAGACATCTGAAAACCACAATTTCAATTAAGTTGTCAGTTGTAACATAAATTCTCTTTAACAATATCCGAAACAGATATATATGACTTGCGCACTCGGTCATATTGTGGCCAATTTTTTTTTCTACACAATGAAAAAAGAAATCGTAAATAACAATATCTGTTCTGAATGTTTTCGCGGAAGATTTATTTCATTTCAAATGCTGCAACATGGTAGGATTGATACGAACACATGTACTGCATTCAATTTTAAACGTAGCTTGTAGGTTGTAGTCCCCATAAAATATCGAATACAGAAAATAAAACGAACGAACAGTAAATTCTAAATGGATTTACGGATGGTTGGCTGTCACAGCTTGGTTTATAAATTAAGAAATTACAGGCATTTAATCACAATTCAATAAATAATCGAAATCTGTAATCATATGAGTTAATGATGGGTTTATGTACAAAGGGCCAGTAATCACTGTGAGATCAACCGCGTATAGCTTTATAGTACACAGCGGATGCCATTCAATTACTGCCGTCCACGGCGGGCGGGAGACACATAGAGATGCGGTGAGAGAGGAAGACAGTGGCGGAACTACCATACTAGAGATGGGAATTTCGGCTCAGTTTGCGGAACCGGCTCAGTGGAGGTCATTCAGTTTGTTGAGCCGCTTCATTGATCCGGCTCAGTGATCCGGCTTAGTGATCCGGTTAAGTAAACATGTTTCCGAAACACAGGACGGTTGTTAGTTCGTAGGTAGAACGTCGCTTAGAGCCGGTTCTTGCAATATATGAACTGTAAACATGATCCCGAGACACAGGTCGGTCGGTCGTTCGGTCGTAGGTAGAACGTCACTTAGAGCCGGCTCTTGCTTAGAGCTGGTTCTTGCAATATATGAACTGTAAACATGATCCCGAGACACAGGTCAGTCAGTTGTCGGTCGTTCGCTCGTAAGTAGAACGTCGCTTAGCCCCGGCTCTTATTTAACATTTTTGAAACAAACAATTCATTTTATGTAGCTACTGTATTTTAAACCAGATGTGTTACGTTTATGGCGATGTTTATTGCCCTTATAAATCGGACATCTGGGATTTGGGCAATATTTTTAATATTTTTATATAGTATGGTTGTAAGAAAATACAGACTAAGCCTATTAGTTTCAAATATACTGCCCTACAAATTGATGACAAAATACACTTTATGATAATACATTACAAGCCGAGTTCTCGCGAAGTTCAACATGACATCGATCCAAATCCGGATCACTCCGGTCACTGCTTACAATCGCCCGACCAATCGTATCCTTGAAACTTGAAACTATACAGTGACCCGTGAGCCGGCTCATTTCAATTTTGTGAACCGTGTCACTTCGGACAGTGTACTAAGCCGGCTCAATGAGCCGGTTCGTTCATGAAGGACCCATCTCTATACCATACCGCCAGACCCCGCAACGCAGGGTCCCGATTACAAAGGTTCGGGGGGACTCGAAGCTTTGAGTGGCCCGAAAATTTGGGCTGGAAGACATATTTCACTTACAGCCATTAAATTGCGGTTTTTAGATATAATAAAAGCCCTTTCTGAATTAAGCTTAAGAAGTGAAAAAAAAGAAGAAAGAGAAAATGCTTCAAATCTTATAAAAAATATGAATAATTTTGAATTTGTATTTTTGTGTAATTTTATCAAAAAATTAGGAGAAATAAATTTATCTTCAAAATTATTACAAACTAAAAATATAGATTTGAGAATTGCAACAATTTCCTTAGAAACAACAAGTAAAAATCTGAAAAAATACCGAAATATGTACTTTTCTGCGAAAGATGACGCAATTCAAATGGCAGCCAAGTGGAATATCAGATGCACTTTGGTTTGGAAAAGACAAAAAATTGTAAAAAAGCACTTTGATGAATTGGCAACAGATCATCGGTTTCATAACGGGGATGATTTTTTTAGAGTAATTGTACTTAATGCAGTTCTCGATATTGTTATCAATCAAATTGATAATAGATTCAAAGGGATGAACGACGTTGTAAATTTGTTTTTATTCATGTCACTTCGAAACTTGGATGAAACAGAAATTTTGAGTTCTGCAGAAATCTTACAAAAAAAATACAAAGGTGATATTTCGTCCAATTTTCCGTTACAAATGGTAATGTTAACTTCGATGCTTAATCTCTAAAATATCAACAATTAAAGAATTTGCCGAACTTTTAATAATTAAATATAACTCCCTGTTGGTCAGTTTTCCAGACGTAGTTACTGCAATTTTATTATTTTTAACACTTCCTTTCACTGTGGCAACGGCAGAGCGTTCTTTTTCCAAATTAAAAATAATAAAAAACTATCTACGAAATTCTACTGGAGAAGAACGCTTACATAATTTATCGTTGTTGAGCATTGAGGCTGAAATTGCTCAAGAAATGGGCATTAAAGACTTAATTAGAAATTTTGCTAATTTAAAATCCAGAAAGAAAGATTTAACATTTTAAATTGATTTATTTATTTATAACTAGTTTTGTTTCGTTTTGTCTATGTTTCATTTGTTTGATATTATTGTTTTTCTTTTATATTCATAATAAAATATGTATTATAAAGTAAAATTATTCTTTGTGTAAGAAGAATCCAAGGTTAAATTTCTTCAAAATTATGGGACGCTAGATACGAAAAGAAAAAAAAATCACATATGATTGGGGGGCCGATCTAATTTTTTGCGGGGGGGGGCAAAATTTGTAGTTCCGCCACTGGAGGAAGAGCGGGTTGAATGAGGGATAGAGAGAGAGTGAAGGCCACAGGTGCATCTCCACACTGTGTCCGAGTAATAAATTACATGTCCCATGCAGATCACCGCATCCCTGCAGTTATACAGTGGATTAGTTTTAAAATTAGTCAGGGGCTGCGGTGACTAGACTCTATGAGTCCACCGTACGCCTTGCTCGTATAAAATGCTAATATTTACCGCTGATGGTAATTTGCCGGTCGGCAAACAACCCTTCGGGACCTGATAACGACCGGCGGACACACTGTTTACTGTTGCTGCCGGTTGATTGATAAATGTCATCAAAATGAACATAACGGCCTACGGGGAAGTTGCTTGTGTCTTTTGACCGCGTCCGAATGCCCTTCGCCCTATGCTCCATCTACGTCCATTATGTCACTCTTGTCTCAGGACGGCTTAGGGTGTTTCGCAATAGATTACATGGGTCAAATCGCACATCCCAAATATGTCACAATTGTTTGTCCATTTTGAAAATCAAATAACCTTTCATATATATATTTAGCACATTATTTCGTATCTATAACACTGAAAATACCCCATTACGAGCGTATATCAACAGTACATATTTTTAGGATTGTTATTGGATTGAATATAATTAAAATTGGGATTATTGATGTGTCTGTCTGTCTATTTGTCTGTCTCCCCGTTTGTCTGTCTGAACGGTAGAAATTATAGTCAAATGACTGGGTCTAAAGAAAAATTAGACATGCACATACAGTTCTTTAATCAACGTATACAGATGTGCACACAGAAAATTTATTGGGAGGGGGTCAATTTCGAAAAAATACCCGTAAAATAATACAAATTTATTATTTTTCTTTTACGGAAAGGGTTGTAAATTATATATTAATTTAATTTTTATTAATAAAAAAAGTGATTTTTATTGTCAATCGCTTAGTTTTTATTAAATAAGTATATTTCATACCATGGGGGGGGGGGCTGAACATATACATATACGCATTGCGTTTCTAAGTAATTTTGTGTTGAATATCGAGTGGTAGTTTATAAATAGGTTTAAGACTTTTATGCAACTGGGCATAAGACATAAGAAAAAACATGTTTTTCAAAAAAATAATAAATAAAAATAGGTTGTTTTTAAAAATATTGAGTAGGGTATCAAATCGATTGATATGGATATTACCGAACAACATTTTTGTGTTGATAAATATAAAATATTTTGATGAGGTTTTTGTCTACTTTCTATTAAAAAATATTTGTCTGGCACCCTTTTTCCCAGAGGTACTGGTTTAAAAATCTGAAAAAATTAGAGTAATGCACATTGACGTGAACCGGAATAGTGCAACCAGAAATTTTGATGCGATACAATTTTCAAAAGTTACTGTCATAGTATTTAAAAAAATATACTTTTTTTAATTTTACTTAAAATGGGGACTTCTAATGCATAGATCAGTGGTTCTTAACTTTTTTAGGTGGCGGCACCTTGATATAAAATATGAAAAATATTCTACGGAGTTGACGGCACCCATTTCATTTACCTATGACTTACCTGGCATTCCTTAAGATACCACTGCATCCTGGTTGACAATCACTGAAAAAACAAAAATACTGATTTTGAAGCGTTACAGCCAGTATTGAACTGTAAAGAGCTCGCGAGGAAATAGCGTATTTACTTTTGAAATTTGCGAATTCTTTGTTAGACTTGCAAGGTTACAGTGTAGCAAACTTATATAGGGTCAGTGGCGTATTGTAGGGGGGGGGGGCTCTCAAGGGTTCGGGTGAGCCCTTTGTTAAATTATTCCGAACACACCACTGTTTACAGCCAAAAATGTGCCTGAAAAACGTTAGGTGCTTTCTAGTTAGGTGTGAAACTCTCCGAACTACTTTGAACTGTTTTACTCCGAACTGTACTGAAATTATTACATTTTAGAAGGTCAACGTTTAGTCCTGAAAGGCGCGATTTGAATGAGATTTGAATTTAACCGTTTACCCCCACTCCGATCGAACTCAACGTTCTGAAATTTAGGTAGTTCCTTCAGGGGAAGATGGTATTTGTTCAATGCTTACAAAATACTGAAATGTGTGAAAGTTCACAAATCAATTTTTATATCTCTATTTACGCCAATTCCATTTACATGACGTCTACGAAGAACGACAGATTTACTTTTTCTATATTTTCTTTTGTTACATAAAAGATAAATGAATGAATAGTATAGTGTATCGAAATATTTAATAGGACAAGTATAAAGATGAAGGAATGAGTAAAGAGCGAGGAATGTATTGTTGAGATGTAGAAAGCGGAGAGATGACATCAGGATCAGATCTTTACACGCGCGTAGAGCTCACATTCCCTCCCAGTAATTGTCTTCTTAATAACATCCATTCTCAAGATGAACAGTCTTTGTGTTCGCTAATTGAAAGCGTCCATCCAATGTGCACGAGCGTTCCTAATAATTATTATGTCTGTCATAAGTTCGCGCGCGTCCCATCATCATGTCATACGAACACAGGAAGCGATTGTTTGTGTTATATAGGCTCGCTGGCGGCCCAACTCCAAACAGTTATCACTCTTTGATGGACCAGTGTGAACTGAAGATGACAAGCGCTGTCACATCGACTGTCCTCTGATGGATGAATTTTATATAGACGGAATAAAAACAAATTAGGCCTTCTATCCACGAAGCGTATTGTCATACACGCTAACTAAATTCTTCATATGTAAAATCACAAATGCGATAAGAGTATGAAAGATATAGAGCCACCCCTAGAAATGGTGCGGCCCGGGACAAAAATGACATGCGGAGCAAATAGTTATTTTTGGAGGACCATTACATTTACACAAAATAATTTTTCCCACATATTTAATAGGAAAATGCATTTAAATCCGCTGTTTTCTTGATTTTGGAGTAATTATTTCAATTACAAAATGCGTGAATACATTAATCAAAGTGTTTTACTTTGGCTGTACCCTCGGAAGCTTTGATTTTTCCCACTTTTCTGTCAGAAGTTGAATTCTGCGATGAAACAATGGTCTTTTGAGCCAGTCCATTCAGGAAATCCAATTTTCGACTTCTTCGTGGTTATGGAAATATGTATCTACCAAAACGTGTTGCATCGATCGGTACAGATGGTAATTGATTGGGGCCAGGTCCGGAAAATACACTGGATGCAAGAGAACGTCCCATTCGAGCTCCATCAGTGTCCATTCAAATGCTCCAATTATTGTCAATAACGTTCGGCGGTGATTGTTTCCTTTGGCTTTAACAGCTCATAATGAAAGATACAGAAAATTAACAAAAACCTATCTAATATGACAAAATACGAAACATAATAAAAAGGGAAAAATAAACTAAATAATTTAAAATAAGTTTAAGTTCGTTTTCTCGAACTTATTTGTATTAAACAAAGACGTTAGCTTGCGTGGTCACGCATTTAAACTAAAAAATGGGAAGTTTATAAGAAAAGTGCGTGAGTGTTTTCTCAATAATCGTGTATTTTGTGCGAGGAATGATTTACCTTCAAATTTAGTTTGTCCTGGCTAATTGCGTTAGTAGCAAAGGCCATAAATTTTTTAAAAAAGAGATGTTGGTTAAGGCCTTGTTAGGAAATGTATTTTGAGAAATTTTTCTGTTTTTGTATTTTTTAAAGTTTGTAACTCCCTGAATTGTTAATATTTATTATTTAATGTATATATATGTACATATTTTGGAGCTTCACAAACCATTGGCTTCTGCTTTGTAATTAGCTAAATAATAATAATAAAAATCTTGCACTAGAAATATGATTTATTTTTATCAATCCTTGACAAGAGCGCAGATTTTGTGCAAGTGCAAGGTCCGAGGCAAGTGCACCAGCTTGTCGAGTCTAACGGCGGCCTAGAAAAGATCCATTTACATTAATCCAAATGGAAGCGTTTATATGGCGATGCTAGTGACATAGAGAATCGCTATACTGAATTTGAGTACCTTGCGGATCTTGGCCGTCTGCTTTTTCCTACGGTGTTGGACGAAATGTTGAAGTGATTCACATTGAGGCTACAGTATCGTTTGGTTATGTTGTTTTGTTACTAGAGATTGAAAAAAAAATCTTTGAAAGGAATATATCGGCAATGATAAATTGGTTATCATTGTTTAAAATCTTCACGCAATGTGGAATAAGAGTGATCCAGATCACACAAATAATGAAAAAAAGTGTCTAGAGAATGATGATAGTCATCAAAACAATATTATTGAATGACTGCTACTCTACAGTGTAGGCATAGGATACTGTTTCCCATATTTCTATTCCCGTCAACGTGAATCGTATACGCGTAACGTGATTCACGAATCGTTCTGTAAAAGTGCTTTTTCGGAGCTCTTAGTAACAGAAAAAGATGGTTGCCGAATTAGCCAAAATGATCAAATTAGAAAGATACTGATGAATAGAAAATGGATAACGTAAAAACGAATAAGAAACTCATGTTAAGAACTCCGTTTGGTAAAAGAGCGCAAGCAGGCGACATAAAATGGTGGATGAACAATGTGCAGCATGATAGATAGTTGTCCAGAATTGGAGAAAATTTGCCATGAATAAAATATAAAGAAGAGGAAGAATCTTGTTTGCGTTTATAACGCTTCGTGTATAGAAGGCCTTACAATGCAATGTCAAAGTAACAAATCTTAGCAACCATATGTTCAACATAGACGCTAGTTTTGCGGTCGTCTTCGCCACATTGAAAGTATCGTCTTACAAGCGGGTACCCTGCGCCCTACGTCAGTCCGTCAGCGCCATCAACTAGGTTTCATATTTTATTTTTTACTACCTAAGTCGTTTCCTTGGGATACGATCACATTTCCAAAAGTGTTTATATTAAAAGTATTTTAGAAACATTTCACGTTCGTTCCCAGTGACGAATTTGACAGCTTTTATATTTCACTTGTTTTTTTATACTCTACATCAATACTCCATTAGCATTCCAACCAGATTTGTATTTAGTAATGAAATCAAAACGAAAATGGCGATTTAAAACTGCTACATCATTATTTCCAATTGTGAAAATATAACTTTCAAACGAAATCAAATGGCTTAAAAATTAACAGCAATGGTTATTTCTCATTAGAGAGGAATTAAAACTTTTTTTTTTTACAAATGCATCCACCGCGAATGAACGTCTTAGTTGTACAAGTTTACTTTTGCTTCACGAACAAAGCTCGCTAAAGTACATAATCGGTTTAGGTGAAATTTAAGAGAGTGAACAGTTCAGAGACGGAACGAGAATTTCGTACTGTACACAGTAAAATAAGAATACCTGGCCGATGTGTTAGTTGAAGGGAACTAAGTAATTCGTACGGGCTCTGGACGGCTGGACGTGCTTAGAGTGTATTACAGACATTCCAATAGCCATTAGGACGCCGGTAATTCTGTGTAGAGTGGAGAATAATTGCCATCCCGTAGAACGTATATAAAAGAAGCTCCGTTTAAGTTGAGAAAATCGTTTTATGGCCTACCTGCCAAGACTCTTCTTCTCAGGGCTGTCACTGAGGCGGACATATGAGTTGCTACGTAGGTAGACAAGAGCCATAATGATGTATATAGTTCACGAGACTTTAAATGCCGCTTTCCTCTGGTAGATGATAAGAAATGTCCACACCAGGGCTGGGGAACCTTTTTAACACGGAAGGCCAATTTTAATTTGGAACACAGTAATAAGGCCGCAATATATTTACCGACTTTCCTGGAATAGTTCTCCCCATGCAATATATACCTACCCACCTGTATTTTATAGACGCACAATAAATAAAAATAAGGACAATAAATGATAATTTATCAAATTGTTATTTAAATGTAATTTTATTAATATTCATACTTCATCATAATATTTAATTAACGTAACGTAACGTAAGTCGATCTTCTGAATCAATATCAGTTATTTTAGTCCTTAATTGGGTCTTAATTTGTTCGAGATATGAAAAAGTTGATTCGCAACAATAGTTCCGCAGTAAGAAAGCAGTTGACGAGCTTGTTGACGTAAACGTGAGTATTCAATTGCATTTTTCCAAATATCAACGGAATCTTTCTTTGTATAAAAAACCGACTTTATTATATTACCTTCATCTAGCTCCACCAATTCCATCTGTAGTACGCTGGGTGCCTCTGAGATATCAACCAGATGTGGCTCAAAGGCTAATTTCATTGCTAGAGTATGTTCTTCAAAATCAGAAAACCTTTCAGCATATTCTGCAATTAATAAATCCAAAACAGCTGCATAATCCTTAAATGCTTCAAATGATGCAGATTCGTCTTCATTTAATAATTTTGTTAATTGCGGGAAACGTTCTTTTATATTTATTAGATATTTCCGATCGAGAGAAGAGAGTTTTGAAAAATACTTTTTTCTAAACGTCTTTTTGCCCCATGTCATATATATATTTTGTTTTACCTTGCAAAGAAATATTTAAATCATTTTGCTTTACTATAGTATTAAACAAAAATGTAACATTTCTGCAAAATTCCTCATCTAATAATACGCATTGCTGTTTCTGTTCCTCATAAAATCTCACGATTTGTTCTCGCAGAGATAAAATTTTCACCAAAACTTGTCCTCTTGATAGCCAGCGAACTTTACAATGATACGGTAAATCTACACTGTACGTCATCTGACATAAGCAAGTTTCGAAATTGGCGATATCGTGATGCATTTGTTCGAATAAAATTGACTATTGCAATAATTTTCTCTAAACTTTGCTTAAAATAGTGGATTTAGCACAAAGATTTTGCTACATAAAAAGTATGATAAGGCCGCAAAGAAAATTTGAAAAGGCCGCAGGTTCCCCACCCCTGGTCCAGACTGTGCGGGAAATGAAAATAATATAATTATATCCAACATGCATACGAAGTCTACAATTTTCAATATATTAAGCTCTGTTATTTATTTGCGTAACCTCTTCCAATAGGCATTACATTATTTCATCAATATTATTATTATTATATGAATGCATGTCTGCTTCATGTGCTTGTTGAATTTAGCTTAATTCTTTGCTATCATTCACTGGACATTACATGCCGAATGATCGACTAACAAATAAACGGTAAACAAATATATATCTATTTCACACAGTTCTAAGTAATACTCAATGATGTCCGTGAGCTTGTCATACCTAACGTAAGTCTTTAGTTTTTATCTTCCTTTGTTATATTTGAATATACACTAATACCTCGCTTTATGGCCTAGATATGTTGCGGAAAAGTTGGCCACAAAGTGAAAAGCCGTATAACGAATCAATTATTTTGATATAAACCCATATAAATTCAATAGGATTGGTTCCAGTTTTTTATAAAATAACGTAGATTTTAGTTTAAAATGCATTTTTTTCTTTATACGTATTTCATTTAAAAATGCTTACATATAAAATAAAAATACATAACAAGTACATATAATAATAAACTGAAACTAAAAAACTATATTGTCATCATCACTTTCTGCTGTTGTGGATTGATCTGGTTTAAAAAATTTGTCCAACGTTCCTTGCTATCTGCTTCTTTTTGCAGTTCTTTATAACAGGTAATGGTTGAGTTAATTCTTCGAGAAACTTTAGCGTTGCGTTCTACGTCGGGATCATTTTGAAGAAGGATGTTTATTCTTTGTTCGAAATAAGAAAGCGCATTCGACAAGTTCTTTGACGTTAGCTGTTTGCATACAGCAGGCTCTGGCTCCTCATCAAGTGCTCATTCTGGTTCTAATTGGATAAGTTCCTCGTGTGAAAGGGGTTCTCTATCAGCATCTAGTAAATCAGCACATCACCTTCTTCCAAAGCCTCAAACTAAGATCATTTGCTAGGTTCAATATGGTTTGTCGAATTTCAGAAAGAGAATCAACTTCAAGATCATTAGTTTTTATGCATTCTGTAGAAACGTATATAGTAATATTGAATGTATAAGATTATTGGTGGATGGTATATAGTAATAGTTTATGTAAAAACGTATATAGTAAACCATAAGGTAAGGCTCTGAAACTCTTTCTCACTCACGGGAATGGGCGTCCGCAAAGCGGAACCAACTGGGCACATCTCCCCCTAGAACTCAAGAAAAATCAATATTATAACATTATATTTAAAATTTACAAAAAAATTACATAAGTTTCCCCCTCCCTTGGATTTTCTGCCGAAATTTTATAAGCAGACCTTAAAAAGTTCCATAGATTTCTAGAACCTTCGAGCAATTCGATGTTCAAAGTTCGCTGCCCGTTTTAAGGCTGCTATATTTTTGGCAGTGCCGTAGTGGTATCAATATTTAATTTTTTGTATCAATATGTGCTGTGAATGGAAAAAACTCATCCATTCAAAGAAATGAAATATAATGGAAACATTGGTTCTGCCTTCTGTAGGCATGAGTCAGATTTGGAGATTATTATAAATATTTTTTAGTTTAGAAAGTATTATATATTATAGGTAGGATTATTCGCGCTTTATTCTTATTTTGGATGCACTGCGCCAGGGCATACCTAGCATCGTTTCGTGGTACACAGAATGCGGAGCACTATCAAAAGAAATGGTATAAGATTCACTACATTGCTTACGTTTTGAAAATCAAATATGGCAGAAACCTATCCAAAATAATGCTTTGTTTATTAACATCTACTTAATTAACGCTGATCTACGGAAATTAAATAAAAAGATAACTTAGGGAATTCCCGGGGAAACTGATTTTCATTCGAAGTTTATATCATGTTGAGAATTTAAAAACCCTATATACCTGCCAAGACGGGCTTTTCTCAGGGTTGTCACTGAAGCGGACATATGAGTTGCGACACAGGTAGACAAGCGCCACAATGACGTATAGATACTTCATTTATAGACGCAATTTCCTACAGTTCGAAGATACATGGTCTACTGTCATATGTGACGTCACCAGAAACAATGGTTTGACTAATGGCAGGACCTGCTGGCAAGCGCAGTGTTCGTACAGCTTTCCGTCAGGATGGAAGGTAACAGATGTAGGCTCCATTAATCAAAACAATGCCACGTGACCATTGGCCCATCACTAAAACCCCCCTCACGTCCCTGCGTGCACGCATGCATAAACCAACATAATCACAACTGCATCGTACATCGTTGAGGGAACATGCCGCAAGCCCACCGTCATAAACTCTAAATGGATGTTGTATGTTTCTTCATACATCTTATGCACACCCTCACAAATATAGTACACCTACCACATAACCCACTGTACCTCATCAGAAAGATGATATGCCCGTATCGCGTTTACTTGGAACATATAAATTACTGGTAATAACCCCGTTAATATCGGTTTAATATGTTCATATTTAGACGCCTCATCAGATTTCAATAACTAACGCACAAGATAAAACTTGAAAGAAGCCAAATACAGCAATTCTGAAAGTTTATTTGGGATCAGTTTTTGTAGAGAATAGGAAAATAAATGCGAAAATAACAGAAAAAATAAAAGCAGCTGGAAAACTTTTCAGCAGCATAAATCTACATACCTGTCAAAACCCGAATTAGAACAAGATACTAAAGTACAATTTTCAAAAAATTTGCTGTTCCAATTCCATAAGTACTTTTATAAAATACATTCTAGCAGCAGAGTAGGCCGAATATTTTCTAACAGAGATATTATTTATCATGACCATGGAAACGTTACATATATGGTAAATATGAAAAAATTGATGTGAAGTGTGAATTTTCACACATTTCAGGGTTTTGCAGGTATTTAGTAAGTGAATGATGATTATTTGGGATGCGAAAACAAATTTTATATTAATTTTTTTTTGTTAATTTTAATTCGAACCATTATTTAAGTTTCTAAATATGTGCAGTATTTTTTTTTTTTTATATATATAGCAAGGTTCTTTAAAATTTTGAAAATTGCGCCTATGGCTTTCATTGTTTGTTATAAGCTCCGCCCCTCTGATTTCGTGTACATTGAAACAGAATTTAATTATAATTTCAACAATTTCCACTGGTTATTAAATTTATGCTTCTAAAAATTAAATGCAATATTTGCCAAAATGTAACTAGAATTTTGAAAAAATAATTTAAACATAAAAATGCAAAAAAAAGCCAAAAAAAATTGTCTCTTCTCGTGGGGATCAAACTGACTTACTTGGGTGAAAAGGCCAGCGCAAGTACCACCAAGATAAGCCTTCCATTGGAGTGTGTTACAAAGCTATAACTTGTGTACATTATTAGCCAAAAAAACACAAAAATGCGTTTTTTTCCAAAAACATAATCTGATAAAAAATTCCTGTTGTACTATTCCGGTTCACACCAATGTACATTACTTAGAATTTTTTCAGATTTTTAGTTTAAACCATCTGGGCTACAGGGTGTGGGACAAAAATTTTTTTGCACAATTTTGGCAAAAATCGCTTCAAAATAATTTATTTTGCAAAAATAAAAATTTGATCGATAATCATTTGATACCCTACTCAAAATTATAAAAAAATATTTTTATTTTCGATGAGCACATATTTGTTTATATTTTTAGGGGGATATGTTTTTTAGATGTTTTAGTATTTTTCCTATGTGCGGGTCAAAGAGTTGTATAAGCATGCCAAATTTCAACTCTCTAGGTTTAGCCGTTTGGCTACAATTTTTACCGAACAGACAGACAGACAGACTGACCGACAGACAGACAGACAGACAGACAGACAGACAGACAGACAGACAGACAGACAGACAGACAGACAGACGACAAAATGACGGTATAATGGTTTTTTGGTCATACCTACAAAACCCTAAAAATGATAAAAAATGTCCTCAATCTAAAATGCAAGTTATGACCTAAAAATAAAAAAGGTCTTTCCAAAATGCAAGTGTTGACCTAAAAAAGGTCCTCATTTCTGAAATGCAAGCAATGACCTAAAAAAAAGGTCCTTACTTCTAAGATGAAAGTGTGGACCTTAAAAAAAGTCCTCGTTTGCAAAATACATGTGTTGGTCAAAAATAAAAAGGGTCTTCACCAACATTCAAATGATGACTTAAGAAAAAATCAGCTGTGGACACCACAGGACCGACCGCCATCACAAAGTACTTGTTTAATTTATGCTGCTTTATCAACAAATGTCTCTAATAAAAGTTGTTAGTTATTGCTTTTATAGCAACTTTAGTTCAATATATTTTTTCGAAATATTTTTCTGTTGTGAAATATTCGCAAAAATCTTAAAATCGACACGAGTAAACTCCCATTTTTAGTCACCCGATTTTTACCAAAAGTTGATCAACTCATGTCATTGTTGGCAGAAGCTTAAATATGAAGTTTCATAAAAATCCTTTCAGCCGAATTTGCTCTGCACGTGTACACAGACAGACAGACAGACGGACGGACGGACAGACGGACAAACAGACCGACAGACATCATGCTAAAAATAGTCAAAACGTTTTGTAGAGACCTCAATTCGAAATGTCAAAATCGGTATGATCACAATACATCCGTTATATATGTTGGCGGTCGGTAAAAAGTTGTATTGATGGTTATTACAATAAGTATTTTTACAATTTTCTTTGTTGGTGTAGCAAAAGTATAATATGTCCCAGTTTATAAAACGTAGTAATAGTGATTTGCGGTCACATTAACGATATCGGATGCAATAACCCGCAACACGACTCACAGGTATTATTAGCAAGAAGAATAATGGGCACAAAACCGACGAATGCTTCAGTTTCTCCACACTCGCTCTCAGCTGCCGTATGAATGGGATTACTATTGCGTACAGTTGTAGCGGTCTTCACCTGATATTAAAGTCGATCCATCACCTCACTAATGCCTCCACGTTCTGTTGTTTCTCCTTTCTGGTTTCGAGCTCAAGTCAACGTGCCGGAGCTCACCGTTACTAAGGATGACAGCCGTATATTCATTTACGGCTGCACACTGTAATCAAACGTACATTATTCGTCTCAAACGAAAACCTATAATTAGAATCTGACTCTGCAGAAAAACATAGATCCTTTATAATCCTCTATATTGAATTCTTTTCATATTAAAGTTCTATTTATATAATTTAGCCTTGGGGAAATCTGTTACTTAGTTACTAACTTAATTCTTAAGACATTTAGAATTTTCTGGTGTCAGGCGCAGTTTCAATATTATAATAATAAATAAATAAAAATGAAATAATAGGATCCCAACACCTAGATAGGCGTATATGGGGCAGAGAAGGTAAGTTCT